>VXBC01008628.1:0-157692 GCA_013399945.1 Ploceus nigricollis | reverse complement strand
TTTTTTTTTTTTTTTGCACTGCAAGTCTAAATCAGAAAACCACAATTGTGTATGAGAAACATAATCAGGCCCAGCAGCACCCAGGAGGTAAATTTAGGACCTCTCTTTCCCTAACATATCTTCCCCTCTAAGATATAAGGTCAATTAGAACTAATCAGTTTAATAATTTCATCACATCTAACAGTTTTATTTTATGGAAACTCTGAAGCCAAAGACTTCAGGATTATTTACAATAGCAGTACCTTTTTAGACCTGATAAATATTTCTACACTGTTCCATCTTAAGAATTAAACATTTCAGTTTAAACATGTTTTACAAGTGCTGCTCAGACTAACCCTAATTTCTTGTTCACTATATTTTATTTATTGGTTATTGACAGAGTAATCCAAATTTACTAATTGACACATTTAAAATAAGTACTGCTGCAGATCATTTTTTCAGGCCTGTGAACAGATTCCCAAAATTTTGCTTTGTAAAACGTTAGAAGTCACAGGCAGTTGCCTCTCCTTAATTCTTTTAATAACTTGAGAGCCCAAACTGAATGACAATCTGATTCTTTATGCATTGCTTGCTGAGTGATCCTCATTTGAGGATTGTAACTGGGCAGAATTTGTTTTCTTCACTTGGCTTATCCATAGAAAGTAATTTTGGTGGGTTACAAAACAAAGGGAAAGAAAAAGGAAAAGGAAAACCAACAAAATAATAATAATAATAATAATAATAATAATAATAATAATAATAATAATAATAATAACCAAATCAACCTCAATTATGTGGAATTATATAAATTATAGCAGAGTCTCTGGATGAGTCAGTAAAATTCAAAGACAAGAGGAAAAGATGCAGCAAAGTCATCAAAGTTGTCCAGACATCAGATGCTGCCCAAAACAGGTTCTCACACAGATGTAACTAAATCTCACAAGGAGTTGCACAGCCGTAGTAAATGAAAATTTTCTAGGAAAAGCTTGCAAATTAATTATATCAGACTGTCTCAACAACTGTGAGAGCTCCCCATATCCTGCTTACTGTGTGTTTTGGTGAACATGAAGCTCTGAATTATGCCTGTCCATGCAGAGTCCCACCCGTGCACATCCAGCCCTTCTCCCTTTCCAGCATTAAAACCTTCTAAAGAGAGGTTGAGAATGAGGGATGCACCCTCTCCTCACTGCTTTGGGGCATCAGAGACCTGTTTTACTGACTTCAGTTTGCTGAGAATTTAATTTCAGGAAAAAACCAAAAATAAACCATGAAGAAACCAACATGAAAAACACAGGGCCTGATTCCTGCCACAACAAATTTCTCTGCAAATGCAGAGGCACAAGAAATGTGTAAGAGCAGCAAAAGACATGGATTTCCTTCTGCTCCACGGGAGATTTATCTGTTGGTACGTGCAATGCATTGAAAAATTTGTGTACTAAAGGCTTCCTTCAAAAGGACAGTGCAGAAGTGAAGGAAAAGTCAAACTAACAAAAACTGCTATGGAAGAGGGGGCTGAACACTTTTGCCATCCATCTGTTCACAGACAATTCCCCTTACCTGGGGGCATTTTCCTGTGTACCTCTCCTTCCCCTGCTCCTCCAGCCACTCTGAGCAGATCACTGGGGAAGGGGAAATCAGAGTGTTCCTCATCATAAGAAGAAATCAGAGAGGGTACAAAGTTTCACTTAGCTTTAGATTAGTCTAAATTAAATAGAGTGGCCTGGGGAGGGGTCTCAGCCTGTGGGGCAACCTGATAGTGAAGCTAGAATCACAGTCTATCTATGTTCTAAATTGATGGCAATGAAAATAATACTCCCCAGACACAAAAGTACACTTGTTTTCAGATTAATGCATCCTGAATGTGAGCTTTTCATCTCCTTTCTGAATGACTTAACGTGTGCTCGTTCGCCTTGGCCAGAAACTGAACTGCAGGTTCATTATTTGGAAACCTATTTGTGCTGAAGTCCATAAGTCCAGTGGCTTTGGAAGATGAAAACTGCTTTCCACAGGCTCTCATTTTGGGAAAAGCTGGTTGCCCTGGGCTGCCAAATGCATTCCCAATGAGCTCCTCCATGTGCATGTTCTGTTTGGGCTGAAATTGAGACAGCAAATACCAAACTGCTGCCAGGCCTGATCCAAGGATCTCCAGTGGCTCCTTGTGAGGGTAAATGAGGAGTATGAAAAACAATTCCTACTGCTCTGCATGTTCCCTCTTCTCAGAGAAGAGCATTCCTATCTGCCATAACTGCCAGATCCCACGCTCAGATCAATTAATTCCTGGAGTGCTCTGTCAATTAATATGTGTAATGGATGATAATTTCACAAATGCTCTAACTTCATTTTGTGTTTTCCAAACTGCGATTAGTACAGAATTACATCGTTCTTTGATTAATAAAGCAGCACACTTTTTTTGTGCTTTCAGATGTTGCCATTACAATGGTACAACTGTATTTTTTCTCACTTTTCTGTGGATAGAAGATGTAAGATAGGAGAAAATTGTAAAATACATCTGTCAAGATGTGCTCAAAATTACTGTTCTTTCTGTAAATGAAGAATTATTACACTAATTCAGACACAAATGCTTTGTTAGATTTAAGTCAAATTCAATTTGCAATGGAACGGGATACTGAAAAAAAGAAAAATTAGAAGTAGAATTGAAAAAAAACCAGTATCATCAGTTCATTCCAAAAGATATATATTTTCTTACTGTCATAACATTTACAAACATTCTGGCAACACCTGACTTTGCAAAGCATTTCAGTTCTGATAAATGATGTGTTCTGAGAGAGCATATCTTGTACATGGTCTCTTAAAAGCTCCTCCAGTCAGATGTCATTTTACATTTCTCTTTAACAATAGACTATACCAATAATTGGGATTTAATTGCAGTATGTTTTTCCCTGCTATTATAACCCTGCACAAGTGACTGCATTAGTTTTGGCTGACAGAAACTCCCCAAGCACATCCAGTATCAGCTCTGCCAAACCAGCCCTGCTGTCCCTGGCCTTGTTCATTCACATTCCTTGGTCAAACCACCTTCTCTTCCCCAGCATTAGTTCATTATCTCCCTGCTATCTGTGCCTGTGGCTGTAACTCCATCCTGGAGAGCACTAATTCCCCATACTGAGAGACAAACTAAAGCCCCACAAGTTCTTTTTCAAATGACAGCTGATTCACTGATCCCTGCCCACCCAAAATGTTCCTAATGCTCCGTATTTTCCCTGCAGGTGCCACTCCTGGGTGTGCAAGATTGCTGTGCTGTTTCCACAACAAAAAATCTGAAAATCCTGGAAATCCTGGCTTTTTAAACTCACAAGGTCACTTTGACACATGGAAAAAAGCTGTTGAGTGATCTTTGTTTTTCCCCTACAGTGATGATATGCACAGAGTAAATTGAAGATAATTTGAAGAACTGAGAAAAAACTCCCTTTCAGTTTGTGAATTCTCCCTCACACTGGTGTTCAGTCAAGGAAATGCAATATCTGGGCTTGCATCAGTGAAGCCCTAGCAGTAAGAACATCATACTGCAGGACAGGAACACAATGGCACAACTCAAATTCCTTTGGTGGTAAATCACAGAATATCATATTTTAAGATCCCAAACTCTTCACAAATAAATGAGCTTAGAATATTTTACGAAGTTTCTGTAAGCTATTTTTCTGTAAGTAATTTATTGTGGTCTATTTAGTGATTGCCCCTTATTACAGGGCACATTTCACAGTTGTCTTGACTACAGACAAATCAGGAAAAATAAACAGGCTGATTTTCATGCATTCATAAATAGAACAGATCTAAATTTAGCTTAATAAGGGCTGTTTATTCAAGTACTAAAATGCTTAGAATGGAACACTTATAACCTAATAATCATGTAGAACTGTAGACTTCAAGGTTGCCTTGGCAGGACTCTGGTTGAGTGCTCACTTTTGACTTTGCAAAGTCAGGTAAATTCACTCTGTTTCTCACCTGTGTCACTGAAACCCTCTGACCAGAGCACATAACCACATCTAAACCAAAGATTTTATGTTAAAGGCAAAATATGTAATACGAAATTAGCTAAAACTGGTGAAAAATAAACATAAACAAACCAAAACCACATCATTTCCACTGGTATTTTAGCTCTGACTTGGGGAAAATGAATGTGTGTATCTCCCTCTCTTTATGGGATTTTTTTGTCTGCATTCCAGCATGGGCACTGGAGAGCCACTGCGAACTGAATGATCTTATCCAGTTAATTCTTTCAGACTTCATTTTAGCAAAATTTAAAATTAAAATTAGTCTCACAAATAAAAATGTTGGGATATTTGAATTCACTGGGGCTTTTGAACACTGGTTAAATTTTAAAATCGATGCTGGTTAAACAAGAATTACCATTTTACTTATGAATTACTTTTTAAAAATATTACAATATAGAAGAACTGTAGAGCTGCACAGCCATCCACTAAAATGAGATTTCCCAATCTAATAATTATTTGACTGAACTAATATTGAAACACTTAATAGCACTTAAACAAAAAATGTTCAAATTTCTTTAAAAAGTAGTACTCTGATCATGAGATTTAAATTATCATATTCATTAGAGAAATCCTGTGCTGTGAGCAAAACTCTAACACTGTAGTGAACCAAATTGACACACAGAAATATATTTGCCTTAAAAAGAAGATAGACACTAATGTGGGATATATTGGCACATGGAAATATTCCTTGTCAGGGCTACTGTATTTTTTTTCCCCAGACCAAGTTATCATTTAACTTTTCCCCCTTTTTTTTTTAATTGAAAAGACAGTATTTTGAAAGAATGAAATAACAGCAGCTTCACAGTAGGAGCAGGCAGCAAAGAGAAGCATCTTCATTTTCATCACGAAAACATCGGTGTTTATTTTTTTAGCCCGCAGACCAGAGCATCTAATTGATCCTACCTGGGAGACAGGGCCTGAATAAAGGGCCATTATGCTGGGATGAGATCTGCCACTGCCTTGAACTTGCCAGGAGTTCAGGTGTGGTGTCCCCGCGGCCCCAGCCGCGCAGGAATGTCGCTCCCCGCGCTCCTGCTCCCGCGTCCGCCTCGTGCAGCCCTTGTAGGCACCGGCTCCATTTCACCAGAATAACCTGGCCTTTCATCAACAATGAGGTTCAAATTGTACTTTCTCTTAACACAACATTAACTCTCAAAGAGCTGGGAATTCAGTATTCTGTTCCCCGAGCTTGGATTCCAAGTCAGTCACTGAGAACATTATATGAGCAGTAATCCCATTAAATATATCATCTTGCAAATATCTAAATCCAGTTAATTAACTTGTATTGCAAAAGAACTCCAAGATATAGTTTTCAGTGAGCAAACTTACATTTTAGGTTTCTAATTATGTCAAAAATAAGTTTCATGTCTCATTTTCACTTAAAAAATTAAAGTCAACTACCAGTCTATAAGCATCAGCAAAACAGGTGTTATACAAAAGCTTTAAAAATCTGAGTGTTCCTTATTAAGCTCTATTTTTGTGGAGAGATTTTATACAGTAGAGGCCCCATAAATGTTGACAAAGACAAACACTGTCTAAGAAATTTGAAAACATTTTGTACTTATTAACTAAACAGGAACAAATGACTGGACAAGAGATAACTGAGGTCATTTTGCAGTTTGTGCTGAATGCAGTATTGCAATTCCTCCACTTGGAAATCTGTTTACTAAAAGCTAGAACTGGAGTAAGTTTCCCATATTTTTTATTCTTTTAATGTTTCTTGAAAAGGTCTCTTTTCGGTACATGCCAGGCAATGTTGCAACATCACTTAAACCAGTACAGCTTTACCTTCATAAATAAAGTCACACATGATTTTAAACTGAACTCTCACCAGTTTTAGGCATAAAGAACCAGGCCCTTTGTTTTCAAGTTGATAATGGCAAAGATTTAAAAAATGGGCCAGAAGGGATAAACCCTGCTGTCATTAAAAGACTGACCACAACAGACAACATATTTGCCTATTAAAATAGAAAAGAGGATATTTTAGAAACAAATCAGCCACAGTATGTGGTTTGGTGTTTTATTAATTGAATTCTGCCCATATTGACAAGTATTACTACTTTTTTTCCTTCAAATTATTCCTATTATGATTTCTCTTATGAAAATAATGATTAATGTTTTAGACTGAGTTGTGTGAACATGAAACAAAAGCAGTGTGGAGTAAAACTGAAAAGAATTCTGAATCATTTCCCTCCAGTTTATCAGTACTTCAGGTCACAGTCCACTCACCAATTATCCAAATGGTACCTGGTCTCAAAAGAGCTAATAACTATTTATTCATCAAAGAGAAGCTTCTGGGATTCACAAAACCTCCATAGCCACATCCTCACTTTAAACTGCCATGAGCTGTATGATGGAACTGCAGCATCACTGCCTGAGCATCACAAAAAGTCAGGGATGCATGGACAGTGTTATTTTCCCCCAGTTTTGTGGAAATTTATCTCCCTTCCTGGCTGCCCAATCTCCTTTTGCCTTTATGCGTTTTGCTGTTGTGGTTTCTGATCTGCTGGCCTTGCTCAATTCCTTCTACTGGAAGCTCTCATTTCTCCCAGCATTTAGGACATCTGCCTCAGGGATAATTCAGAGCTCCAAGATTCCTTCCTCTCGGCATCTCTCCCTTTGATTTGATGAAGACTTCTAATTTTGGATGTCCTGGAGCAGCCCCTGACTGGGGGGATCTGATGGCAGAGCTCCAGCCTACATGTGTACATGTGCAACCCAAAAGCTTCAAGCCCCCTGCCCTGTTACCTTGAAGATGACAAGATTTTGTTCTATACTGCCAGAACAGGCTATCTACTCCTGAAGAACAAAACATGAGCTAAAATCCATCCAGAAGAGTGAGAAATCCATTGTTTGCCCTGGACAAAGCAAGTTTTAGACAAGGATGATGAGTCAACTTGGACCTGGGATCCAAAGTCTACGACCATTTAAGCACTGGGTGAAATCATCCAAGAGAATCTAATTTTTAACACTTTGGGCTGTAGCTGCTTGTGATTTTGTATCCATTTTGGATACAGGGGCTGAACATCCAGTCCTCCAAAGTAAAGAGAAAGCCTTGAGGTTATGTTACAGCATCATCTGCAGATTGCAAGTTATAAAAAAATGCAAGTATTTTTCACCTCATTGATTAAACAGCTGCTTCATGAGTTGAAAGTGACCTTGAACAGCTCTGTTGTCTGCAGCCCAGTGTGTTATCTGCTCTTGGCTCCTTTCAATGGTTGGACAACTCAGTGCCAGAAACTTCACCCCACATTTTCCAGTCAAGCAGCAATTAGGTCAACCATAAAGCACATACTCGTTCCCTTTTGGCTACCTTGAGAAACACATGTCATCATTTCTTCATCTTTGGCCTCTGGCAAGAATGCACAGTGGCCAGGTAATTTACTCTTCAGTATTGTTTACTACTTGAATTTAAAACAACAAAAAAAAACCCTTGTGAATTTTCCATAAATATCAACGATGTTATGACTTGCCTATGAAATAAATATGTTCTTTCAGCTTGCCTAAATATGCAGCTGTATTCCCAGTGAAAGGGTTAATACCTGTATTTTACCCATTTTGGATCAAGTTGTTGAAAGAGGGAAAGCTTCATGCACCATAGGAACCTGCACTAGTGCCCTAATGACAGTATAATTAGAAGTATCATTGTGGTAATGATTCTTTTCATCTGGCAAAAGGCCTTCACTAAAAAAGATCTCTTATTCACTTAGCTTCACCTGCCCATTTTCTTACCCCTGCAACACTCCTTTTCTAGGTCAGCACCAGAAGTTAATACTGGGTGTTTGACAAGGCTTCAGATTTTGTGCTCATCAAACTAATTAAAGAGAAACGCATCCAAAGCCTAGTGAATTATTTTACTTTTTAAAAATGCTGCCCATTCATCTTGTTTAAAGATTTACCTGGCTCAGTGGGTTTGATTAATGAAAAGGACAATGGGGCTCTTGTCAGTGTAACCTGCAGTCACTTGGTTCAGGGTCAGCAGGTTGAGGGAGAGGCCTCCATGTCTATATTTAGTCTCTCTGTACTTTAAAAATCCAAAGAATTGAAACGTTACTGATTTTATCATTATGCCACAGTTTGGAGGAAAAGACGAGAACTGTCTTGATCTCAAACTTCATTCAACTCTTTTTGTTTGTTTCAGTTAAATAGCAAACAGCAGATTGTTCTGGCTCTGGATAGGTAGGATGGCTTTATGACAACACCAAAACCAAGTCTAAAAGTGGGTATGGGCTTCAAGTGAGCTTAAAATATAAATTCTTTTAAATTGCTACTGGGAAAAATTTACACTAATATATGTTTGCATAAACTCTGAAGGGACAAAGGAAAAACAAACCAAAAAGGAGGAGATATGGTACATATTTAAATGCCAGTGAGGTTATAAAATAATCATAAATGCCTTGATCCTGTGAACGTTTTGGCATACAACAAGCAATAGTATCACAAATACTCCTATTAATAGATTGGAGCTTTGATTCTGCCATCAGTTGGAAAACAGCTAAAAAGCCACATTATTATACTTCCAGAAACAGCAACAAACAAGATTTCTGCTGAAAGTCAGAGTGGTCCCCTTTGTTTCAAGAGAAAGGTGCAGCCTCCACCTGCCTTGCTGGCCTCTGGCTGTGTGTCCCTGTCCCCCTCTCTGCTGACGTGGTGGGAAGGGCTCAGCGTTTGTCCCTCTGCTCCCCACCTGCTGCTGGGAGCTGCTGCCTCCCTGTGCCACAGGCAGCGAGCAGGGAAGGACCCAGCGGGGATTATAATCTGCCCTCTAGTGATTCATACAGCTCACATTTGGCAACATTTAATGTTATTTATGCATTACATAATTACGTGATCATTACATAATGGTTTCATTATGCAACAGTGACTGTGCTCCTGCTTTACACCTTTCCAAGAGGCTCTTGAAGGCAATCAATGGACTGAGCATCCAGCAGATTGCTGATAATGATGGCTTGTGATCATTAATAACTCCTTCTACTGGTAGGTTTATAGGCATATGAGACACAAATCATGCCTATCGTCCTGGGACAGCTACTGTTGCACAAAGCCATCTGCAAGCACAGGCTGAGGTTGTGCAAAACAACATCCAGTTGCTTCACTTCAGTGCCTGGGGCCAGTGTTTTCAGTTGTGCTATTGAGCAATAATGCCCAGATCCTCTCCTGAGAGCCTGAGTGAGATTTTTCTGACCAATTTAACGAAGCAGGGCTGAAACACACCTTGGCATCTTTGGCCACAAAGATGTTTGTGGTTTGGAGGGAAGGGCGTGGCCCCCCAAATTTTAGTCTTGCAAGTACTCTTTGACAAGAAAAAGGCTTTGATACATGTTACTGTACCTTGATTTTGAGACAGTCTTTGAGGCTCTTTATCAGGAATTAATTAATTGCTCCATGCCAGAAAAACCCAACAGTGCATCATGGCAGAGATGTACTGCCCTGTGACAAGCTCTGCTTCAGGAATCATGAAGAGCTTCCACTGTGATCCTGCTAATTCAGCTGGGCAGAAACAGCAGGTGAAGGCTCATGAGGGCCTTGGTCCTTAGTTATGTCTGTGATGTACACAGGTCCCTGAGTACAAATAGGAGAACAAATCCTCCAGGAACACAACCAAAAGAACATTTTCCACCCCCACCTGCACCCAGAGGAGCTGTGTGTGCTTTGGCCCCAGGTTCCATCTCCCCCAGTCAGCTCTGACTGCAGTCTCTCCCAGTACAGCTCTGCAAACCCACCCTCATTCAACAGTCACTTTATTCTTGCAAATAAAACACTTCTGGGCTGGCTTGATCATTTTATCATCCCTATCATCTGGGAAATGCATTTGGATGAAGGGACATTTATTGAACTGTCTTTTATCACACAAGTATTTCTACCAAAGAAAGATTTCCGAGATTCAACTCTGTGTATTTAAAATGCAAAATTCAAAGAAGTTTTATTGCCAGACTTTCACTTCTCAATAATTATGTCTTAATTGTTCTGCAAGTTTGCATTACAATTGGTTATACATTCCATGAATTAGCATTAAGAATCCACCTTCCTTCTGCTTAATAAATCAAGAAGTTGTATTTTAAATGCCGCTTTTTAAATGCAGCCATGCTCTAGCATTCTCCCTAGGTTTTTAAATAGGTAAATATTACACTGGGCTGTTTGCAAGGGAAAAAAGAAAAAGATTAAAGAAAGATGAGATTGTTGGGGGAAAGGAAAGTGTCATCTTTTCCACATAGCAAGTCAGATTGCAAATATAGTCAGCTAAGTAAAAGCAGATCAGACACTGAACTCAATTTTTATTGTATAATATTTGAAATACCACTTCACTTCATTCCCATGAGAGAATTTTATGCAATCTTTCACACTGTACTTCTGCAAGAGCCATTTGCAACCATCCTGCCTATGGCTTTTCAAGACCTAAATTTCCAGCATAGGGAGGTAAATTTTTCCAGTATGTCATCAGTCAGAGTGCACCCACCCACTGAATCCTGAACATTTCCTGCAGCAGCTTTGAGATGAAGATTTCCTGATACCTGCAAGCCCTGTAATAATAATATTGTTTATAAATGACAGATTCTGATGCCTGATATTCCAGGCAATGCAAAGTGTTCGATCTCCCTTCTTGACATAGTTCCATGTTTCCAGGTGTTAGGCTTTTCATTATTTAAAAGCAGGTAGGAAAGCAAGACAATAAATATTCATAAAATGTCAGACATTCTCCAAAGGGCTGTTTGAGTTAACACAGGCCATAAAGCTCTCCCTTTTATTAGGTTTGAAAATGATAGTTATTTGAAGGAAATTATGTCACCACTTAAAATATTTTACCAGAAGAAACTGTTTAGCACCATATCTTTAAACCACCAAGAAAGAAATTCCAGAGTTTCCACTTCTCCACAGTCTCCTGAAAATTCTTGTTAGTGTTGCAAAGCAATGCAGGTAAAATAAGGAGTAATCTTCCCATTCTGGGTCAAGAATACCAAAGCCATCAACACCATTTTTGCTCAGGACCTTCTCCAGATGATGTGTTCAAAAGCTGCTTGGTGAGTACCCATATTACTGCTATCCCTCTTCGTGAAGTCCTTTGCCACCCTTCATCTGCATCCTGAGTTCTTTGGAGCACATGAGGAGACCCAGGGTCAGCTGGAGGCCAGCTCACTTCCAAAACACAGAGCCAGGGTGGGGAGACAGGGCACCTGACAGGTGACTCGAGATTGAACAAAGAGCAAGGATCAGGAAGCAGAAATCACATTTAAAATGTTCCTGCTCTTGGTAAGATGTGGGTGTAAAACCAGAATCAGTCTCCCTGGGTTTGGATGCAGAATGGGCTCCAGCTCCTGCTAGAATTTTGGGTCTGTGACAAACACTTGCAGAGTGGATTTGTTTGAAGTCTGCAGATCAAAGTCAGTGCATAAACCATGCTGTCACTTATACCTGCACAAAATTCCCAAGCTACTGAAGAACCCACATGGCTGGTGCAAGAAGAAAAAGAATTCTCTGAAACAACTGAAAACTATGTCTGTACTTCAGGATTTCACACTGACACAAAGAGATGTAACTTACCTGTATGGCTTTACAACACCAGCAAGGACTGTCCACCTCTTGGTGGAGGATTCTTGCTATTTGTACATGTGCATTTTAAAATAGGATGAACAAATAAATGGCACCAAAATGCACTGCTGTCCATGTTTCTGACCTCTCAGGATAGGGTCAGGAATCAGCTACACTGCATAGGATATTAGCTAATTAAGAGGTGGAGACGGACATTCATTCTGTGTGGTATATTATATGTTTTCTGAGCAGGGACACTCTAACAGAACCTCTTTATCTTTTATTATAAAATACTCTGAATTAGCAAATAAATTCTGAAGAGAATATTTGCAGCATGTCTATTGAAGTATACCATCAAAATTGTTGGTGACACTGCGGTTATGGTAGAGCTGATGGTTTGCCTTTCTGACTTTTGCTGGTTCCTTCAACACAGTCATTCTGAAGGCCCCAGATGTTCAGTCTAACAACTCACAGGCTGTATTTGTGTTACAAGCCCCTCACTCTTCAGGACGGCTGTGCTTATTCCTGTAACGACAAAGTAGGTATTTCTTTCAATAACATTCACTTGCCATTAGAAAAATACCCTAATTATGAATTCAGAAGTGACAGATTGTGAGATTCAGTTTGCAAAGATGATGTCACTGGTGGGGAATTGGTGGGTAACCTCCAATTACCTCCTTGAATAAAGACATCAGTGTTGTATCTCGAGAAATAATGGCTAATGATATGTCTTCCAAAAGGAAATAGTGTTATTAATTACCTTACTGTGAACACACCACTTATTGACAGCTTTGAAGGCCATTCATCCAATTAAGTATAATGACTAAAAGCTTCATTTGGCCTTCATGGTTATACAGATGGGCTAAGAACAGAGAGCAAGATTCTGATTTCATTTATAACCTTCATAAATATTCAGAGAAAGTCACAAACACCCATGGAGCTCCCCTGGTTTCTATTGCTGTGATTAGAGTCAGACTGTGGCAGGTAATGATGGCATAGAAAGCTCTGTAAATTGATACCTCTAATACCTTGAAGACTTATTGTTGTGCAATAATACAATCTGTCATCTCTTCTGATTGTTACTAAGCACTTTGCTTCCAAGTACTTTCCTATCAACATTTAGAGGGTTTTGCTTTCCCCAGCTATCGTCCAGGCCTGCTTACATTTCAGTGACAGATGATTTAGTTGCAAACACTTCCCTATATAAGTCACTTCTTACTAACTGCAATTTCCACATTTTTTCCCCTCCCTCAGATAAATCTAACAATAATTGTAAAAAATCCTTCATTCACATTATACTTTCCCTCAGTTCTACAGATCTGCTTCTGACTGTATTCACAGGCTGTTGTTAAGAGTAACGCAAGTGGAGCCAACAGAATTTCTCTGGAGAACAGAATCTGGCCTCATGTATAAAGGATCATTTTCATGGACCCATCTAGACATCTCTAAAGTCCTCATTAACGTGGCACTTTGCTGATTAATTATTTTAATGGGTGGCAGGACAAATCCTTGTGCACAGCAGAGCTCAGGTAACGTGTGTCTGGGACAGCAGCGTGGCTGTTCACATCGCTTCTGCCACCACTGGCTTTTATCTTGGAGCAGCAACAGGTTGCTAATGACACGTGGTTATCATTTTCACATTTTGGAACATCAAAAATGCTGACAGACTAAGGTGGCAACAGTTTGCAAGCACTCAGGTAGAACATCAAAGACCTTGCTAAAGGTTTAATACACTCCAGCACCAGCAACAGTTTTAGATCTACCTGTACCACGGGTCTAATCGCTCAGAAATCTGATACTGATGCTCACATGACATCCAAGAATTGCTTTTTTTGTTAAGTGGAAAGCAACATTACAGCCAAATGGCAAAGTGTCTGCAAGTGCTTTGTTTCTATGCAACACTGAGGAGCCAAGAAAGTCACAACCTTGTAACAGCTGACATTGTAGAATAACTTAATGCTGCCAACAGGTCTTGAGAGAATGCAGAATTATATGTAAATATATCAAGTAAATGTTTTTAAGCGATAGGTCTTCACCTTGTGCAAACAAGTTGCAACAGCAGTATTTATCAAAAGGGTGCCTGATGCAAAGAAGTCAAATTAATTGTTTATGCAGAGAAGCATTCAGTCTGCATTGCAATGAGTACAAGCACAGAAAAGAAATGTTTCTAGAAACCACCTCCTTCACAGGAACAACTGTGAATGAAGTAAACATGGTGGCAGCAATTTTAAGCATGTTTTTAGTACCTTCTGCCACTTTGCATCAGCTGTGTTCATATGTATTGGGTATACTTAGAGCTGACACAAAGAAGGGAGAATAATTGCTACTAAGCAGGTCAGAAATGTGACCAATTTGTAGATGAGCCTCACACAAGAAGGTACCAAATTGTGGAAAAACACACCCTTGCCTGAGTAGGCCTGGAAACCCATCAACTCAGGGACAAAATTCTTGTTTTGAGCTTGAAGCCAGTTGATATTAATTTATTTCTGCTCTGTTAACTACTAAGGTCTCATACTACTAATGCTACCTGCAAGATGGGCAAAGGATCCCAAGGACTGGCCTACTTTGCTATTCCTGGCTATTCTTCAGAAGCTGCATCTGGCCCCAGAATTTCCAAGGCAGGGCAACCATTTCTGCTAGTAAGAGAGTAGGATGTGGGGATGGAGAATGAAACACAAATAAACCACAAAGGAAGCAGATGGAGCCAAGTGAGAGTCTGGGTGTTGGAACCTTGCAGTGCTGCAGGGTTGGTTCCACAGCTGGGCTTTGCAACCTGGCCAGCCTGGGTGGAGATTCACACTCAGCTGTCATGCCAGAATTCAGGGTTTATTTGATAGCTTCGTTTATGAAAGCAGGAGAGAATGTCTACCCTGAAACCTCCTCTGAGATTTGAAACTAATTAAGCAAGGCCTGTCAAGTGACTTTCACTGCCACCACACCTTGTGCCAAACATCAGCAAAGTGCAGTGGCTGCACAACCGTGGTGAGACATCTTCCAGCCCTGTGTGCAGCTCCATGATGATCTCAGACACCAAAACCAGGCAGGGACAAATGAGGCATTGCCTTACCTCAGCTGGTTGACACCAAAAGCTGAAAAACAAATCTAATCAGCATGGCTGGCCCCCCAGGGCAAACAGAAATGTCCTGACCTCTGCAAGTGTTATCCTGCTGCCCCAGCTCTTTCCACTCAGGGACATCAGAGGAAACTGAGGAAAGCACCAATGACATCGTTTTGTCAACACTTTGCCACCTTCAGCTTTTCCTTCTCTGATTCTCTGTTTAACCCAGAGTAAAACAAAACCAGTGACACCATTCCTCATCTTAAATATCACTGGATGGCAAAGCTCACACCTGAACTGCCCTAAGTTGGGAGATGCAAATTTTAATCATCCTGGAGAAAACCTGAAGAGGACAAGGTCTCTGTGCTCCATAACTTGTGCCCTAAGCAAAACTGTCTCTTGATCCTGAAATTGCTTACATGTCAGTAGCTACACATAATGAGGGAAAAAAGCCCCATAAAATCACTAGGAAAACGCTTTAAATGGATCATGTCACATAAAAAGAAAATAAAAACTTGTTCACAAAATGTAAGCAAAAAATATTTTCCAACAAGGTCTCGAATTATGACAGCTACCATGATGAGTAAAATGAAAGAACATTGCAAATTGAAACCTAATTTCTCTACCAGTATCTTAATACAGGACCTCATTTTATAAACCTTTTAAATATTGAAATAGTAGTGCCAATTTCATGTTTTCTTTTTTTTTTGTTATTAAAGGTAATCGTAAATACAAGTTTTTTCAAGAGTAGAATTTAAAGTTAGCAAATACATGATAAAATTTAGGGCTCAAAGAGAAGAGTGTAATAACAGTTTACATTCCACAGTCCACAATATTAAGGCAAGCTTTATGTAGGCTTTCAATTTCTTAAACCAACTCACTATCAAAATGCCTTTGTAGGAAAAAGGGATGGATTTGAAGAAAATATTTTAAGTGCCAATGTGCATAAAGAAGAAATCATTGATAATAGCAATGTTGCCAACCAAAAATTACTCAACTCAGTCTCTATGCACAAAGACCTCCATCTAAAAATAAAGTTAGAAGCAAAGCATAGGAGAAAGAATCACATTTCCTGTTATACCAGTGCATGGCATATTTATCATCCATGGCAGGTGTTATTAAAGCGTGGCTGAAACAATAGTGTTGAAAATATATTCCAATAAATTATCTCTACTGCATCAGTGAGGCAGAAATTAAAATGAAAAAAGAGAGGCAAAATTAAAAAATTTGTCAGAAACACATTAAAAATAAAATCAAATCAGTGTTCTGTTTAATGTTTTTGCCCTGAGAAAATCTCCCAGTGGAGTCAATGAGACATTATCTTGGGAAGGGAGTACTGAGCTGGTCTTAACACATTAAAAGATAAATCATATATAGCTGATGCAAGCTGGGGGTGGGGGGGAGGAAATGTTATGGGAAATGTTTATCTTTTCCAAATCTTTCTTGAGGGCAGTGTTAAAAAAAGGTTGTTGTGATTGAAGCATAATGTCATTACTTGCCAGAGGAAACACAGGATGTTAAGAGGCTGATTAACCTGCCTTCACAGCACAAGCCTGTGGCTCTAAATTTGTATCATATTCACTTTTTGTCTTCTCCAAGTGCAAACACACAGGAAAACTCCAAAGGTGCAGCCTCTGCAGGTAGAGGGTGAGATGGGAGCTGTGGGACACATTAAAACCAGAGCTCAGCTGAACTTTTTGCAAACACAAGGAGGGTCAGCTCCAGGAATTTCATTTAGATCCATGCTTAGCCAAAGGTAACTGAGGGCAAATTATGGCCCCTTCAGTCAGAGACTTCAGAGCAATATAGCTTTAGTCAGCATTGCTTGGGCTTGCACTGAACTTCTTGATGTGAAGAACAGAAGCTGATCTAAAACATTCACATTTATAATCTGCTCTCTATGAACTCTGTGTCTAATTTTTTTATGCTCCAGGATAGACCCACTGCTAAATAACTCTTTTTCTGCTTTGTAACTAACACTTTTCTTTGGTTTACAAAACAAAGTTCTCACCCTTGGTTGTCAGTCTTTCTATTTCAGGCTGGGGCAGCACTCCTGGAATGCAGCAGAGCACGATTGGGTGCTGCACCTTTGCTCCATGCAGGGAAGAGTTTCCCAGGAGCAGCACCCAAAGGTTTGAGGAGAGCCCAACTGCTCCAGCACAAAGCACCAGAGGCAAATACATGCTTGCCAGCTCATGCCTCTTAAAACTGTAAGAACAGGCTGTTCCAGACATATATCATGAGATTCCCAACCTTGCTGACACCTCAATGCCTGTTGGAACACCAATGAGCAGCATCATTACTCTTAAATTCATTAATAAGGTTGCTTACTCTCAGGTGACTCTGAAAAGCTGTGAGCTTACCCACCTGCGTTAGAGAGAGTCCATAATTCCTCCCAGTGCCAGGAGGAAACAGCATTATAGCAAAATTATATCAAATTTTTGATTAATAAATGTTAAGAATAGAAGTTTATAAAGTCAAATGCTCCAAAGCTGAGAAATAACAGAATTAGTGTTGCCTTATTATTCACATCTGATTTTTTCCACAGGATGTACTGTGGAATTAAGAGCTGAAGTTACACTTCTTACCCCACCCCTCTCAGCTGGCAGGAGGAGATGAGCTTTAAAGACTCATTTCTTAGAGACATTTACAGGCTCTGAGCTGTCTCAGTGTTTCATACCTCTTAACTCACTATGTTACAACATCCACGAGTTGAATTGGTGCCTTTGCCTCAGCAGTGGAAGCTCAAAGCCCACAGTCTGGATGGATGGATGGATGGATGGATGGATGGATGGATGGATGGATGGATGGATGGACGGACAAACAGATTTTGCAGGGAAAGGAAAAAGGTGTGACACATATTTGAAGACTATCACACTGGGAGAGCGTGGCTCTTGAGCCCGGTTACTCAGACTACAAAGCACATTTGAATTTTATTTTGCTTCTCCCAGTCCCCATGGCTATAACCTCTCCAAGACAGCTGGCAGTGTCCCTGCAGGCTTCTCTGCCCTTTGGACTTCCAGATTCTTATCACACCCATTTATAAACACCTGCTTGGGCACACCAGTGGGTCCTAATTAAGCCTTTTAAAGCTCTCCATTGCAGAGTCCCTGAGATCTGTCATGGAGAGGATAACTTACAAACAAACCTGATCCTCTTCATAGAGACCATCCAGAACAGAACAGCAGGGCCAGAGGATGATTTGCTAATGATGTCCCCAGCCTGAAAGATGGTGGCTTTGACTCAGTTTTCCTTCTTCATTACAGTTTTCTGCATAATTTGTGGCAAATCCCCAAAGCCATCACCTGCCACAGGATGCAAGTGCAAAAAGCAAGAGAAGAATGAAACGTAGGCCCTGGGGCACAGAAGTGTGACTCCTCAGGTCACACATGCACCCACGTTTTCAACAGTGAGAAATCCTTGATGTTTTTAGCCCGGACCCACCATCACCCTCTGGGGGTTCAGTGCCCAGCTCTAACACTCTGCCAAAACAGGAGTGGCATTGCCTTTAACACTGAAAATTCAGCAGCAGCTCTTGCAGCTTGAAGGCACCAAACATGATCATCACTGCATGAGAGAACTGAGATCCTGCCTTTACCAGCTCTGCACTTCGTGTGCTTTCTGCAGTGCTGGAAAAGCTTTAGCTACTAATTGGAGTGTCCTTGTGCCCAGGACTACAACAGCCAGGGGAAAAAGCCTTTTCCTGGGAAGCAGATGGTTTGGACCCCAATACAGTCATGCAGAGCAGGACAGGGAACCTGAATTTCTTACAGCTTGGCCAAGGCTTCTAATCACTAATGTGGTTTTTATCCTCCTCACATTCCCCTTTCCCTTCATTAAATTTGAAAAAGGCCAGTATAACTTCCATTTTTAAAAGGAACTACAGAATCATCTTGATTAGAGAAGAGAGTCTAGCTGCATTATTATTTTTTGTGTTTGTGTAATTATACACAAAATAGTAATACACACACATTATTTTGGCCAAATCAGTAAAAATACCAGCTTCAACATCCCATCCTGTCCTTATATTCATTTGCATCAATGAACAGTCTGCAGTGTATTGCAAAACATTTTTCCACATATGCCAGTGAATATAAGAAAACTCAATAACCATAAAGTGTGCAGTGCCAATTAAATATTTTTAAAGTGAATCTAGAGAAACAGAAGTGGTGTAATTTTCAAGCTACAGGGTGCATTTGTGTTACTTGATTATCAAACCCTTTATTCCATTTGCTGTAACAAAGGTTCCAAAATTGGAGTGCACCCATGGGAGCACCATTTACAAGATTCATTCAGAGATGTATCAAGAGTTCACGTCCACGAGGTACAGGAGAACATTGTAGAACATTCACAGTTCATAAACCCTAATGTAACAACTGCCAAGCCCTATAACATCTTGCTTTCAGAAGAACAATTCACCCCTTTATACATCAAACAGCAATTTTCCTAACTGCAGTAATTTTATATGCAATGATAAATTCGTGTGGAAATTAGCCCCATAGTTTCTCAGGAAATGTAATGCAAAGAAACTCCCTAAACTTACTGCACCTTTTTCAATATGCATGTATTATTTAAATACTTAACTATAATTGCATTTCTTTGCAAAAACTGGGTACCTGTGCTCTTGACACCAGCACAGGTCTTTTTCTCCCAGGATTAGTCTCAGTGTGGTTTGCAGGATTTACCATGACTACTTATAATCACTGGTTGAAAAATTGACAGGCAAAGTATTTTTCCAAGCAAAGTACTTTGTAGGGCTTAAGAAATAGATATCTTGGTAATCGAATTCAGAAAGGGAATGCTCATATGTGTAAAGAAAGGTCATTGTTGGCTGAAGTGTGACAGACCTAGTCTGTATTAATTTATACTGACTTGATGAAAATCCATGACTTCCCTGAATTTTGGACTGACTCCTGACAATTGCAGATCCCAGCCAAATATAACAAGCTTTTACTACGGTGACTTTCAGGTTGACCCATTTGGGATAATAAGCTTCACAAAAAGGGAGAGTGTAAAACTCAGGAGTTCTTGCTGACTTAAACAGCTCCAAGGAATGAGACTGGCAGCAATTTGAACTCTGATTTGCATAAGACTTTGTGATATCTTGCAGCATCAAAATAAATCCTCAATTTATTAATTACTGTAACTCTAAGTGCCCTAAGTTTTCCTTAGGAAAAAAAAAAATTGTCCATCAAACTCAAGTTAGATAGAGCCCATTTCAGAAAGAGACAATTTTTACTGGACTTTAAGGATTCAGGAATGCCCCAAAAGCTGGATTAGGTATCTTAAATTTCATATTCTTTGTTTTGTTTCCCACTTTACCCCCTATAAATTGGGATGAGTAAGTAATTTTAAAATGTTAGATTTTTAAGAAGTCTTTCAAAAATTGTTATGTTTACTAAATTCACAATATTTTTAAAATTTAAAATTAGGAAATAGTCACACAAGTTTTCTTTAAACTTTGAAAAAAGTTAAGCTACTAAGTTTGAAGTCCTGGCTAAATATCTGTATCAATTAGTCAAAGTCTAATCCACATTTTGACAACACTATCCTTTTCTATTGTATAAAAATGCCTTCTTTTTACCTCAGTTCATTCCACTAGTTCTGATTAGTAATTAGCTCATCCACAGCTAAGGAAAAAATCAAACAGGAATTGCAAAATAGAAGAGATATTATTTTCTTCTTTCTGTCTGTGTATAACAATACAGTGTAAGAGGGAGAGATTTATCATCTCTAAAATTATGACAGATAAGGATGAATATAAGTAAATTGATTCCATTTTCTAATTAAATACAATATTCACTTTGTTTAATAATTGAATTTAGATGAATTTATATTGTTTTCTTATATATCTAGCCTACCCAGGATAATTGATTTCAGTAGCATTTAGATTAATTCCTAGATTTTATATCCACTGGAATTATAATTTATATATAAATGAGGATATAAACATAATCCAGACCATAATAAATGCAAATAGAAACAAATCTATACAAGAGCCTAAATAATAAATACAAGATAAAGTGTGGCCTATATAAAAGCAGGCTATTGCAGCCTTAAAGGTGTTCTGCTTGTTTATCAATATTATTTAAATTACATTTTATTATTTTGGTTTAAATCAACTCAGCATGGCTTGGTCTTTGCAGGCTGCACTGCAAGCCCCTAGCAGCACATCTCCACTCCTACCAGAGGATTGGGCTGGAGGAGCCTTGGTGTTCCCAGAGTGCTGAACTCCCCATTTTGCTCCTGTTCCTGTTGCAGAATTTTCCATTTTTCCCTCCTTCCCTCATTATCTATCATACTTTAATGATGCCATTCACACTTTGTTAACAACCATTTGTACATCAAATTTGGGGATTGGTTCATAAGAGTTCACTAATAATATTTCCATATAAATTTTACATGTCTATGGTTTTTGCCAGTCCAAGGAATCTTACACTACACTTACACTGCTTATCTTACACTACATCCAGAGCTTTAGGCAATACCAGAATATGATTGTCCAACTTGCCTCCTGAATTTCTTCATCCACTTGTTCAAATAGATTTTAGTTCAGTCAGACCAGCTCCCTTTGAATCCTCTGACTCTTGGGTAAACGCCAATTAAATCCTACATTTTAATTATTTCCCAAATTCCAGATTATTATAATAATTTCTATCTCTCTAATATCACTAGATCAATCAATAAATTGAATATTCCATGTTGTATTCTACAACTAAATCTATTTATAGGCCCCAGGTGACTTTTAATTTTTTTCTCCCTTATTGTTAATGAGAATGTTATTTGACAGTATACTTAGACACTAAGTTTTATCCTTTTTACAAGTTTCCCTTTCTAACCTGAACTTTGAAGAACACAGAATCATACAGGATTGTATTATTTTTTATAAATTTGTTGTTATTTTTACTGCTACAGTAATAATTTTGCTGCTAACATTGCTTGACTATTTTTCATCAGAATAAAACCAGAAAACTCAATATTACCTGTTTTTAGAGTCCATATTAGCTTTCATTAAAGTTTGCTCTTAGATTTCTGGAAGTAGTAGTCACTTTTAACCTCAGCATAGAGACCATAGCTACATTTACACATCTCTGGGAAGTTCTGCAAAGTTTGATTAGCGTTCATTATTGAATTCATTATTATCAGCTGACTAGAAGATGACCTAATTCCTGACAAACATAACCCTGTTAACATAAATAGGTCATTGTAAAAGTATAATGGATTGCAAGGGATTTTTTTTGTTGTTGTTTGTTTGTTTTTACATCTTTAAAGTTGTTACTCTGTGCAATTCTGCATTTTGAGATAAAAAAAAACATGAGAGCTGGTTATGTTCCTGTGAAGAAAATTATTTAATTAGCACAGATTTCCTGGAAAGGTGATGTTGCCTGAGGGTATGGGAAGCTGGACTAGAAGATCCAGTCTGAGGTCCCTTCCAGCCTGAATTATTCTATGGTAGGCATCCCATCCCAGTGAGTCACCAGATATTTTTAAAACTGACTGGGACTTTCTTTCCCTCGAGTGCTTTGGTCATGAAGAAATTATTCAGCTCTCTTGGTTAGTCTTGCTAATGGCCTTATTGCACAAACTGTCTCTGCTACAGTGGACATGAAGAAGAGAGATGCTTAAATTCAGCTTTTTCTCCTGTCTAGGGCTGTGTTCTTGTCTTCCCAGGGGCAGCTTTCCCTAATGCCCCTCCAGACTGACTCCACACGAGGCACAGGGAGCAGAGGGAAGTGATTTTGACGTGGCAGATCCTGAAGGGAAAGGAAAAGCTGCTGATGTAGGAACAGCTTAAACCAGAGTCCCCCTGCGAGCTGTGGAAAGGAGAGGAGATGTCTCAGGGGCTAAACAACATCCAAAGACAAGAGAAGATCCCAGAGGGTGGCAGAAGGAGTCAGGGTTTGAGTTTACTTCCTTTGTCAATGATTCAAAGGAATTTAAGCAATATTTACAAATACACCTTCCTTGCATAAGGAAAGGTAAGTGTTTGGTGCAGTAGAACTCTTGCAGAATGAACTGGACAGCAAATTCCCAGGCACTCAGCTGATTACACAGATGCACAAGACTTCCCTTCCAGGTGCCTCAGCCCTGCTTGGTAGGAAGCATCACTGTCAAAAACACTTGAACAAATCCTGTAGCAAATTTGTCAGTTTTGAAACTCAGTTTCTGGCTTTTTTGAAAGAGAAATGCTCTGCAAAAGCAACACATCATGTTTTTATCTCATCCTTAAGATATTTACAATAACTTGCTATTTGTTCAAATGGCAAAAATCCCTTATAATTGCATATATTTTCTGAAAAACTTCAGAGCTACACTAGTTTTATGAGTCATTTGTTAGAAAAGACTGAGGTTTTTAAGAGGATCCAGCTGTAACTTGCCCTGAGCACTGTATAAATTCTTCAGTAAGTACTTGTGTCTGAGTGATTGAAAAAAATACCCAGTAGTTTTGTTTATCAATGCAAAAACTTGTTTAAACATATTCAGAACTGTGTTTCTGCTTTTATTGAACATAATCTCTCTGTTTCTCATATTAAGGATGCTTTCATACAAATGATCATAATTGTGAAACCATACACCTCAGAGTCACAGAGAACTGGAGAAATGTAATGGTGGTAAGTTTTGATGTTTTCTGAAGTAGGAAGACTACAACATCTCTCTACAGTGTTTTGCTTGGGGATAAGTTCTTTAAAAGCATAGCACATGATGTTCTTTCACCCCGAAAAAAAAAAGTGAAAGAGACCTTTTTGGCAAAATAATAACCATCTTAACTTCCACACAAATCATCCAAGTAAACTGAGTCTGATCTCTTCATTCCCAGCCTTTCTGGGAGTCATCACTTGGCACCACTGTGTGCTTGTGCTTTCCAATTATTGGAAGGAAAAGATAAATTAAAAATGAGGGAAAGTTAAGATCTTCTTTTAAGATCTTCTGAAGAAACACCTAGCTGTGATGGTGCTTGGTTTAACTATTAAGAACACAAACAGTAAAATCTGCTCTGCTTTAGTGGGTCACTTGATGTGCCTCAACTGATTTATTTCTGGATTCAGAGGTGTTGTCTCAATGTTCCCCCTGTGGAAACCAATAAAATGCAACAAGGTGCCAAATGTCTCCCAAGCCCCGTGCTGGGTTTGCTGCCCTCACTGAAATGCACTCACCAAACATTCCTGGGATAACAGTTTTCCTTTGCAGTCACTAACCTCAAAAGGAAAGCTGTTATTCCAGATTGCATTGTCCTCTCTCAAGATAAGGGAGAAACAAAAGAGAACGCCCCTGAAATCCTTCTGATATTTTTACCCAGGTAACCTCCCAAGTCCCAGTGGAGACTCGAGGCTGTAACTCAACACATGATTTTGCATAATTGGACCCATCTTAAATTGCTGTCTCCTTGTGTTGCTAGCCCTGGGTCTGACCTTGGCTTTAATTTTTAACAGTTTACTTTGCTGAGGCTTCTCCTTCTCAGCTTCAGTGATACTCAAAACAACGACAGAGCAGCTAATAACTACAAAGTGGGCAAACAACAGAGCAATCATCAAACTTTTTTGTTCTCAGATACCATTTTAGACACCAGCGATATTAGGAACAGAGCAGGATTTAAATGTGGTTTGACACGGGAGATGATACTGGGGAAGATAAAAGTTTTAAATCAAACTCTGTTTAAGATAAGCACAGCATACAAAGTAGCTACTTGACTCTTGATTTAAAAGTGCAGTTATTCTGATACATACTTAAATATACACAACTGTCTCTGGAAAATAATTCCAATGAGCTCTTATATGAGTAATGAAAACAAAACTCACTTGGGCTGAATGCCATTTTATTTATTATTATTCTTCAATTAATTTTTACAACTTGCCAAAGTTCATGCTCTGTACTGTTTTGAAGCCAAATACAGGTACAGGTGCACCAACATGTAAAAGTGTTATCAAATAGCTGAAGGAAAAGCTTATATTCACAGCTGAAGCTGTGGCAAATCAACATCTTTGCCTGCTTAGCTGTGTGCCAGAGGAGGAAAAAGACTCAGAAAGCAACAGACTGATGCTATTGCCAACTCACAGAAATCCTGGGCTACAAACACATTATATTTTGTGCAACTTTAATATCAGACAAGCCAAAATATTTCATTCCCAAGGACCAGGATTTATGTTTTGCCCTAAATTTTCCTCTTTGTCAGCAAAGCTAATTGCAACTTTGAAAACAGGTCTTCTCCCCTGAATCTAATATAGCCATTAAAACAGGGGCAAAGTGGGAATAACTCTTAATATTGGGATTTAGTAGCCTTTTAAGCTCTTTTTGACCTGGTATAATGCCAAATTTGTGTACTAATGCCAAAGTTTGAAAAAAATAATTACATTTATTAAGGATTCCACAACTTTATATTTAGTAAGGGTCTGGCAACAAAAAAAAAAAAAAGAAAAAAAAGTTTTGCGCAGAACTGAGCCTCCTGAGTTTTGCTGCTCAGGAGTAGTGGTCTGATAAAAAGAGATTCATGTTTTTCTGCAGATATGCTGCCAGCTTTTCTCACAGGAAACAGCAGGCATTGTAACCTCCAGGGGCACATCAAAATAAACACATTTTATACCTGTGGGAAGCAGGGAGGTTCACTGTTCCAATAGCCTAAATAATTAATATCCAGTAGTTGAGGGAGTTGGCAGATTAGGTGTTAGGAAGGAATTGTTCCCTGTGAGGGTGGTGGCACAGGCTGCCCAGAGCTGTGGCTGCCCATCCCTGGAGGTGTTCAAGGCCAGGTTGGTCCAGTGGAGGGTTGGCAGTAGATGATCTTGGAGGTCCCTTCCAACCCCAGCCATTCTGTGTTTCTATAATACAAGCTGATACCATGCTCAGATAACAACAATCCAAGTGTTGTGCTGAGATCCTCTCCTGTGCAAACTGCAAGGGCTACAAATTACCTAAAGATTTTCAGACACTGACTATCATGTCCAAGTACCAGTCCTAGGCTAGCAATGAGAAAAAGATGAAATCCTGCATATTTTAGAACGTGATGATCTTATCCCTCAGTAATTCTCAACATGCTCTAATAAGAAAGCATTGCCTTCTAAAATGCTTCAGAGAAAGCATCACTTTGTACCTGGGACTGATGTGGGTGGTCATTCCAGCTGGCCAGCATCATGCCAGTAACTCTTCCCAAGCTAGAATGTCAGCTGCTTTGCATGGGGATTTATTGAATGGATTTATTTGTATGGGAAGGACAGTCCCAGGCCATAACAAAAAGCACTCCTGGCAGAAGACCACCATTGCACTGAAAGATTTTAATAGTAATAATAAGAACTCTGCTAACCTGCCATCTCCCCTTTGTAACTGCATTACTCTTTGTGTATACGTCAGTCTTTGAACAACTCCATTAGCTTTTAGTCAGACTAAAATCCACAATTTTTCTTTCCAAGACAAGTCAAAGGTAGAATCAAATACAGAAGAAAAGATTTAATATTTTTTGTATCTGCTATTGTCCAAAGGCTTGTACTTGAAACAATTTACTTTGGAAGACAATTTGTGTGATTTTTTCCCAGGCACTAGGAAAATCTGAGAAACCTGTTACTGTTTGTGTTCACAGCATCCATCGCTCTCCTGAAGAGTGATGCTTTACTGCAGCCAGCCACTTATTGCCTCCTGGAAGGACGCAGTTATTGCTTCTCATCCCCTGCCCCTGGAAAACTCAACAAGCTCATTCTCCACCTTTTATGTTCTGAGAGAGCTGCTGTTCCCTTCTACAGCTGCCTTATATATTAGCATTTGATCAATCTTCATCACAGCGACTACCCAAACCCCTCCCTCCCCCTAAAATTAACATTTCTCTTTCCAGCTCCCAATTGCTACAGACCATCATTGCTGAATGGTTTTCTCCAGCTATTTCTAAACATCTTAAAGTCTTGTGACTTTGAGAGATGCCATGATTATGAGAGAGGCTTAGGTTTCTCACAGAACTCTCTTTTTTCCAATGCCAGCTTTTAAAAACATGCATTCAACCACAAAGCACAGCCTTCTACTCAGTTACAGCAGCTGTTTTTTGCAAGTCTACATGTTTCTGTGAAGGATTCAGGGAAATCCTCCTTATTCAGGTCTCCTCTTTATTCACATGAGCTGCCTAAAACTAATGAATCAGAGCTGAATGTTCTCATAGCTCTAAGTCAGATGAGGAGGACACTGTGTGAATTTAACAGAACACGCGCTCAGATTTGGCAACTTTTCAAACAAGTCAGGGATGTCCCACATGACATGACCAGCAAATATTACCTTTCATTTTGAATGCTTTCTGGCTAACACACTGCTGTGTAGTAAACCCAGACAGGAATTGCAAAGATTTGTGGGCTTGCAGACAAAGAACATCCTGAGCAACCCATCCTGACTGATATTTGAAATTCATCTGCTGATTTGCTTCCTTTCCTCTAGCACAAAAGTGACTTTCTGGTCTTAGGGGGACACATACCTTATTCAAAAAATCTGTTCTCACCTTGCCATTTATTTCACTGTGGTTTGCTCTGTTTAGAACGTGGCTTTGAGTCATCCTTCCAAAGTTCAGGATAGTTTTCCAGTGAGCTCCTCAGAAACTCGCTTTGATCCCGGTTTTGGCAGTCAGCTCTTGTCACATATTTCATTTGTTACTTTAGACATAAGTCCCCGTCCAAACCAGCCCAAGAGCAAAGAAGAGGAACAGCCTCCAAATACGGTCAGAGCTAAGCCAGTTTCTGGAGTAGTTTAACACATGGGTGTGCGTAAGAATGAAGAGAACTGGAACGAGTTTTAAATAATGCTCTAAATAGACTGTGGTGAAATGTTCGGCACTTAAAACTAAACAGAAAATCCTGAAGCAGATAAAAGAATAACCATGAGCCTGTCAGCAAATATAACTGTGCTGATCAACTCCAGCAATAAAATTCTGCTTAAACCCTCTGAAATCATAGCCAATGAAACAAAGGTTAAGCAAAAGACCCTTATTGAATATTTGGTTTATAAAGACCTAATAAAGTTTATACCATTAAGCACAACAGAGGAAGTTTTTTCCAAAGCAATTATACTGGACAGTTATAATAAAAATACTTACCAGAAAAACTACTCTTCAGTATCCACCAACTGAATCTAAACTCAGATCACAAAATTCTTTTGCTTTTAATTAAGATTATTTCATTTCTCCCCACTATTGATGGATGTTCCTTTCATCAGTCTCTCAACTTCAGATTCACACTATTTCACAGTACTCTGTGTGTGGATTATGAGGCCAATTACAAGAGGGTCTCAAACAGCAATCACATTAATCAAGTGAAATGTTACATGCATTGTAGCCAAATATAATCCGGTCACTAAGAAAAAAAATCATAAAAGTTTTTATATCTGAAAATATCAGAAAATAGGAAGTTTTCTATCTGATCCTGGAAATATAAACAAGCCTGGTATTCACATGCCATCTACTTCACAAACACCAAAAGCCAAGACCACATCTCACAAAGCATCCACATTTTGTAACTTGGTCCTTACAAATAGTACCCACAACCTGCTGCAGACAGATTCCTACTCTCTTGTCCTTGAGTTATTAAGGAAAAAAAAGCAAATTTGATGTTATCTTGTTGGATAAAGGAGTGCCTGAAGCTACATACCCAAATTGAGCTGCAGTGCAGTTCAACACAAAGGTTTGTACAAATTTTTAGGAAAACCTTACTTTTCCCAGAGCTCACTTTTAACTTTTCCAAAACACAAAAGAGTCTATCAGATATTTTGGCTTTGTGTACTTTGGAAAAGAATAATTTGAAGTCTCACAATATATCCTTACAATTTAAAATAGGTAACTGTGGTAGCTTTTGAATCATAACTATAAAATATTTGAGCACATATCTATAAAGGAATTAAAACTATAAATTGCATGAACACTTCAAATTGTTTCTTGTTATAGAAGTTTAATTATTTAGTTTAAAATAGCATGTAAAAACTCCTTAAAAATAGCATATTTAAAATGCTTATCCAAATGCAATTGCTATGCACAAGGCAAGACTTTTCTTTATAAAAAACCCTGACATTTTGTATTTTGTGCTTCAGTGTTCCTTAAAAATAAGAACTAAGTAATCTACAATTAGCAAAATATAAGCATATTTAAGCTATGAATTATAAGTTAATGAAATAAGCTGCTTTAATGGGAAAACATTTTATTAGGAAATGGAAAATACTCATAGCTGGAGAGTCAGCAGTTGCTTTTAAAGGATGCAATTAAGCTGCCATTATTTTGGCAAAGCTGTGGTCTCAAAGAGGCAGATTTTCCTAATGCATTGTAGAAGTCCTTGGCAAATTACACAGTATTCATTAAATTTAAATGGAGACCCTTGATGTCTCCTGTAAAGATGTCCCAGGGAGTCAATTTTCAAGGAATTCATAATGTGAGCAGCAAGTTATCGGAGAAGGAGACATTCAGCACCTCAGAAGGCCCCAGATGAATGATTTAGAGGAGGTGACATGACACATTTTGGCCACTCCACAAGACCCTGAGCCAGACACCCACTTCAAGTAACAGCAGAGGAAACCTGGCCAGCCACATGCTGCATACCCCAGATTTCCTCAGACACTTCCCAACCTTCCTAGGAATGTGGTTTGTTCAATCCCTGAATTTAATACCAAGTGTCAGCAGGGCTGAAAAAGCAGAAGTGACAGCACTGCTTCTGCCCAACTCCTGTCCCATACCTAAAACCTTGAGAATTCATCCCTCTGATAAACTCCCACTTTTTGAGAATTCATCCCTCTGGTAAACTCCCACTTTTTGGGGATTTTCACCCCGCCAATAATCTTGTTAGTAAGGGATGCTGTGTTACCTCTTTCTACTATCAACATAACCTGGCTCATGCTGGGCAAATAGATCCCTTAAAATCAGACTCCTAGCCCTACTAACCTTTTATTGTTGTTGGGTTTTTTGGATCCCAGCAATGGAATCTCCCCAGTGTTGTTTCTACTCACTCCCTGCATGTCACACAGCAGACACTGTTTGGGCTGAAACAAACAAAATACATCCCACAAAGTTTCTCCCCTTTTTAGTATTCAGCTTCATTTAAACATTGCATGGCCCTAAAACCTTTTTAAGCTGCTTACTTTTAAAGTATAAACATGTCAGTGTTTAGCCACGGAGGGTACTTTTCTGTCCTAAATCATCATCCATTTATCTAAGACCAATCTACATTACTAAATGCTGTAAAAACACATTATAAATACATTGCAATAATCCCCATGTAATAGCCACTGGTTTCCAGCACTGAATATACTGATATTTATATAAACATTACACAATCAATGCCACACAGTTTCCAGGCTGGGCTGCACTCAGTGTGGTAGCCTTCTCTCATAATTACTCAATAAGTAGTACAGAAAAAACAGCTTCCTTTAGCAGATAGTCTTATTCCTGTTTCTTATAAAATGGCACTATTACAAAACAATCCAACAAAATAATCCAATTTCTAATTAGTTAATCCAGAAAAAGAGATGCATTTTTTAATCATCGTTATTTGTAACTTTACAAACATGCCCAGTGTTACACAAAAGGGCAACATATCCCAAGTGAGCTGCAGCCAGAACTTGCACAACACTCCCATAAAAACAAATCAAAATAGGGAAATGAAATCCTGATTTTTATTCTGTGGTTCCATAAAAAAAGAACTTCAATAAGTGCAACTGGAGAGAGAATTGTCGTTAATAATACTTCTAGTTTACATCTAATTTCAAGAATTCTTTAACTGCTAAACTATATTTAAAATATCCTTGAAAACCTTTATTAGGGGGTTGAGATGGTTAGTAATGACAACTCCAAAGACAACTTCATGCTGGGGAAACTGGAAGCTGTTTAATCCACTTGGGCTCTAATATCATCAATAGGATTGTGGCTGGTATCAGCTAACAAACATTATGCCTCTGTGAGAGGGAAATTGTGTGGCTCCCTTTTCAAACGGGCACAGGAGCTGAGGTGAGTTACCAGATGTGAATTACAGATGGAAACTGGTATTTAACAGGCAGGGTGGTGCTTTCCCCTCCTGTCCTCATTCCTCAGCTCTCACACACGAGGACAGTTGCAAAACCTGTGAGCCATGGGGAGACACAGCTGATTGGATCTGTGTAACACCACCTGTGGAAGTCAATGGACAGCTCACAAACTGGCTGTCATTTCCCACAACCACCACATTTCATGGACACCTCTAAGAGAAGAACCCTTTAGAAGTCCATAGATGTATTGACAAAGGACCTGCTCACAGAGCAAATTAACTGTGAGGAATCACATCCCTGTGGAATTCAAAGCTCCAAGAAACTGGGTGGAAGATTCACAATGTTCCTCTCCCAAACCAGCACTTTCTCCATACTTGTTCACCATCCAGAAAACCTGCTGTTGTCAGAGGATAGACTTTGCTGTTTTGCTGCTTCATGGAAAAGGAGAAAAACTTGTGGGAGCACTGAAAAAAATACTTCTGGGTGATGGGGGAGGATGCTCCAGTTTTCTGTCATTCTAGCTGAGTTTTTATTCTGTCAAGTATTAAGAGAAATATGTGTCATGTTTTCCATATCAAAATTTGCACGGTGTTTGTTCTCATGCTAAATGCTGCTCTGGCCTGCAGTGCCAAAGATCTCCTGGTAATATTTACACAGCCATGGCATCACAGGACCAGTGCATTTAAAGGGATTGCAGATACCATACTAAAAAAGACATACAGATTAGGACATTTAAGAATAGACCACTTTTTTCACTAATTCGAAGTTCTGGACACTAATGAAGAGATTTCCCTTAATGGCTACCCTGCAAACATCTGGAATATTCATTTAGAGCTGTCCCTAAGGAAACACCCCTCCCTGTGGTCTGAGAGCCTTAACACCGTGGAGTTTAGGAGTCACATGCTTTGCATAACACAGATTAATGTCACAATTCAATAAATACCGCAGTAGTGCATTGTGGTACTTTATTAGTGTTAGACATGCAATATTTATTTAATGAATAGAAATTAAAATATTAAGATAACATTTTCATCAAATTAAAGGATCTGAAGTTGCAATAATGGAACAAAAATAAAGTTTTTCATGCATTCTAGAGTTTATAGTTCTCACAAGTGCATATAGTTATGATTCTGTACCATTATTAAATGTAGACAAACTACCATTGATTGCACAAGACAAAATAAAACCCTTAAGTTATAAGTAGTGTTCCTATCTTTTACAGACTTCTATATAACCTGGATCTTCAGCTTTTTATAATACATTGTAATACATCTGGAAGCTTCTAAGATGAATAGGAATGGCTCGACCACTTGTAACATACAGTGGCTTCCTCAATGTAGAAATTATAAAAGATAAAGCAAATGCCCACCATGCTTTAGGAGACTGTGACCTTTTCAACAGAAACAAATCTCAAACCCCTTCATAAACAGATTAAAGTGCTACCTATTGCATATTAAATACTTCCAGTGACTGTATTGAAATTTTTAAGTTACAAATCCCTGAAAATAGGGTTTCCTACCAAAAGTGCTCACAGACCCTTAAATCTAGCATCATAAACACAGCAGAGCTATAATCCTTCAGCAAGTATTTCAAAGAAGGGGAAGTTAGTCAACATGCTCTAAATTCACCATTGTAAAAGCCCAGCTAACGCCTCTATCATATCTACAACAGCAATGGTACAAAGAGCAGAAAAGCATCAGCTCACTTTACATACTTGATGTAGGACAATAATCTTTCTTTAAAGCTGGAAGCATAAACAAACCCCCAGTGCAGCAGTAAACACATTAAGACAGCAGTTCTGCTTGTTTTAAGATGCACCCAAGAAAGGGCATCCTGTACAGAAAGAAATGCAGGCTCGTATCTAATGAGCATGATTTTCATCAGGTCCCCAAATCACGAAACCTTTCTAAGTACAAGGCAGCATTTCCACAGCTGGAAAATTACAAATAGTTCTTGACACAAAGCCAACAGCAATAAATGCAGTTATAATCTAGGGAGAATGCTACATTCATTAGGAGGTGGAAAACCAAGCTAAACTTAAAATACAGCAGCAAGAGGTAAAATACATAAATATTAAAAATCCTTCTTGAATGGCAGAAAGTTTACATTTCTGACTTAAAACATTAAAGTATGGCCTTCATATTTGTCCTTTTAAGTAAGTAAAATACATGGCAGAGCTGTTTCAAAGGATAATTTCAAAATATTGTGCATGCATGGATGAACTCTTATGCTAATTTAGGAGAGAAAATATCGAAATAATATGGAGATGTTCAAACTTTTCATCCCTATATTTTAAAGGGCAAGAAAGACTGACCACAAGTGGCAAGTTTTTATAGGTTTTAAATGCTCTGCAAGAAAGTCTACAATTTTATCCCATGGGAAAGACAGAACTTCCTTCGTTTTCAACATACAAATTACTCTGTATGAGAAGTTTTCATTTGAAAGCTGCGTGTTTCAAAAATACATGTGGGGTAAAGATGCTTTTTAAAAATAATCTCAGAATATAGGAAAATGTTAAAATTTTCTTTCTAAGCAGAAAATGATGTGTATGTAATCTTTCAAGAATTGTTCCAAAAGTAGCCTGTATTTTTACCTATAAACTCTATAAAAATATCTTCATAATTGTTAATGTCCCATTCTGCCTCTCAGTAACTTTACCTTTTCCTGAATTGCATTTGTTGTTCTCCTCACTTTCTTTACAAATTGTTAGAAACAAAAGGTGCCTTTATTCAATTAGAGATCAGATAAAGACTAGATAGCACATTCAAAGCTTCACTAAATTTCTTCACTAATGCACAAAAATTGATCTTTTCGCTACCTTTAATCTGCTTATCGTTCTTGGTATGCAAATATGTCAAATGATCTGCTTTTAGTCAATTATGCAGTTTGATATTCTACATTTACATTCTAAAAGAAGTGATTTCAGAGGTGCTAAATATAGTAGAGTTTCATTTTAATAATTATAAGTTGGCTTGCATGTGAGAAGTCACTGGAGCACATTCTCTGGTTGGTGCAGTTGTTAATCCTCACTGGTGTGGATGATTTAAGCACTGTGGATACTAGAGATGGTCTCATACCAGTTAGCTGAAAATGAATGTGGAATTCAAAACTATTGCAGAACATTTCCCCATCAACAACATGAGAAAACCACTGGTTTCGGCCAAGCATTTGAAAATGTTTAAGAACTTTTATGGAAATACTGAGTAACTGAAATACATCCTGGTGTAATTAGAAAATAAAAACCTAATTGAGTGCAAACCCCAACTTCAAACAGCAAACATACCATGAACTAGTACATAACCTTTGGCACTTTGAATATTTTACAACAAATTTACAGTCATCGAGATCTTAAGTGGGTCAAAAGAACATTCACATGGTTTCTGAGGTACCAAACTTGATACACCCTTAGGCTGACAAAAGACAGATTGCCTGGTGTGGGATGGATTTCTGCACTACAAAATACAAGTGCAGAGCTCTACAGCTGGGCAGGGCTAGGACCGCTCAGGATCCATCCAGGCACAGGGATCCACACTAAGGGATCCCGCTAGTGGGTTGGGAACTCTGGCTGCATGCATTTTAGGGACAGTGCTAAATGGGGATTGGGAGGTAGTTGCTAAATAAAAGAAGAAAATAAAGGAGAAAAAGCCAAAAATAAGGAAATGAAATCTGAGAATATTTGTACAAAGAAGTTTTTTTGTAACTAGAATACTTCTGTGCTGTCCTACAATACTAATGACGTCAAAAGCAGTCAGACAGAACTTTCTCAACCCTTCCACATATAAGTATTCAAGATATTACCAATTTCTGTAGTTTTAAAAATGAAAATGTATTAAAATCTTTTACAACAACAAGAACAACAACAAAAAAAATTGGAATTTCATTTCAAGCTTTTTTGGTCACCTCAGCAGCAGCTATGCCATGTTGCTGTAAAAAAACCCAACAGATCAGATGCAAAAAAAGAGGAGAAGACAATTATCTTAAATCCAAATCTAAAATATTCTCTGTACATATTTTAAATAACATTTTACTGTTTCACAGCAAGAAAAAATCCAAGTAAGACTCTTATTAAGGAAATTAAAATGAAAATCTATTCATCTTAATGTTTTGAGGGTTCCCCTATAGTATTTTCCCATTATACCTTCATCACTGTATTTTTCCAATTCATTGAATAACAGATACCTTTTTCATACATCATTTTACAAACAATTATTAAATGATCAGGAAGATATTTACTACATTCTTCTTTCATTTGCCTCAATGAGAACTGACTTTTAGAACTATTTACATGGAATACAGACATTTTTAATGAAAAGCCTAAGTACTCTATATGTGTTTAAGCAACATGGCCTATTTCTAAAGGCATATACTTCATTGTCATAAGATTTAAAAAGTTAAGACACATGTATCATGTAAAACTCAATCTTAAATTGATTTATCGTGTCTATTTAAGTCAGCCTCTCCATTTCTGCTACATTTTCATCGCAGCAGACTTTGACTGAACAGAAGTATTCATTTCTTTATTCCATACTTGAGTTCTGTACCTCTGACTCTGTGAACATTGTTCAAGGTACTTCTAACACATGAAAAGGCATGCAGTAACTTCATACAAAAAGATCCTCAAAACAACTTTATGTCATGAGCTTACTACCAAAGTTCACTCATTATGCACAAAATTCAGCATTTAAGTGTAAAATAACTGGTTCCAGCATGTGCCATGACAGAAATGGCACGGGGTTTTTTTTACATTGTCATATAAAAAGCACATTGTATAGAATACAGCGTTTACTCTGCAAGGATTGTGCATCCCTGTTTTCCTCTAATATGTGCAGGACTACATTCCATTCCAACAAACCACACTTAGGTTTAGTAGAGTACTACACTGGATTGAAAACAGTGGTCTTGATGGCATGCTGTAAAAAAAAGAATCAATATATTTGCCTAATACCAATAATCATTCAAGAAAACATTCATAACAGCACAGGCTTCTCTGTTGAATCTGCCACATGGTGAACACTAAGCTATTATATAAACTGCATGGACATATTTATTATGTACTATTAACTCTATTTTAAGTATTCTGTACCTAAATGTATTTTTGAAAAGAAAAAAAAGTTACCTAAGTAATCTAACATAAAACAAGTTTTGGCAGCCCCTGCTAGTGTTTGGATTAAAAAAAAAAAGGAAAAAACCCACGCCATTGTCTGTCCTCCCCATTTTGCTGGAATTTCTTAGGAGAAAAGGAATGAAGAGAAGACAAAATATTAAAGTGTGATCTCCTTCCACTAATGTATTCAGCAGAAAGTACCACTATCTCAGCTTTTGGAAAATTTGCCAGCTTTCCGAGAAGGTTCATATGGCACTCTGAGAATACTGGGGGTTTCCTCCATCACTCGTACCAGGAGATTGTCAATGTAATCCTCGAGCTCACGAATGTGGGTGTCCTTCTTCTTGAGCTGCTCCTTGTGTTTCACCAGCTCCTGCAGAACCTCCTCGTAAGTGAGGTTTCGGTATCCTGCAGTGGCATCGAAAGGATTTCCTTCCTGCAGGTAAGTGTAGAAAAACACCAGATTTCATTAAGCAGTTCAGTGTCTCCAGACAATTAGTTGGTTATTGCTTTTTGTGTTTCTCATGTGCATCTCTTGACATGAAAAGCAATTTCTTTCAGCAACACCTCTGTTTGCTGCAGTGCTTTTCCCTCCAGCACCCCCGCTGGAGCAGACAACTGGAGATGGGCTGCCCAGTTGGATGAACATTTCCCACTTTGTCATCTCAGAAAAGAATCTTCTCAGTGAGGTGGACACACAGACAGTGTGTCAGAGTTAGTGACTGTATGAGCAGTGATCACAACAACAGCTGGCAGGTCCATTTTGGGAAACCAGCCCCCTTAATTATGGAATAACAAGAGAAGAGCCCTGAGAATTCAACTCCTACTGTAACTTCTCTGAGTCTTTGCCTCTGGAGAGCACCACAGCAAAGCATTTACTCAGCTCTAAATGACATCAGCCCTCATCTGTCTTTCACATTCATATTTGTAGTCACCAGTGGTTCTCCAGGCCTTGGCATCTGAATCACATAATAAAACTTTCAATTTTAAATTGCAGGTGAAGGTAAAAGGTTACATCTTACTTGCACCAGAGCACTTAAGGCAGAAATAAATGTGTATTTATAAAAGACCTTGCTTGCTTTAAAGCAGGAGAGGCCCAGAATAAGGCAGTAGGGAAAGCAGAATTGTTTCTGCAATGATTTCCGATGACTCAGTAAGTGCAGGTATTAGCAGAGATGGACAAATTAGTCATCTTAAAAACAACAACATGTGATCCAAAGACTGTAAACTCAAATGTCTTCTTTTGTGTTGGTTTATAAAAGTATCAGCACTGTTAGACATGTTAAGCAGTATGCTTCATCTCATTCAGAAATGAAAGCATTTAGAAGATATGGAACCTACAAAATCCTGCACTCCTAACAGGGGACACGAGATAGCTTTTGTTTACAGTAGAATCATGTCATTAAAAATTATAAAGCTTGCACAGCTAAGAAGCACACCACATAATAGTCATGCTCATTCCTTTTCCATACCCCATTCTTTTCTTTCCATACAGCTCCATATTTGCACATTGGCATATGTTGACCCATTAAAATATGCAGCTGGCCAAAGTTTTCAAAGGAACCTAATTAAAAGTGATGGTGCCCTGCAAATAGGCTGAAGTGTGACAGATCAGCCTCTCTCCATCAATTATACTCTAACAGTAGCTCTCAAAAATATGCTTTTAAGGGTTTCTCTCTGTACTTGAGACATTAAATGTCACATTTATGGATGTATATTCAGTATTTTAAATGTACCAAATTAAGGGATTGTAAGTAATCAGTAACTCCAACTTTATTAAAATGGCTAACCTGATGAAATTTATGAACTGGTTAGTAATCCATTTGCAAAGTATAGAAGAGAAAGTAAACTTCACTTTGTGGTCATATTCTTAGCACATTTTCTTCTACAAGAAGGAAGTAAAACTTTCTCTTTACTAAATGTTATTCTCTTTACTAAATTTTTGTACACACTGGAGAAAATACCATTAACACTTATATGCCTGAAATATAGGGTTTGCCTAATTTTCTGATTTGGCAAAGGAACAGGAATCAAGGTGCAATGATGACTTTAATTATGCAATCAAGTTTACTGGAAAATTGTGTGTAATATATATGCTTTAAAGATGTTTTATCATGCACATACTCCATACATGTCTTAATTATGCAAGAAAATTCTAGCAGAAGCATGCTAGCATTTAGAAATTAATATTGTTAAAATTAAGAAGATTTGGTATGTTCAGCTTGAGCCAGTAGGTAATATTTAAATGTATAAGGAACACTTATTTCTTTACAAAAATAGATACCACAGTTTTAATGCATAAGAATAATCTTATAATGAATTATTAAGGGAAAACAAAAGATTCTAAAAGAGCTATGCAAAGAATGGTTGTCTCAGCTACAAAACCCCTTTGGGGTACACACTGCCAGCCAGAGGAAACGACACATAAAATGAAGGCCTGGCAATCCCTGATCATCTCCTCATTGTTCTAATGAGGAATTCTGCTCTGGGAATGTCATCTAAGCTACTTTCACATCTTTTGTCCTGCTTAACTTCATCTTCCTTTCAGTTCTTAATTAGGCCTTAAAGAGCTCACACTGCCCTTTCAACTGGCTACTGCTCCCATTTAAACACTGCTTTCAGAGACAGGTGTTGGCATCAGAGGAGAAGACATACAAACATAATTACTAAACAGTATGCACAAGGAAGAAATGTAATAACTTGGTGAGGGCTAATATTACAGAATCTAGTGATAAATTACTTCAAACACCTTAGAAAGCAATCCTGAATATTTAAAAAGAAATTCAAATGGTTTCATTCAAAACTATGGTTGAGATAGAGTTTCTTCCCCACCTAATTTGTATTTTGCATTAAATGAGCATCACCTCATAATCCTATAACAGACATTTAGGATGGCTGGTATTCCAAAAGAAAAATCATCAAGGATTTCTTTTATCACCTTTAAATCCTTTAAATAAAACAATTCACATCTTATTTCTTAAAAGAATTAAACTGATGCTTTTACCAGCAATAAATGACATGATTTGCAGTAGTACATTTGCAAGCACATAGAAACTGTAATTATGGTTACTTTACAGACAATGGCTGCTAAGTTAAATCAATTTTTTGATGTCTCTTTTTGTCAGAGATTAAGTAACTGCCGGGTAGAATTCAGTTTACTATCTGATCAAAGGCAGCATTCAAATACTCTGACATCTCCCACCAGCTACTTACATTATAAAAACTTGGGCATTTACAATAACATCAAATGCTATTACAAATCATTTACATAAACCAGCAGAAAACAAACAGTACAAAGTCATATTTGCTTGTGAAACTTGTTTTCTATATATTTTAGAGATTGAAAACAAACCCACTTTTAAAGATGTCATCTATTCACAGAACAAACTCTAGTAAGACCACATTTTCCTTCAAACAAAGACACTGTCCAGGCAATCTGTGGATTATTTTTTGTCTTTTCTTAGTACACAATTTATTCTCAGTACTTTTAGAAACAAGAGCATTTTGAATAATACCTACTAGTATTTAAATTTTTTAGTGTTTTCATCCATTCATTTATTATGTGTATTATTAATCCTACCATATATCAGGTCATAGTTTCAATTTTGATCTGCCTTCTAAAGATTGTCCTCAAGTCTCTGATTATAGTGATGGTAAACTCCTGTCTGGTCAATTAATAAATCCCTGCCTAATGCAGAATTCCTCACCTGACCATTACTTCTCTAGAGTCATCTAAACCACTCTTAAATTCAGGTTTTGGGGGTTTTTTACTTTTTGTGCAAAGAATTAAATATTTCCTTCTTCATCATATCACAGCTAAACTCCATACTGAGTGCAAAACTCTTCCTTATTTCCAAATTTACATTAAGCCTGTGCTTTTCTATTTAGGTTTTCTGGATATGTCAAAAAAAAGAAAAAGAAAAACCCCAACATTTCCATATAAGAGGTTAAAAAAGAATAAAGGCTTATAAGCTTACACAAGTACCAATTAGTTGGCATTTAATGATGGCTTTCCAAAACATTTCATAACTCACCGTTTTTTTCCTGAGATCCTCAATGCCAGAAGGATTCACATTAAAACTGTGGGGAAAAAACCATACCAAACAAATATTAGCAGTGCACACTTATTTGACCAAAACATCTGCTAGAATACAGTACTGAATTAGACACACAGCTACAAAGTATTTAATATGGTTTATTTGCTTGGTTTTTTAAACTTAGGAAAAGAAAATATTAGAAATTAAAGGAAATTTGAATATATTCTTTGTTCACAATTCTTTGTATTTTTTGTATTCTTTTTGTCATCAAATTTGAATAACTAATTAAGAAATGCAAGTAAGGCTATTATGGATTTGGCTTCCTTATCTCTCCTCTTATCTCTAGACTTAGCTTGAGCTTCTAAGCATGGAGTGCTACTTTAAATAAAATATCCTAGAAACAGGTCCCTGGGATGAGATTGATAAAAACCAATAACCAAACCCTACAGACTAACACATATTCCCAGCTTTCATGGCAGCTCCTAGAGGACAAAGTTCCTACAGAAATTCCAGTGAGATCACCAGCTGAGGGCTGAAAAGCCATCTTGTGTCAGGTACATTTATTTTGTACTTAAAATTGAGTAAATAATCTATTATTTTATAAACCTAGTGATTATTGTGCACATCCAGAAAAGAAAGCTCTTTCACAATGTTGTTGATACTGATAAAAAAAGCCACTGCATAAATGTCAGGCTTAAGAAACTGTCCACACAGGCTGGTGGAATTATTAGCAAGCATCTTTAAAAATCAGTGATGCTGTGTTCTTACGTACTTGCTACAGCAGGTTTGGAAAGAAAACATTCTCTGAAAATGTGTTCAGAATCTGTATATGGCTCACAAATATTATTTATTTGGTAGCACCACATCAGGCACATTCTTTCACAGCACAGAATATGTTTTGTTAGACTGCATATAATGGCTTTGAGGGTGATGTGTGACTGAGAGCTACAAAAAAAATTTTTTTTAAATTTTGAAGATTTTTTGTATTAGGGAACACGTATTTTGTGACTGTTCACCACTCTGTTATCTGAATTTGTAAGCCACATATTTCATGGTGCGAAAGCAGAAGGGAAAAAATTTACAAGCTAAAAATATATAAAATATAAATGATTTTATTTCTCTGTAAATAATTTTTTTATTTTAAAATCTCTTTTTTTTTTTTCTTTTTTTTTTTTTTAGTCTGTACACAATTTTTAATTTCCAAAGCAGGCAAACCTTTGCTCACACAGAAGTCCTGTAAACCATCAAAGGGTATTTGATAGAGACTGGATTAGAGGAACAGTCACAACCAGAAACCCAGAGGTGTCATTAAGTCTGGCTAATTCCCATTCTACCTGTCTGTAACAGTGATCCCCAGCAGTCTGCCCCGTTGGCTGGAGACCCCTTTTGAATGAGGGGCCTTTTTCATGGGGTATTGTCTGCCCAGCCAAAGGCAGGGTCCCTCCCTCCCAGCCTCCTTTCAGCCTCACTCTGATGTGTCAAACACATGATGAACTCACTCCATTCATGGCTGCCTTCCGTGATCCCAGCACAAAAAAAATGAGTTAACTGAACTGGATCGAATTAGCTTGGTGAAAACCAAGAATGTCTCTATTTAACGAAGTGTGGCGTTAATTTGGGATATCTTTCTTTTGGGACTGTTTCCTCATGTTAGACAAGATATAGAATAATACGGCCTGACTGCTCAACTGGGCGACTTTCTGAAAGGTTAAAAAAGCAGGATCTTTCATTGCCTTGAATGACTTTTTAGTTTCTGTGAAATAAGTTCTGGGACTCTTTTTCATAGTGGCAGCTTGAAAGGAAAGCAGCAGTTCTGACTATGAGAAGCTGTGTTTCAAAATTAGAAGTATAAATCACTGGCAATAAGGACTAGTTGTTTGGGGTTTTTTTAAGCAGTAAAAAACCTGCAATAATTTCTGCAAAATTGTGGACATCATAACTGCAATTTCAAAAGAGAACATCTGCGTACTTTCCAAGAAGAAATTTGAATACACTTGCAAAAAAAAAAAAGAAAAGCTATTAAAATATTCCCCAATAAAAATCCAAATGCTATGAGGGCTCTTACTCATACTTTAAGGAGATTCATAGAAAATATACTGCTTCTCGAGGAAGAAACAGGTGCTGAGATTGCATACAGTAACATTTTTCTAAATCTGCTAAGTAAAGTGGGAGCTCGTCAGCCTTGCTGAGCCCTGCAAGGTTTCCTGCCAGTGCCCCAGCCTGAGGTGAGTGTAAGCAGATGCAGACTCCCACCACTGCACCCCTATTTCACTGTCTGAGGGGCAGGCAACACCTCAAAAGAAAATCCTATAAAATTATGAATGCAAACAGTTGGTGGAGTTGTCTGTTTGGTGTATTGAAATTCATGAGAACATTTATTTTTTAATTTAAATCTCATCACAATAATAGACCCCTAAAGTTACCACCTCACTCAATTACTGGCAATAATTGTATAAAACAGGCCTCTAGGACTGCAGCCCATGCTGTACAAGCATCACAAGCTTCCTTTGAGCAGCCATTCTCTTGACTTCCTAAAAGCATTCTGAAGTCATTGATCTGAACAATTATAAAAAATAACACTGTTTTCTCCTGTGTTGCAGTCACAGTTCATAGTGATAGTATTAGTTATAATCCAGTCTCTGGTGTTTTCTCCCAGAGTTTGATAAACTGGCAGGGAACTCCTGCTATGGAAGAAATTCCCATGTTCACAGCTTGGGAAAAAAAGTATCTTTTTGGATTTTTGTAGGGTTTTTTTGAGTGAGGCTTACTGTGAACGGTGATTGTGAAAAACTGGCACTGTGGGATTCTATCATTATTGTTTGTCAATTATGCCCAAACTAAATTTGTTCAGTTTACAAGTAAAAAAGATATTTCTTTTCTAACAAATGGACTTTCCATGTGCCTTATGTGCCTCCAGGTGATGTCTCATACTGATTTTTAAGTCTGCCTCTTACAAGTAATAAATTTTCAATCCCTCAGATCACCTTCAAGACAGGAGCTACTAAAAGGGAGGTAAATCCTACCAGCACAGATTAAACATGAGCTGCAGTAGGATCATGGAAGTGACACTGAGCCCCCACCTTGCACATCACCCCTACCCTTCTCCAGGTAGAACAGACTTCTCCAATCCAGCACAATTAGTCCTGTCCCCCATTTCACTCATCTGGGAATTCAATTAGTGTCCTTGACAGTTACTTTATAGAACAGACATTTTTACCAGATTAAATCATATCCATTATTTTATTGTTCCATTTTTTACAGCTTTGGATATAACTTTCTTTTTACATTTTTCTTGAATAGTAAAGTTTGTTTGAATTTCTGGGGTTTTATTAGCTTAGATTTCAATTTTAGCTCATCTGAGATGAGAACTCTTTTCTATTGTCTTGCTCCTGAGGGGAGAAAGTGATGAGAAATAAAAATAATACAAACTAATAAGTCGATAGATATATTGCAGGGCTGATTCTGTAGAGTGGTCTGGGTTACTATTTCATAATCATAACAAGCATATTATTTTGCACTTTATTGTTATTTTCTCTATTTAAAAACATTTTTATTAGAACTAACTGAAACTTTTTTTTTTGATAACACTTTTTTATGGTAATTAAATACTTCCATTGCATGTTGATAATTTACAGTTTGCATAGGAAGAATACAGTGGAGTTGAGTTCAGGATGTTCACAAGTTCAAGTTTATGACTGCATCTTACAATTTTGTCTATTGAAGTTTAATGGTAGTTAAAAATTCAAACATCAGGTCTAGTGGCTGCATAAATATTTAGCTTCTGAATGCCTAGAGCTTAAAACAATCTTTATCAAATCTTTTCTATAACTGATTTAAACATTTTAGTTCCATTTAGTCTGACAACATAATGAATGGGAATCAGACTCCTGAATTTGCTCCATGGAAAGAGTATTTTCTTAAGGACCAAAAGTTTTTTACTTCTCTTTTGCTATTCCTATTAGTTACATGATAGTAGTAACTAATCTAATAGTAGTGTATACTATTAGAAATTAAAATAAGGATACTTAAATTAATCATTACTATTCAAAATCTCAAAATTTATTTTAACTTAATATTCTGTAAAATATCTATTATACCAATGAGCTAAGTGTGAGCTTTCGGTTTCTTTCCTTTAATATGGAATGTCTGCATAGAGGTAATTAGCAAAGCTCTGACATATTCATTTTTCACTAGAGTTGAAATTCCTATTCCTATCCTACTTCTTGGTCTTTGGACTGATTCTGACTACAGTGCTTATGCATTTTTCTTTGGATTCTCACAACATATATCAAAATCTTGAAATATTAGGATGCCATTTAGGTTATTACTATTGCACAAGGGAAAAAAAAAGAAAACCAAAACCAAAAGAAATGAATAAAATCAGATACAGTTAATGAAATTCAGAAACTTAGCCTTCCATAGAATGTCAGCCCGCTGTGCCTGGCAATGCAGAGCTCACTTGTAATTCTGAGAAGGAATGGCTGTCTTGTCTGGCAGCTAAACAAGTACAAAATAAGCACATTACCATCTATTTTGCAATTAGATTCTGGGGAACATCACTTAAGACACTTCACTGTATAAATTGCTCTGCTGTCAAGCCATGTTCTGTGGCCTTTTGGAGCTTGGGTAACCCCAGGAGGACACAAAAAGAGGATCAGGTTTTGTGGCTATCATTACCTTTCCTTGACTAGTTAGAATTCTAAGTATATAAATATTTCTCCTTTTACTAGGAGTTGTGCTATAGAAAATAAGTTTTTTTTCTCAAGAGACCACTAAAGAACTGTTAGACTAAAAGCTGTGCCAGCATCTCCACTGGAAGACCCTATTATTAGAGATCTCTAAGTCAACAACAAACAAACAAATCAAACAATCCTAAAATTACATTTTACACTGAAACATACAGAACCCATTTTTGAATTATTAAAAGAGTAGAACTAATCCTTAGTTCTTACAATGAAACAGAAAAAAAGTGCATTGCTTTTACATAGTTTCTGCATTTATTAATAAAGAAACAATAGAACAAATTATTCTTTTTTAAAATGAAATAGAACAGGCAGTGCATTTTCCCTTGGGAAAGATTATAGGCCTCATGCATCCTCTCAAAAAAGATTTCACATGCCCTAATGTGCACCAAGAGACAGTGAAAGCTTGAAAAAATCTTGTCATGCAGCCAGCAGGATGAACTTTCCTAACAGTATTCCTAAAACAGTCAACTAATTAGGAATGACTGATTGCTGGTGAGGAGTCTGCAAAAGTCAAGATTAATACCAAGTATTTCTACAATATCCCTCAAAGAGTTGATTGCTCCAGCCCACCTTAGTCATGTCCCAAATGCTGTGACCACTGCTTTGTAGGAGCTTTGCAAAAGATTTCATTATTCTCTTATCACATGCAGTGATCTTTTAAATCAGATCATAACAGTCCTGGCAGGACAGATGAAGAATCTCTGCATGACTCCTGCTTGTTTTGTAATTTCTCTTTACCTCTCATGTACCATCAATGTATTTCTCCTGTTGAAATAATGTTCCACTGACAGCTTTACCACACTGAATTAGTCTAGAGTACAAATAAAGCACTGTCATAGTCCATCAATATTCTACCTAGACTGGAGATCACAGTTGACCAAAGACTAGTCAAATTTCAGTAGAGAACTGAAAACAAACTATTCAATTCAAGAAAAGCAATGCAGAAGTACACTGTTCTTAAAATAAGACATGCTAACACTGACAGAGGAAACAAAATTCTAAAAATACCATAGTTACCTGATGTCATTTGTTTACTAACCGACATTTATTTAAATGTGCTATAATGTCTTAACAGACCTTATTGCTTTAGCAAGCACAGCAATATCTAGAGAGCAACATTTCTGAAAAAGGCATGTGAAAAGTAGAAAGAGTAAATTGCATTGTACACTGGATTTCCTATTTGGCAGAGAAATACACAACCACTACAATCCTTTGCTCTCATCAGGCAACTTTTGGGGTTCATTGCAATGGAGCTGTTGCCAGTAACTCTGCAAGACTGAAACCATTTAACAGTGACTTTGATTATGCTGAAGTTAATGCACTAATAACTCGGACCCTCAGTGTGGTTTGGGATAACAGGTTTTACTTTAGAAGTTCAGCTCACTTGAGATTGGCACCTGCTCTACCGTCACAGCCCAAGTGAGAAGCAGGAACCCAGAGGAACACCAGGATGTTGCAAAAGCTTCTTTAACCACCTGACCATCACGCACTCAAATGTTCATGTTGCTGAAATGTAGCAGACATCAGCTGTTCTTCAGACTTAACAATTTAATATGATCCAAATACATTGCTGTTATCGAAACCATCCTGTCTTCATGGCACCTCACTCGTTTTTTAACAAATCTAATAAAGACCATATCAAAATGCAGAGACATTGCTTATTTCAAACATTGCCTCCATTGGGAAAAACAAAACTGCAGTCCTTGATTTGTTTGGAACATGTGACGTTGAGGAGACAGGCAGCTCTAACAGCCACATGTGATGAAGGTGGGAGAGAGGTGAAGAAAATCGCCACATTCAGAAACTACAAGCGGAAAGACGCAAAAGAGTTCCAGGATTGGCTTGGTGTTTTTTTCTTTTTGAGTCGCAAATTTGAAAAATTGCTGAAGCAGTAAGAAAACACAGAAAAAAAATTAAGTAATATTTTAATAATTTATGCTCCAATTCACCAGTGATTAATATTATAAATATGAGCATTATTTTTAATTGTTACAGTGAACCCTATTAAGACACAAGTTTCTTTCTCCTCCACTATTCCATCCTCCACATTGCTAAGAATGTAACATACTTCTTGCAACAACTTGAGATAAAGTGTAATCTGTATGTAGACACAAGCTTTATCTTCTTTTCTATGAAGTCTAACAATAGTAAGGTCAAGGAAATGCTACTTTAGAAGGGGTTTTTTTAATGCCTCTATTCATGTAGAATAGAGAGAAGCATATATGTGTATATACAGACACAGACATTATTTGGGTATGTGTATATATTTTATATATACATATAATATTCAGTAGTAAGCTCCCAAACACTTACCAATCTAGTTTTCCAGATCTGGAATTTGATCTGACTAGTAACAACCTGTCAGCTTTAAATATTGGACTATTTGTCTCCCTGTGTCCAGTGCCTGAGATCTTGTTAATTACCTAAACTCCCTTTCTGTAGGTCTTGTTAATTACCCGTCTCCTGTCTCAGAGGACCTTGTTAATAACTTGTACAATCTCTCTAAAAAGGTCCTAATAACACATTAAAATTAAAGATGCTTTTCTTTTAGCACTTGTCAAGTGGTGTAAATTGAGAAATTTTCACATCAGTTTATTAGCCTGTAGTGTAGTGTCATGTATTTTCCTAAACAAAAACAATTTCAGAAAAATGATGCACGAGCTTTGGTTATGGCACAAAACAATCTTTGTTTTCCAGGAGCACCCTGAGTTTCTTTAACTGTGTTCAACACAAAAGCCACGTGGCTTCTGACTGCAAATCAACCTCCTGAGAGCCACGACAATAGCAGTAATTGTAGGAATGAGTGCAATTTAAGGCAATATTGGGTAAAACTTTCAAAACAGTGCATTAAGAAGTACAAAGCCAAAATTATTATTGGTAAATGCTGACTAAGAGCACTAGACATTGTTTGCTTAATAATTCTTCACTGGCTGTATGATATAAAACCTCTGGAACAAAGAGATTTTGCAGTATTTGCAAAACCAGCATTTTTTGTTTCACTATGAGACTCCTGCATTTTTAACTTGTCAAGAAATCAGCTCATAAATATCTCTATGCCTACAACAGACAATGGAACCACCAATCTTAACACTTATGTAACACTGCAATATCATATCTATAAAAACACCTTAAAAATACTCATTTATCCACTCAGCACTTGCAGGAGGCAAAGTATCATCCGTATTTTACAGGTTTAGCCAAAACCATGGAACAGCTTTGCCAGATCAGAGATTAATAGAAATTAGGGGTCCATATTTTGTGATTTCCTATCAATAAGTATTGTATACAAACCAAAAAGGTTTTTGTTTTTCTTTTCCAAAATACTTCTACAACCTCCTTGAAACAACAATAGTAAATAATAGCAATAAAAAAATTTTTTCAAATAATCCTGGCATACTTGCTTTTCGAAAAAAAAAATATCCTACAAGTGTTGCTGAACCACTTCTATAATTCTTGGATCAGCAGCTGAGCAACACGTGGAAGATGTACTTATCTTCATTCATTTAATTAGTAAGTAAGAGTAATTAGTGACAGAGCATGCAGCCAGCCAGCTAAACACTGCAGGATGGGCTGGTGGAGGGCTATCCAGCAGCTCACCCAGCTGATGTCATGAGCTGCTGCTCTCCACATTGTTACTGCTCACTCGACATGACCAACCACAATTAATTAGGATGGACTTAAGCCTGACCCAAAGCTCACCCAAGTCACTGAAAAGCTTCCCACTAAGGTTACAGATGTGGCTTCACCAGCGCTGAGAACGTGACAGTCACACCGAGCTGGGTTTGGTAGATTTTTTTTGAGGATTGGGAAGGAGGGATGCTATGGGTTGGGTTTTTTCCCTTCCACTTTTCTCTATGCCCAGCCTGGTCCCACAGACTTGATGTTTTATGGCTACAGTGTGCTCCTGGAATACATCCTCCAGAGGGATTTCATCAGACAGGAATCCAGCTCAGGATGTTCCATCACCCAAACCAAGGCTTAGCTAAGTGGGGTTAAATGGGAGATCCACCTGCAAAGCAAACACCTGGTCCACAACAGAACACTAATTTTGGACACACCTAAATAAAAAATATACTGCCTGGTTTACTTGCAGAAATGAGATTCATCCAAAAGAGCTTAATAACATGTTGAGTAAATAAGAAACAACACAAAGACTAAATTCCCTGTCTATGCTTTCTGCATACTGAATTTGTTACCTTGCCTCATTTCTTTTGTACCCACATATTCATACAAATTCTTTCTTCAGTATTACTAGTTCAAAAAATTAAAAATGGATTCCATCTGAGAAATCCTCCACAGATAAAAGGTAAACTTACATTGTAAACTTATTAAATATGCACATTTTGTATTAGTTTCTACTTCAAAAGAAAATAATTCTATAAGATACATTTGGAAGAAAGTAAACAAAGTCTAAAAGGTTCACACAGAACATCATAATGGAACATATAAAAATCAAGAGCTTCTTACTTAACTTATTGCATGCTAGATATTATGCCATAATAGCTGTTTCACAAAAAAGGTCAGAATGTTTACTATTTTTGGCTTTTTGAAAATAAAATAATATCTATTTGTCTTATCAAAAGTTTATGTTTACATAAAAGTCAAGAACTAGTAAAAGGGACTGTCATAAAAAGACAGAAACAAATGACTAGAGTCCTTCTGAATGGGCACTGTGATGAGCTTTTTAATTACAAAACAAAGAAAAAAAGTCCATCATGATTACCATTAAGTTTTATATTTATCAAGATCTGCTGCATTCAAGAACTTCAAAAGATTTCACTACTCATATCTAGCATCTGCCTGAACACAGTGTTTCATTTGAAAAAATTAAATGCTATGCAATTTTAATTGTTATTTGAATTATTTCTCTTTAAAGGAACTTACTAAAATGGAAGTTTAACTTCTGACAAACCAAGCTACAACCTAGCCTTATGCTAATCCAGAGAAATACTTCATTAAATAAAAAATATTCTAAGATTGTCTATAAACATGCTATTTAAGACACTAGGAACTGACTGGACTTATAGAAGGCACTAAGATAATTTGTTGAGGTCGGATGAGCTTCTAGCAACAAATTCTTTTCTAAGGCAGTTCCATTTCAGTTCATTTCCCTAATTCACATCCATGATTAGTTTTGCTAAGAAAATGATTCTAAGTTTAAATCAGGAGTGCATGCATTCTAACACATGGAGAAAACTGAGCTGGGACACAGTGAGATCCCTCTCTTCTAAGAGAACAAGACAACAAAAACCTTTTTATTTTTTAAAGAAACTGCTCATGTCATTAATTAAGGAATTAATACACAGGAAAAGATGAATTTTTTAGAACTATGTTTTCCATTTAAAACAGTGATTGACTTTACAGCCTTTAGATTCCAGTTTGAAGCATTTTTAATTTCAAATGCATTTCCTACCAAATTTAAGTCATTACAAAGAAATGAATGATTACCTTGAAAAGCAAGGACTGCTAATTTCTGGCATTTATAAACAAAAAAAAAAGAATGCAAAGGAATGAAAGTTAATTAACTTCTTAAACATTTATCTATTGTGAACAGTATATGTGGGTGGCAGTATACATAAATATATATACATATTTATACATGTATAAAGAGAGACAGACAGGCAAGATTATCTTTCTCACTAGCACACAAAACCCAGGAAGGAAACAAACTGTGGGTTACACATTTTCTTAAGGAAAACAAGTAAAGCATTGATAGACAAACAAAGATTAAAATGGATTATTTAAATCAAAGTTCCTTATCAGCCCTGTAACTTAATTCATTCTGCTCAAGACATAAACTACTGCCTCGTGCAACAATTTCAATACACAGAACCCAGCAAAGCTGCAGTGAGCCAAATGAATTCAAGTGAGATAAGAGTTCATGTGGGTGCTCCCATTTAGAAACAGAATGTTCTTTAATTCTTGTACTCTAACACATAGAACCGAACTACTCCTCTTTTTTTCCCCCAAATAGTGACATCCATAGGATTTCTTTTCACTACTCCCATTTGCACCTCTCTTTTAGTTATTCAGTTTCCTCTTCCCCTTACACTTGAAACCTTTCCCTCTGAAAACCTGACTTAGGGCAATGTAATAAATTAGCAATGAATGTTCAGTTAAAGCAGAAGACTTTCAGGGAGAGCCCATTCTGAAGCACAAACAAGGTCTTCTACAAACACAAGCACCCAAGAACCTTCACAGCACATATTAGTAATAAAAAAGTCACTTCAAAACAAAGTAGGAAACGATCAAATTATATAAAAAGCTTGTAACATACTTAGAAACAGAAAAGCACTGATATAAACGTGTATAAAGCACAAAGATTGTGTTCCTCAACACTTCACATTTTCATTTATATAACATGTTCAAGATATCAGATTGAAATACAGCAAAAACCTACCTTGAAGATGGCAACATGCTTGTAGGCTTGAAGTTTGCCATAAACGGATTAGTCGAATCATAATCAAAACTCTCCTGATGAGCTTCCCCAAACGCACTCGGTGATTTCAAGTCACTAGAACTCTCTGATCCCCCATTGCTAAGTTTATCTGACCTCTTGCTATCTTTTTTTCCAGTCACTCTTTCAAAAAGACTAACTTTCTCTTTTTTCTCTTTTTTAATTTCTTTTCTGATCTCGACAGGTTTGGAAAACAGACTTATGTTTTGATCCCACGTTGCTGGGCTTTCTTCAAATGGATTCTTCTGTCTTGGCAGTGTAGCAAATTTTTGGGGTAATGAAGCACTCACATTAAATGGGTCATTTTGTGCTTCAAGTGCAGTTTCATCAACTGTGCTGTCAAGTTGGCTCATTTTAGAAGTATCAACACTTAATGTCCTTCTGTGTGGAGATTTTAGACTCCCTGCAAACAATCTGTCATTAGTATATTATCAATGAGACACTCTATCACAGTTTATGACATGCAGAAAAACCATTTTAGCTTAGATCTAGAAGCTTTGCAATTGAGCCTCAGTTCAGAACATTGGTGATTAACTAAGCTATTAAAAAAAAAATAACAGCTGTGGCCTTTTTTTGATGTTTCAGAAATGTTTATGGATAGGCACCACAGGAAATTTTTGTTTCCTGCATGAAAATGAAGTTCTACAGAGAAGACAGCTATGACTGGTGTGCCATTCCAGAAAGAGACAATAGTATGTTGCTGCATAATAACTTTGAGCAATTCAAAGTATTTTCAGTTCTTTGTATAAATCAGGTTTAAAATTTGGTGATAGTTTTTGACTTTTTAATTGGACTTATTTCTCACAATATGCTATTTTGCCTAGAGTCCCCTCTGGAATGCAATATACTCCCAGATGAGGACATAATAACAGAAAATGCTAAACTATCATACATCATGAGCAATGTAAGTTTTTTCTTATGCTCAGAAACAGCAATTATGAGTTACCAGCAATTAAATAAAGCATAAAAAATAGGCCAGCAGTATTTCTTAACATTTTGGCCTTGTAAGTGCTTCATAAACTGAAGTAACAGATTCTGAATGCTCTAACAGCAGTGAGCTGTAATTGCAATGGTCATGAGTTTTACTTACCCCCTTCATCAACGGAACCAAAGGACTCCAGCTGACGCCTGAAAAGATGGGTGTAGCCAACAGTGCTGGATTTCATCTTCTCTGAGGAGACGTGTGGTCCTGTCAGGTCTGACATGGAGTGAGCTGAAGACAGCCGCTGAGGTCCCAAGAGGAAAGGTTTTTTTGGTTTTGATTTCATTTGCACTTCACCACTACACACCTCTAAATTTGGATCGGGTATGTGAGTGCTTGGGATGATTGCAGAGGATGTATCTGAAAACGTCCCACCGTTTTTCCGACCCTTCATTTTGTCTTTTAGTTTAGCAAATGGGGATTTGGTTTTGTCCTTCATTGACAAATCAAACATACTTGCTGTCATGTTATTCCTCATAAACTGAATATTGACGTTTATTTCTCCTCTGTCTTTAGTTCTCTTCCCTTGTCTGGATTCTAGGGGAAACCACCTTAAAGGAGAAAGAGAGCAAATTAAGTTGTGTTTTCTGAAGGCTATCATTACACTCCTATTAGCTGGTTAATGCATCTGGTTAGAACAATTTAAAGTATGAAAACCGAAATCCTATATCAAAGATTCAACCATTCCTGCACTGAAAAACTTTGTTTATATTTGTTTTCAAAGGCAACTTCTTTGTTTATATTTGTTTCAAAACTAAATAACTAAGCAAGAGGAAGATCTTTAGTGTTCACCTGTTTCAGAATCAAAATCAACTCTGGAAGCTGACCAAACATCATCAAAATTAAGGGCTTCCATCTGCTTAGGAAGGAGAATTTGTACTTAATTATAAATAGAGATATAGTTTCTTTTTTTTATAGTTTTCAAGTGTCCTTTATTTAGTAGTGATGTATATTAATGTATTCTATGTGGCAACTACTTGGTCTAGTAACTTTTTCTCCTTGGATTTTGCTCAGGTTTACACAACAGCAAACATTTTCCCCTCTTTCCTTCTTTCTAAGCACTGGTTGAGATTTATGACAACTGCAGCAATGCTGGCTAAGAAATATCTAAGAGCCCTGAACAATCAGCTACCATTTCATTTCTGCAGCTGCCTCCCCTCTGGATGCTGACAGTAACTCCACAGGCACAACTGAGCACGTAGGTGTATCCAACAGCATCCTCTCTTTTGCAGGTCACCAGCAGGATTAACTTCAGAAATATTTCCTTTGGAACCATGACATAAATCCCCACTCCTTGAAAAGAGATCAAAGGTGTGATCATCTGTTTCAAAAAGCCAAGTGTGCTTCTTTGCCAGGTCCAGCAAAAGCTTTATCATTATCCAAGTGTCTTATTCATTCCCTATTGTGCTCCATTGTCCCATGGAAGCATCTGCAGAATTATGGCTCAATCTTCCCTCCACAGCTTCACCTAAATGAATGACCATCACACAATCCCTTCTCCACAACCATCACCAAGAGCCTTTCCCTATTTCAAAAGGTCACAAGGGCATATTTCAGATCCACCAGCTCCAAAGAAGTGCTCTAAACCCACTGTCAGGAGAAATCCATGCACACAGACTCACCCAACAGTGCCTTACCACCATTAACTTTTGAATTGGAGAGACTAAGAAATTAAATTGCCTATTAACACAGATACAAAATGGATTATACACTTATACATATATCATTCAATCCTGCCAAATATAGAAAAAAAGGTCAGGAAAGGAGAAAAATAGCCCTCAATTTATTTTCCAATTTCATAAATATATTTTAAAGGTGACAGCTGTAATCAAATTTTCAGGCAGAGATTACATGTGTTTGAGTTGAGAAAATACTCCCAAAAGTGACACACCAAAGACATAACAAAAGGATAAAGAGTATTGCCTCTTTTTTTTTTTTTTTTGATGTTGCTTTGTGATGTTCACAAGATTTTATATTTCATACTAAAACAAAATAATTAAGAAATATCAGACCTCCTCTGTTCTCACAATTCTGACAGTGAACAACATGAATCCGGACCAGCAGACCCAGAAGCTCAAACCAGGTGAAGGATAATTAAATCTTCAGGAAAATAGCCTTTCTTCTGTTGTGAGGTAACTTCATTAATATACTTTAAGTGAAATACAAAACCTGAATATGTGTCTGAAGAAGATGGATTGTTTTTCCTTTTAGTTAATAATGTTTCAATTCTTTGGTAACTGATTCCAGAAACACTTTAAGTCATCTATAGAGTTGTTACAGAAAACAAAAACAGAACCAAAAGTCAATTGCCTTTGTGCTACATAATATTGCAAAAACTGGAAGACAAGATAGCCTACTTTCATTAAAACTCTTCTTTAAATGAAAATATGTTCATATAGTCCCTTAAAAAAAAATACAAACAGTACCCAGCCACAATGAGCAAGCCTTGCTCAGACAGCTCCTGGGCAGATAAAAAACCCCAAACAAAAAACCATCCTAGACCTGAGAAAGTCTTCCCCGGCTCCTCAGCCACACACTAAACACATACACCAGCACAAATAAGGCTCGTGAGTGGTTTGAGAAACGTAGGAGGCAGAAAGGACTTCACTTTTTGACATTCAAATTTAATAGCTCAGCCTACACTGTAACACAACATTCCCTTTTTCCCTCTGCTCACAGGGTTCAAACATTAATACTCTATCTCTGATAAAACTGGTGAATTTTTCTGTGTTTCTCTTTCTGAATGATCAAGACCTTAAATTTATCCATGACACTTAACTTGTTTTAGAACAAGTATAAGACATAAATTCTTAAGCTTTTGCTATGGGGAAGAATGTATTTTATTTTAAAAATTTATTTAACAATTATGGGCATTCTTATCACCAATCAACAACGCTGTGTCATTACCAGCACTCACCTGCTAAGGGCAAATGCCATGAACTATTTTGGCATTTACCTCTTCTTAAAGAGAAGCCCACAACTAATACTTTGCCTTCATAGCTTCTACATTTCTTTTCAAAGTCTATCTTGAAGAACTTGACATTAAAAATAAGTTCAGGTGGGAAAACAAAGAAACTCTCCTTTCCCTAGGAAGACAACAGAAGGTCCTGCTGGAACCAGGTTCAACACTGCTACTGATTCCAAAAGAATTTAATCATAAACTCTTTTACTCCAGCAAAATTCCTCTGGTCTTCAATGGAATTTCTATTTGAATAATGATTGCTGGATCAAATCTTTGTATGAAAGACAGATTTTTAATTTTCATAGGCATTTCAAGGAGGTTTCTTTGTTACCTTGGAGAGTTTATCTTGTTTTACTTATAATGAAGGTTCCATATGCTTCAGCTCATAACAAGACAATATGAGAAGCAGACTCAAATCATGATTTTCTTCAAAATTCAAAGGCAACTAATTACTTTTTTAAACAGATGAGAACAAATTCAGGCAATGCATTTATGTGGAGCTGCACGTGAATGAGCAACTAAGACTATAAATGTTTCTTATTAGAATCTGTTTCGACAACACATGGGTGTGAGTAGCAAATAGAAAAAACAGCTCTATATAGGAGAGAAAAAAGAATCGGGAAATGAAGTCCGCTGTTTTCAGATAACAACATTTGGGTCCTAAAACACTAAATTCCACTATACTACTGCCAATTTAAAAAATTGAAATGTATTATAAAAGCCAATAAAACTTGCTATTTTGGTTTTGTTTACAGTACTTTTAGCCACAATAAATGCTCCATTTGTCAGGCTGCCATGAGCTTATTCTATAGAAAGCCTGTACAAAGTAGGAAAATAGCCAATAACATACATGAACAAAATAGGGTGGCTTTTATGAGAGCAGATGCCCTTTTACTTAATAACCAAATATTACATCCAGTCTTGCAGACAGTCTTTATTTAAACAGACCTTGTACAAAGTCTGGCAAATTTTCCCAACTTCAAAGGAAGCCCTATTGCCTTTGGAATCACATTCATTCTTCTTGCTCTCACCTTCAAATGTTCTGTAGGGCAATGTTCTCCATACACCCTCTAATTTCAACCTTTTCCCGATGGCTTCCATCAGAACAACCCTTGCTTCTTTCTCTCATCTGTTTTTCAGTGTGCTAATGGGCTTTGCCTGTCTTGCACAGGTTTCTGTTAATTTTTACTTTTAAGTATTCTATAAATTGCCCCTCTGCATGCTGACAATTTTCTTGAATGTGCAAAGAGAAGCCCAATGTGCAAGGCTAAACAGGAAAAATCCTGCTGACCAGGCACAGCCCTGAAAAGCTAAGCCCCTATGTGAAGGAGCATGGCTACATTCTACCCCTGACAAGATTATTTTATTTTGGCCACACCTACAACTAGGGGTGAAAAAAGCAAGCTCTCCTAACTTGAGCAGTCTTACCAGTAATGAACCCTCATCTTGGGGAAGACAGACAAGAAAGGTGAAGGAGGAAATAAGCTGCTATAAATGAGCAAGCTACAAAACCCTGGCCTGCCTATTTCATTTAAATAGCTAGTGATCTACAGAATTTCAGCTGGTTTTTTCCTCCCCTTTTCTGATTTTATTTGTCCTCAGAATCTGACAGTTCCAAGTCTTATCCCCCTCTCTCTCTTTTGAAGAAGCATCACTCAGCCTGTTCTGCTCACCTTGTAACAGCGTAAGATGTGCTGACAGCATGGGTAAGAAAAAGCACTATCTAATTTCAATTACATTTTAATTATATACTTTGACAGCCTCCAAAACCACTGGGTAACTTATCTACCAATTTAAACAGGAATTAAGTGTTCCAGCCAGCACATTCATCCTGTGCATGACAGATGATCTCCCAACTCTGTCTTCTGGACAGTGCCAAGGATGGAAAGTATTGAAGGAATTTTCCCATCTTTCTGTTTCTCAGATACACCACTGCCTTCACTCTACCAGTAATTGTCTGTTGAGCTGATCTAGTTTTGCTTTGCTGAAAAATCCAAAGAATTCTGCAAAATATTTACTTCAATTCACAAATTACTGAAGAAATTTTGCAAAAAGCCACATAATCATCACAGCATCTGCCAAGGCTCCTGACCTTGATTTTACAGGCAAAAATCAGCACCGTGATCTGCTACACATTTAACGAGAATTTTCTATGCAGGCAGATACTTCTAAACTTACCCCCATAAAAGACCATCAGAATCTCAATGACAGAACATGTCCATCAGCTGTCACAAAAACAAAGTTGATGACTACTGTTAAGCTAGATACACTGAAGAAACTTGCTTCACAAAAGCCCACTAACATAAATGTCCACAGCTAATTGATAAAAAACAACGTCTAAAGCCCAGAACTGTCTGACATTTTCATTTAGCAGCGTCTGCACTTTGAAAAATGCAGAAGTATGTTTTGTGATAAATCATTCCGATACCATACTGAGAGGCTGCCCCAAAAGTCAGCAAGTAGGAAAATTAAAAGGCAAGGGGTTGAGCACAGACTACATCATGTATGAAGGGAAATTAAGAAGAAAACAAATTATTTATTAAAATAAGTGATGACACTCACGAAGATGAATACTCTTACTTTCTGGAAGCCAACTGAAATGAGATATTGAAAGCAGTTTAAAATAAATACTACAGAGTGACATTGTAACACCACAAAACATATGGGAACTGACAGCTATCACAACACCCTCACTATGAGGTTTGCTAACATCAACTGGAATCAAAGTCATTAAAGTGGTCTCAGTTTACTTATTATTTTGGCTAAAAACTATGTGTGAATACTTCTATGTTAGAAACAAACTAACTGAAAGTATGAGAATTAAGGCCAGTTATTTGAGTTGAATATGTGTGCACAGAAAATGGAGAAGAATTTCAATCCAGATGGCACTTAGACTCTGACTCAAAGTTATGACTTACTGAGAGGATGTGCATGGATTTGTTGTCAAAATGTAAATGCTGGGAAAATTACTAAATAATTTGAAAATATCACTATAAGTCCATAAAGCTACATCTGGGCAAAACTTCGTTTTCTCCCATAACCATCTTTCTCTTTTGTTCCTCACTACTCACATTCCTTTTTTTTTTTTTCATTTAATGAGTGGTACAACAAGACAACCTGTACAGAATCTCCAGGCTGCTCTTTATTTCTGTGCCTTTAACAAATTTCTAAGTTACTACTCTTCCCACTTTTGACTTGAGTGGAACAAGATTTTTCTCTTGCTTTAACCACAATAAAGACATTTTCTGTTACGCCCTGCCATTTCCACTATTACTGAAGCTCATCCCTTCATTTTTCTTGTTTAAATTAAAGACTAAAAACTACTAAATAATAGTGTGTTATGTTTTGTGGAAATATTATTAAAATGATTCCCACTCATTAACAAGCACTGAGCCCATATATTATCTATTTACTAGTTGTCTGCTTGTTCATAATTCCAGATGTATTTGAAGCCTCCCTCTTGTTATGCTGCTACAGATGAGAGAGAGGACAGAGCAGAGGCAGTTCAAGAGGGAGTTTATATCCAAGACAGAGGCTGCCAAGAAAGAATTCACATTAATTTGGAAAAAGTCTCACCATTTGCATATCTTCCAGGAAGCTCAGTAGCACTAAAGTCAGTGCCTACCACACAGGGGTACTGATCATGGTCAACCATGAGTTCTTTTTGTTTGCTTGCTGAGAAGCTGGTTTTGACTCTTTTTTTATGATCAATACAAGTTGAGAAGTATCTTTAATAAAGGCCAAGATTCCTTCACTGTATTATGCTCAAGCAAGCATTTTTTTAACAAGTGCTACATTTTGTGTGTGTGGGGAGGGGAGTGATGTTGAGGTATTATAGACCCCAGGGAGAAGAAGAACTAAATCACAAATAAAAGTTGTCTCCTCCACCATTTCCATAAGAAATAATAACTCTACATCACCTGCCTTCTCAAATTTATAGCATTCCAAACAAGTGTTACATCTTAAATCAGCCGAACATACAATAAAATGAGACGTCCAGGAAAGCTCATGAAGGAATGGACAATAAACAGAGTGGAATTAGAGAGTAACAAGGATGAAGCAAAAGCAGAGGAAATAAATAACACTGGGAAAGTTAAAGAGTCATTGTAAAAAACAACTGAAAAATGCTTCAGTAAATTAAGACGTCAGAAAATGAGCATTTTTTTTATTTCATGGTAACTCAAAAATTTGTTTTGATGCTATGCAATCAGATTATGAGCAGCATTAAGGCAACTGTGAATTATAACTGAATTGAAATTATTACAAAAAACCATATATGCTTTAAAACAATATGTTCATTGATCATAATTTACATTTCAAATGGAAGAGTAGAAGAGGTATATTTATTTTGCAAGAGGAGACGGAAACAATTGCCACGTATTTCTTAGGATGAATTTAAAAATCCACGTGATGTTATTGCAAAAAATAAAAGCCATGTCAGAAATGTAACATTTGAAAACTTATGCTAAATACACTTCCATTAAAGCAGTTTTTCCAAAGCTTTTTGAAGTGTTAAAAAACCTCAGTAAAATCTTTCAGCATCTGGAGCCTAGTTTTCAGCTCTGGAAAAAAGTGCAGAAGTAAAAAGTCCCTGTCCATTTCCAACTACAGCAGAGATGTCAGAGACACAAATTTACAAACTTTCACAGTACGACGGGCATTTCTGCACTAAGAAAGAAAGAAAATGAACTGGGATCCTGCAGATGCTTGGATGAAGTCTCTGGAAGAGACCTAGTGAGGGACCATCTGAGCCACATCTGGATCTAACTGTTCCAGCAATTTTTACTTTTAAGAATTTGAAAACCCGTCAGTTTCAGAAAGGAAAAGGACAACGTATGATGCTGTGTACAAAACCTCCCCTATCAAGTTATAGTAAAAAGACTACATTGTTTCATTAAGTCTTGAGCCAGAACAAGTTTCTTAGAACACAAGACAAATCCCATCATGAGGCCTCTGCCTGAAAACTTTACTGCAAGGAGTATTTGTCTTAAGATGTGACAAGCAACAAAAAAAGCTCCGCGGGAAAAAAAAAAAAAATATTTTTCCCTAACATAATGTTCCTGAGTCTGCAATGATTTTTGAAATTTATTTCTTCCAAATTATAAAACATTAAATTAAAAAAATATGTAAAAAGCCAAATGTCACACACCCCACGGTCTTCCTAGGAATTCAGAATCAGCTGGTAGCCTTCACTTCTCATACCTCCTTACTAAAAAAGCACTAGGGAATTGCTGACAGGGTTCAGCATTGTGCAGAATATTAAATATCTTTTTTGCAATACCCTGGTGACTCTTGAGTCTGTCTCTTACAGCACCATATGTACAGCTGTGTTGGAAAGAGGAAGCTATTAAATATATTAAAAAGTAGAAATATTACCAATAGACACTTCATCAAATAACTGGATCTCATTCATCCCCAAACAAAGCAAGAAATGTTAAGGTTACATCAACATAAGAAAATAACTCTGGATTTAATAACAGCACAAGCCTGTTGAACATATTTGAAAGTAAAAACATTGCTTAATAAAACAGATTAGTGTTTCTGAAACAATGAATATAGCTTTCAACCATCAGAATGCTTTGGTAACAAAGACATTGGACTTAGTTTTGAAAGGTGCTGGGTGTCTCAGTTCCCACACCACACTCACAGTTAGAAGGTCTTCAGGTCCAAATATATTACCCTTAGTTTACTGCCAACACAGGAATAGGAATATTTTCTATCAAAAAGGATTTAATAAAGAGGGAGGGAAAAAAGACCATTTTGTTTGAGATTGCATTCGTAAATCTATTCTTGAAAGTTTGCCCTCGTCCCACACACACGTACAAATATTGCATCCACATCTCCAACGAATGCTCAAAGGAGACAGCCACGACACGCCCGCGTGGCACGAGGGCACACAGGCACACAACCACAAAAACTTCTCAAAAACATTTAGACTTAAGAACTCAGAGTTACATTTTTTTGTAAGTGAGTTTTAAAAAGGACATTTTTGAGGTTTCTAAGCACCTAAAGACACCAAGGGGAAAACTGGACTTTCAGTGGCTCCTTCCTTGTAAGGATTTAAATCAGCATTAAGCGAGAACACGCTGCCAAAAATCCCACTTGCAGCCCAGCCGCACTTTTACACTTACATAAGACTTTTACAAGTACGGCTGTTCGGCCCTAGAAGCCTAACACCCATCAACTTTTAATAAGATTTGCAATCTTAAATGCTCAAGTAACTTCTGAAGAAAGGACTTAGGCTGTTTGTAAAACTTTCCCCATAGGCCCCCATCGTGTGCAGCAGGGCTGGCAGGCAGCGTGCGGTGTTCCCGGGGAGCCACAGTGATTTCAGCGGTGCTCTGGGAGGAACTGCTCCACATCTACATAGCAGGAGTTCCTCTCTCACACTTCAGAGAAAGAAATGATAAAATAAAGAGCATCTATGGAGCCCTGCTAAGCATAACTTTCTATAAAAATACTGGAGATCTGAATGTTTGTTTAACTATCACAAGGACTGTGTTACTTACTCCACTTAAAAATTTCTGGAATAATTTTGCAAGACTGACTCCAATACTACTTTTGCTAATCCTGGTGCAGGAGCCTATGTTTCTTCTTCTAGGGAAAAGAAGTTTTGTTAATCATAGTAACAATTGAATAATTTACATATTTTACTCCAGCTTCTGAACACATATTTCTATCTAGATTTACAGTCTTTACTTTTAGTAGCTGTCCCTCCCTCATTCATTCACCTTGTTTTTCACCTCGTTGCTAGGTGTTGCAACTAAGGCAGTTGACTACTGACTTGCAAGATAATTACAACAAATGAGTCAAGAATTTTTAAGATACATGTCTAAAGAGCAGTGAAACTTCTTGAATCAAGTGTTAACAGAAATTAAGACCCTAAGGCTACAGGCATCACCATGTATTGCATCAAGGTAACTGGTTTGTCCCTAAAAAGGTAAGCAATTAAAAAGCGTAATACTCCAGGCACTGAATTCACAAGAGATTCCACACAGACTTCTTCTTTCCTATCATACGGTTTGTGAACATACTGTTTTGCAAAAAATTCAGCTTATAAAAACAAACACCAGGACAAAGAGAGCTTAGACTTGTCTTTGATGCTCTTCAACCTCAACCATGCATTTAAGTAGGACCAGGTTTTGAGGTGGTTTCAGCAGAAACAGTTGCCTGACCAAGAAGCCCTGCCTGGTGTTAACCATATGGATTTCCACCTCCAACTGCCAATGCTGCTGGAGGTCCAACCCTGGCACAATCAGAGACAGACAAGCAACACCAGTCTTTTAGCGGCTTGGATGCAAAGTCCAGCACCTCACCACAAACCCACCATCACTATGGATACCAGACTTTAATTTTTAAACAGCTGAGATTTGGGCACAGGACCCTTTGTACTCTTCTGAAGACACACTAGAGGAGGAAAGGCACCTGGAGCAGGAACATTTTAACCGCTGCACACAGATCTGTCAGCATTCATATGTCACTGCCAACACAGAGCTCACTCGGAGCTCTCCATCCTGTTCTAATTCAACTTCTGTGGGACAAGCATATCTACACCAAACCCAAAGCATGGAGTCATAGGCATGCCTGCAGTACTCTCATACCTACAGTCTGAGTTATACACACACACGGAGGATAAATTATGCTGGTACCAAACACCTTCGTGCAACCATGTCTTGTCTAGGAATTATAACAACTTTACTCATTTAGTTGAAAAACTCAGACAATTAGATAAGTACAGTTCAACTTAATAAACTGCTATGATGCCTTTTTTTAAAAAAAATTCCTTTTTTGCATTCCAGTGCCTGAACTTCCTGGCAAACACTATTTTATCTGACAAAAGCTCATGTAGGTAGTGATGGAAGCTACCTCAGTCTTCTCAGCTGAGGCCTGCTGTACAGTGCAGCCCATGGGATCATGGCCTAAGATTAATCAGGACCAGCAAAGCACTGTGCTGTTGTGGTAAGCCTTCATTAAGTCACAGTTCATTGACCACTAAAACATAAATATAAAATATTTAAAGACACGTGGTTGAAACAACTGAAGGAAAACAATTCTAAAGAGAACCACACCAGGTTTCAGGGCATCTGGATCTCACACATGGTTCAAACTGAGGTAGGAGATGAATGGGGGTATGGCCCTGTGCAGAACAAAGAAAAATGCTTAGATAAACAGACTGTAATGAGTTCATGTTACACACAGAGTTTGTCAGAAAAGTTAATGTTATTGACAGTCCTTCACTGTGCACAGTAAGCACTTTGATTACAGTAAACTTCTCTGGAAGAGGTCAGGCCACAATGACATAACTGTATAGGTTAAAGAGATTTGAACACAAAATCAATGACAGAAATGTACTAATTTCATTTCACAGTACTTACGTTAATAGTAAGGCTACTATTTCCCACCCACTCCAAGTGCAACTGTCCAAGGAATACAAATTATAATGAAAAAAACCAATCATCACTTACTCTGTTTTCCGCCTTTGCTTGTCTTCAAATATATCATTCAGACTTATGGCTACCTGTCCCAAAAACCTGTCCAGCCCCACCAGTGACCTGTGCATGACAATAAGGTACAGGATGTATTTTTCTGGATTCTCCTGCATGAGTAGTCCAGGGAGCTCGAAGGAGGCCTCTTCTTTCCAGATGGGATCCAGCGTCTTCTCAGCCACCGAGGTGGAGTACTTCTCCTTGCCCAGCTGGATGATGGTGTAGGCATCGTTGCTGCCATTTTTACCTTTTGGCTTCAGACCTTTGGCTTGAAGGACCGTAACTTGCACGTGAGTTGGGAACCACTTTTGGGCTTGCTCCGCCAACATCATCTTTGAAGATCGCAGCAGCAGCAGCAATAACAAACGCAAAGTCTGTCAGTCCTCGAGGGACTGCGTAAGGGCACTTACGGCGGAGACACCTGTCAGGGGCTCGGCTGGTCCTTCCTCTAACGCTGCTGGCCGCGGGTGGCCCTCACCAGCCCGCGGGTCCCCCCCTCCCCCGGCAGCCCCACCTGCGGCTCCATGGCCGGGGGCTGCAAGTCCCGCCNNAGGGCAGAGGGCAGGGTTCGCCCCCTCCCTCTCTTCCCTTCGCCGCCGTTCCCCGGCCGCCCGGGCAGGCGCTGCCCAGCGCCCCGAGCACCCCCGCTGCCCGCGGGCAGGGCCGGAGAGGCCGCGGCTCCCCCGGGCGTGACGGAGCGCTGGGCTCCCGGGGCCCCCTCCCGGCTGAGAGCCCCGTCCCGTTAATTAATTCATCGCTATTTTTGTTTCTAGATCGAGCAGAGAGCTCTGCAGGAGCTGTGGAGAGGAGGGTACTTGGCTAAAGGTGTCTATTGTTATTATTATTCAATATTAGGGGCTCGGGGGTGGCCACGGAGCCAGCCGGGAGTGGTGCTGCTCTGGAGCCCATCCTGCTGCCAGCCCCTTCGGAAACGTCTTTATTTTTCAGCCCCATCCACCCGCCCTGGCAAATCTGTTGGATTTAAATGAGAGAGTGAAAATTACAAAATATAAAACTATTAATAAAAATATTATACAAGATGTTTTGAGGACACATAATTTTACTTATGGTACACCTGGAGACTGCACATGTTTACATGTGCACCTGTAAGTAGAGTCACAGGTATTAACGTCATTTCTACCAAAAAAAAAAAAATATAGTTGCAAGTTGTATCCCATCCCTGCAAACCATAAAAAGCAGGGAAACCAGCAGCCAGGTCAGATAATACTTCACCCACCACCCCTCACTCATGAGTCCCTGGTCCATGGCTCACAAGTTAGTGAGCAAAGAAACCTTGGGAGACCTTCTCATACAGCTGAGACCTACAGGAAATTAAAAACTTAAAGCTGAAGGCCATTAGGGAGAGTAAAGTATGATGCTACCCAAAATACCTAATGCCGAGCAAGTTATCGTCCGGGGTCCCAAAAGAGGGGATCACCAGTCTACACACAGTCATTTGCCTGAGCCCACCTCATGTCATCTCTGTACACAATTTTAATAAATACTTCATTGATGCTCAATTTTTGGCTGGCAATGATAGCTGTCTGCATGCTGTGATAGTTAACACAGAGCTGGCACTTCTCTCCCACATTGTATCTGATTTTTCTTGATAGGAAAATAAATGGTAACTTCAATACATGTCCTGGGATCATATTTAGGCAAAAATGGATCATTTAGGACAGTAGTTTCTGAAAGCATTACAAATGCTATGGTTGTCTGCCTTGCTTTGTGATGCTGAGATACTAATGGTCAATTAAGGCTGCAGGTCAGCTTTTTGGGATAAATCACCATCCCCTCAGCTGAAAAACCCTTCCCCTACTCTGCAGCTGTCATTCTTCCACATCCTCAGGTATCTTTCCCAAATGTTTTACAGTGAAGCTCCCAGAAGGAGCTGCTGTGCTTGGGGACAGTTGCAGTATTTTGGGCTGGAAGAGCCAGAAAGGATTACGGTGCCAGTGTTCTGCGGGAGACTTAGGCCATGGGGGAAAGCCACGGGGTTCTTCTTGGAAACCAGAGAGACTTATGTACATTTCTGAAATTAATTTTACCACATACAAATTCTGTTTAGTAGAATAATCTTCATTGCACTAAGTAGAAACCAAGCATGATGAACTCATCAAATCAAAACAAGAAATTAATTTTAGGTAGGCAGAATGTATTTATTTAATAGAAATTTAAGTCAAACATCATGGTCTGCAGGCTGCATCTTAGGAAAATTTTAGTGAGTTTTTACAAGAGGCAGGTTTTGTGCCTTTTCCTTGCCTTTTATTGGTATTCTCTAATTTCTTGTTATTGTCTCTTTCTCAACAGGAGCTGACTGGAATACATGTGCATACAGCTGAACAGGGGAAGGTGAAAGAATTTTTGTACTGCTGCAGACCATATATCAATGCAATACCCAATCTGCTTTTCCTGCTTTCAAAATAAACAGATTATTAGTCCTCTACTCCTTATGTGCAATCTGGCATGTGAGAAGAGGAGTGTGGAACCTTTCCCCTTTCTCATGTTTCTCCTCTCTGCTCAGCTGGTGGAGCAGGCACTGGGGAGATGCCCCTCAACTCCTCCACCCCTGTGCTTGAAGAGAATTCTGCTCAAAGGTGCACCAGATATATTTTATTCCCTCTTACACCCCTCTAGGGTCAAGCTGAAAGCTGGCCTTTTGATTTCGTCCTCTTTGGAATAGGGTAATTGTCATCTTCTGGAATGTAGCGTGGGATATAAATGACAAAATATCTCAGAGAAATAATGATATCTCCAGCAACACAGTGTCCCCTGGCACTATGTTAGAGCATTAATCCAGAAATGACTCAGATTTTCATTCACTGAGCCACCACGACTGCTCAGTGCCTGTATGCACTGTAGGTTTTGCTCATCACTGTCCATGATTTAGTGAATATTACATTAGAAAATCCATTTTATTTCCTATGCACCATTTTAGGACTGTACCATTCCTTCAGTGCACCACAGATATCCACTGTTGTTCTGTAATAATAGTCTTTTAAACTCACTGTCACAGTTGTATCATATTTTCTGTCCAAATCCACTCACTCTGAGGATGTCTCATCATGAATTTTCTAGTCCTTCATTTCTTTTAGAGGATTTTGAGCTCAAAGCTTGCAGTCAAATGTAGCTCCTTTGTATGCTACACTGTGGTAAAAAGGATTTCTCCCTGTGGATGGTAGGTAGCTCCTGTAGTGTTCTGTGCCCTGCCTCTTTTCCCTGTTCTGCCACCCCCTGTGTAGTGTTGAAGAAAGCTGAGAAAAGCAAGCCCAGAATTCTTGCTGATGAAGAAAAAGCCATCAAAGCTGGAATATGTGACCTCAGAAAAGTGTTTCTGCATTTCTAATTTGCAATAGCTGTCCTGTGTTCCTGGTGGCTACTCCAACACCCCATCTCCTTGTAGATAGTGATGAGAGCGAGTTTAAAAAACAATTGTTAATCACAGAACAACAGTGGATATCTATGGTATATTTAATACAGACCCCTAAAGCTCATGTGTGCCATCTATCTCTATTACACATTCTTCCAGTCATTTCTGACCCAGGAGATAACACTGTTTTATTTTTTTTTTTTTAAAGAGGGAATTCCAAGAAGTATGGTGGATTTTTTTCAATTTCAGTAATTTGTAATTCCCTCTTATTTCTCCTTCCTGAGCCTACAGTACATCTGATTAAACACAGGCCTTGATATTCTGGCTGCCCTTTCAAAAGAAAATGCAAGAAAATCTTTTTGCCTGTGCCACTGAGACAGTTCCACGTTCTGCTTCTCATTTCCAGTTGTGTACTTGCTAAAGAGGATCAGAGCAGTTGTGTTTACACTGGTAAACTGTAGCAGGTAATTTGGTGACTTAATTTCTCCCTGATTTCTGTTTATGAAGTAGGAAACATTTTGTTGTTTCTTTCTTATGAAAATTCTATCTCCTCTTTGAAATTATTTGCTGAATAATTCTTAGTTGGCAGATTGCAGGCGTTGTGTTTGCTTTGAACATTACATTGCTGTGAGGAGCAGGCTGGTTTTGTCTCAACATGTGACAAGCTTCTGCTTCCTGCCCTGCTGAATAACTCTCAGTAGCTGTTGCAACTGTCCAGACTGTTTTCTGGAAAGACTGTGCAATTTTTGAGACTGAACATTGTTGCCTGTTAGCTTTATCTTAGCTATCGTTATTTTTTCAATTAGTGACTTCTTCAGGAATTCACTAGAATTAATTGACTGCAGAAAACAAATAGCTTGGCTCAAACTGCTGTGAATTGGAAAGTTTTTCTCAAGCTACTGGTTTTGTCTGCTCTCTTGGTTTGAGAATTCATTATGCTGGAAGTATTTTGGTGTAATTATTAAAAGCTAGAAGAATATTAATGAATTTTCTGTTCTGACCCCAGATTTTGCAACCCAAAATGTTCAAGGTTTGCTGAGGCTGGGTCAGTTAGGCCACTGTCCTGCTCTGCATGCTTTCTTTTACCTCTCACATTCACTCTTGTGGAACATCTGCTCAGAAGGAGGAGACCTTTGGCCTCAACACTAGGGCTGAATTTTCTCTGGTAGGTTTTGAAAGCCCTACAGACACCTCAGTGGTGAGCTCTCAGGTACTGCCACTGTCATTTCTTCTGTGCTGTTCTCTCCAGCCAGCTGTGGGTTTATCTGCTTGGGATGCAGTTTGTGTCTGCCCTGCCTCACTCTTCACCTGTCTTTCTTGCATTAATGCAAGGAACTGGATCATACAAGAAACAGCAAAGGAAATGTGTCTCTGAAAAGGGGAGTGGGGACTTGAAATCAGGCATATGCCATAGAATTGTCCATTGTTCTGATAGAAATCCAGTACTTTCAACTGGAAATCTGGAGTCATGGATATGAAAGTCCTGTGTGCAATATCAGACTTCAAATAAATGCCAGGTACCACTAAGAGTGTTGGAAGCATCATCTTTTTTGTTCATTTTTAGCTGAACATGTTTCACAGCCTTTCAACACTCTCATCCATTGTGAAGTTCAAAGAGGCTTAAATGCTGTAAAACAGTCATCAAATACTATAATTAAACTTGCCAGTCACCCAGGTTTGACCCAAACTGCCTGTGTCTCAAGATGTTAGTCAGCTGTCTGGGTTAGATTTCACTTCAGCCTTTTAAAAACATGAAAACACCTCGTTCTCAGCAGCTTCTGCACAAACCATTGTGCTCTTCTGTCAAAGCCTCCCGTCATGCAAACTCCAGCACTTCCAACCTGACATAGCCATGGGGTACATCCTGCCCCACACCTGGTAGAATTCAGACTGTCATCAGCAATACCTCCACAGGGGACAGCACCAGTGACACGAAACTCTTTTAAAACTAACCTCTAAGGGCTAAATTCACGTTTGCCCTTGGCTCACCAAAACGTCACGGAAACCTCCAAACTGACTGTTGGAGAAGTACCTGTGCAAAAATCACAGAAACACAAACTGAGGCTCAAAATGAAGAGCTAAATTAGAAATGGAAATTGGCTATATGGCATCTATTCTTAGTTTTAAATAGAAACATTTTTTCCTGTTTTCAGTACATGTCCAATGACTGAACATCTTAAAGAACTTTTATGCATTGGAAATGGAAATAAGTAATATAGGGAGAATCAAGGATAATTTTGTCATCTTTGCAGAGAATAATTTTTTGTGTGTGTGTTTGACTTGAACCTAAGAAACATTAACAGTAGAAAAAAACAACTTCAAAATTATGACCTTTCTGGTTTCTTAATGAACCAGGAGAAGAAAAAAAAAGAAAGATTTTTATCATTGTTTGAGTATGAGGCTTCTTCAGAGGTACTTTTCCTGTGTTTAAATAACTCCTGCATTTATTCTCTAGGTCATTTATTCTTTATGGGTCTCCAGCTATCTCAGAGACCATTACCTCACAAATTCTCCAAACTTATCAACTCCCTTAAGGAGAATCTTGGCAAATACCAGAAAATTATGTTCTAAAAAGAGTCATTTGTAAGGTAAGTTCTTAACTTCTCTAATTGTTTTTCTTCTGTAGGACCTCAAAGGGCTTTATAGGACCCACACATTCAACATCATTAGGCTCCCATGTGAGGACAGACCAAATGGAATTATTTGTATGAAGATTAAATTGTTATATTTACATCATTTGTTTGTGCACCAAGGTAGCAGCCACATCAAGTGGGTAAAACACCTACTCACCTTCAAGCATGGCATACTCCTTTAAATGAGTGAGTAAATGAGTCCTCATTGAAGTCTGGTCTTAACTAAACACACTTAAACTTCCTGCTCGTTCCCAAGATTTTTTCCCAGGCTTAGCTGCCCCCAAAATCTCTTCCCAGGGATTTTGTTCTACTAGAGGACTCGCCTGTCTCTTCTGTTGTTGTAGGGTCTAATGGAATCCACCTGCAGCACTGAGGCAGCCGTGATTAATCTGCATTTAACCACAGGGTCTCAACACTTCCTGCATGTTCATAACAGGAGAGTTCTTCTTCCCTGATACAAAAAACCCACACCCCAACCAACAAGTTAAATAATTTAACATGGAAGGAAGGAAGGAAGGAGTGTTTGTTACACTTAGGCTTAACATGTCTCCTCTGAAGTCCAAGGTACAGCAGGACATGGATTTTCTAACTCCTCACAGGCCTCATTGCAGTGCTCATACAAAGGCCAGAACAATACTTGGTATTTTGGCAGAATTTTTTTCTCCTGCCGAGCTGGTGAGTAATTCAGATTTTTATACCATCTTTCCTCCTACAAATATCAATTTCAATTTGGCTTCAGTGAGGTCTTAACATAAATATGTGATTAGAGAAGGAATCTAACTTAAATTGCTGTAGTTAATTTTTATGTATATTAAATGTATGTACTCCAAGCACTCTTCTCCAATGTTACTTAAAACCCTCATATCTTTCAAATGTGGTTTATTCTTAGAAAACTCAAGCTGCTCCTAGAATTCTGCTCCCAGTAAGAGACAAATTAGATAAAAACAACTTCTTGAGAGGAGAGAGCTTGCAGAGCTCTTACAAATAGACATGGAGTGCTGCTTAACAGCCTTCTATGCCCTTTTGGTAAGAATTATCCAATAACTAGTACATAGCAGATAGAATTTCACTTTTCCAAAATGTGTGTAGTGCATCTTCTTTCCAACCCCAGAAGTTGGAAGGATTGTGAGGGCTCTGGGAATACTGCAGATTTATTTTGGCACTGCCTAGTGCTTTAAGCATCCTGGAAATCAGCACTGGATATGTTCTCATAGTCTGGATGTAAATTAGCCATATGTGCATTAGAGGCATTATTTACAGATTGAATTGTGCAACTAACTATACTTAGGGCCTCAGATAAATTATTTCTATATTGGGTCCAATTTTTGCTGTCATTTACAGTAATATAAATCTAGGATCACTACACTGAAGTCAGTGGGGTAATTACTTTGAATTTTCTCCAGTGTGATGGAGAGCAGAATTTAGTCTCTGGTTATTATTTGCAGCTCTGAAGGCCTTTCCCCTACTCTAGGAAACTACTGAGGTTCTTTGTCACTTTGTCCACTCTCACTTTAGAATTATGCTCAGAAAGTGTACCTGCCTGTGAAAACAAAGTGACACAGGCAGAGTTAGTTGGTTTTGGAGTCTGAGTAAATAAAAATGAGAACAGTTGAACACATTTAACATGGTGTTAAAATCCTTTGTTGCTTTGCTCTTCATATTCCTTTGTCTTTGCTTCTGAAAGTTTGCAACCAGAGTTCTTTCTGGTTAAACCTCACTAAAAAAGTCACCACTAACTGTGTTAGGATATAGATATCACCCTCTGAGCCTCTTCACCACCACTTTAAAAGGTGCTTTAGCAAAAGTGATTTGTCATCACCTCAGAGTTTTCACTGTATCTTCACGGTTTGAACCAATGATGCATCCTCATTTTCTGTTGATGTTTGACAGCATTGCCTATCAGTCACTGAAAAAGCAGTGAGTAACAGTAAAAGCTCTCTACAGCAGCTTTTTTGAAATTCCCATCAGCTAGAAAATTATGAAGTCATAGATGGAGCATACCAGTCTCCATAGAAAGATAGAAACCATGCTAACACATCAGCAATTGTTCTCTAGAAACACTCTCGCTGATGCTGGGGTAAATGTGATTGTCCATATAAGAACACAGATGTCTCATCATCCAGGAACATAAGATATTAAGGCATACCAATGCTGGATGCAACTTCGTAGCTGTGGTTCAAAAGCTCATGTTAGGGGAACACACTGGGGTACTGGTTATATCTTTTTCAACTCAGTGTTCTAATGAGAAGAAGATGTCTGAATGTATTTTCTGTAAGTCATAATCATTTGAAAAAAATGCATTAGCAGGCACAGGTCTCATAAGTGATCTTAAATCATCTCCATATTTTGTTTTCCTTCAGCTTCTCCTTTGTTTCTTTGCTGCTGCTGCTGAATCTCATTTTTTCTCTCCCCATATTACTGTAACAGCATGTCTGCCTTCATTTCAGTGATAGAAAAGCCTATGTGATTAAATGCTTCACTTTGGCAATCAGATATTCTTGGTATTTATTTATTGAAGGGTCTTTTTTGCAGCGTCCTGCCACTGCCTGGGTCCTTCCATTGCTAGTGACAGTATCAAGATGTCACAGAAGATGATAATTGCACAACTGCTGAGTTTGAGCAGCATGGTAATGGCTGGACAGTGCTGAGTAAAGAGGCACAAGACTAATATTACTGTGCAAATAACCTTTACTCAGCAAAACTCACAGGCAGTTGTAAATACTAACTTAAATATCATCCCAGCCAAGATACGACTTCTCAGGGTCATCCCTGAAATTACTTAAATTGCAGAAACAGGGATTTGCTTCAACATTTAAGTATCCAGCATATGTTCCCGAAGAAGACTTTTATCCAGTGGCAAGCCTGAAATTTTAAGTGTGAGAAAAAAAAAAAAAAAAGAGGTAAAAGAGAGGTTAGAGCAGTTGGTGCATGGCACTGGGGGGATTGCACAAAGCAGATTACCTGGGTCCATTGTTATGTTTTCTACAGGAAAGCACAGACAGAGAGGGAATCAGGATGGAAAGAGGGGGCAGTTCACCAAGCCAAGCACAGGTGACATGGCTTCCCAGAGCATCAGTGTTGCTGTGAAGAGGGAGCTCTTCAGGAAGGTTTTGCCTTGGTTCATATACTGATGTTGGCTTTGCCAGCTGGTTCAGCTGAAGACTGACATGTCCCAGTGCATCCTTGTTCTTAGGGACCACCATGGTTAACACATTTGCCCTGCCCAGAATGCCTCACCTGGAAACCTGCACCCAGCCCACTTCCCAGTTCTCCTTAGTCAAAGAGACATCCAGTCTTGGCTGAAAAGCTTCTGGAGTGAAGAACCCACAATCCCTTTGTAAAAGTTTACCTGAGAACTAACTAACCTAACTGTTAATAATCCTATCTGTTTTATCTATAATCAGAATTTGATCATTTCCAGCTTCTAGGTCTTGATTCATTTTTATATTTTAAATTATGGAACCATTACAAATTTTCTTCTCATCTAGGTATTAATAAATTGATCAAGGCTTTTAACCTTTTTTTCTGATAAAGTAAATAGATTAGTCTGCAAACATCTATCCCTACAAGGCAGATATTCCAGATCTTGAAATAATTTTTTTCTGATCTATTTTCAATTTTCCATGGCTTCTTTGAAGTGTGAGCACCAAGACTAGTCATGATATTCCAGTAGTTTTCCCACCAGCTCACACACAGCTGTACTTCTTGTGCCAGAATCCCTGGCCCAGTAATTCTGCTGCTAGCTTAGGTTTAGGAAATTCAATCTAGGGTATTAAAACACTTGCTATATATTTTCCCTGCATAATTGGAAAGCAGTAAGAGATCAAGCAATGGATCAAATCTGCAGGGGGAGAAAAAAAAATTCCAATTCTCAAGTTAATTGTCCTGAAAAGTTTGGAGAAATTTACTGCAGAGATACTCTCCCATAGAGCAATCAAGTGCTGACTGTAAGTCTGTTTATGCTTTGGACACATCTGTATGGCAGCAGCATAAAGAGTGTGGCATGCTGTTTAATATCTGTCAGGCTTCTTTTTTAAACCACTTAATAAGCATGTATGTAAATTCTACGCAATAAAAAAGTTCTTACAACTAGAACAAGAATAACCTTTTATGTGGTGGCTCCCACCCTTAATCCCAGCTTCTACATGCCAGTTCCTCCCCCCACTTTCACATCCCCATTTCTTGACAGGTGCCAGAATGTTTCAGAATTTTCCTGCAGCTTCACCATGGGAACTGCCATTTCACCAGGAATGAATTTGACCCGCTGAGCAATAAAGCTGAGGCAAAACACTCACACTCCAGCCAGGATGGGGGAATTGCTTGTTTTTCTGTTGGCATGTTCTCCTCTGGCAATTTTTTTTCACCAAGGAGTGTTCCATGTTCATTCAACCTTCCTCTAACTTCACCTTGAGAAAGAAACAGGGCTTTGAAAGTGTCGTTTTCCCAGCAACAGCTGCTGCTTTTAGCATCCAACAGTCTTTAAATCCATAGAAAGCTAGTTTATATGGACAGGGAAGCATTAAATGCTAGGAAATGAGGGTCTTTAGGTAACTATTCCAGATCTGCTATATCTGCAGTTACAGCAATTGGTGGTGTAGGTGGTGTTCTTTTACTGGCTTTTAATGAGACACATTTATTACTGCCTTGCGATAAACCAAAGTACAGCCATAAAAGTGACTTTCATTGAACATTTGTTTGAGTTCTGCCTGGGTCTTATAAAGCTTCATTTGTTCAAGACTTCAGTTTTTGTTTTACATGCCTGCCACCTTTTTGGTAACAGCTGTTATCTCCTTCCCTAGCTGAATACAATAGGCTTACCTTCCACGACACAACAGGAACTGGTTTCATGACCTGTGTGAGACAGAGTTGGGATTTGGTCCTTCATGATCTGCTAAATCAGCGGAGTATCCCAACCCCTCCATACAACCAGGCAGACTGTGGGCTTGAAACTGCTCATGTTTATTTGTTAAAATTTCACAGAAGTTTAAAACAGTCACTGTGAAGGTTAGTAACAGAACTGAAATTTTAGAACAGCATCAAATCCAGTCTTTGTTCAGAGGACTGAAGACCCATTGGCTTGAGAGATCCTTGATAGACCCAAACCTTCTGCCACAGCATGGTGATAAAAATAAATGTGCTTTTTTTTAGGTCCAGCAGTGAATTTAAAGCTTATGCATTTCCTTCATCTGCTGGGCTAGTTCACATTTCACTAAATATATGTTCCAATATTGCAGCTAAACTCTCTGGAAATATTCTGCAAGAAATGTTCTTAACAATTCACCTCCGTAAGTTAATACCTATTAAAACCTAAAAATGAATTAGATTTGGAATTTCCTGGATTCTTGTGTTTGTCATGCAAATTTTCAGTGCTGTTCTTTTTATGATAATATGAAATAAAGTAGTTTCTTATAGTAACATTGTAAATCATTTGCTTTCTATTACATGCAGCTGGTTTTGTTACAGTAATGATTTTGTATGGGTGCACACTGCAGTGCATATTAAAGGCAATGAAACATTCTTTTTTCGGGGCTCACATGCAATTGATGTTTGTGCAAATATAACCAGATAATGACAAAACAGTAATTTATTATAATATATTAACAAGGTTGTTTTTTCTCTCTTCTCCCAAAATGCACCTTCTTCTAAGCTGCCCTTCCCCCTGCAGCAAATCCTTTTTTTTTTCCCTTGTTTACAAAAACGACTCCCCACCCTTGCAGATGCAGATTTGAGTTTTTCAGCTCACTAGAGATCCAGAATCAAAATCTAAACCAGCTGGTGCTTTTACGCGGGTGTCTTACTTTAGCTTACTCAAAAGAACACAAGATGAACGGTAAGAATTAAATGAACCACAAATTATTTTGGGGACTGTCTGGTTTATATTAGAAGTAAACTTTTCACTGCTGGCTGTTGTTTCAAAACTATTGCCTCTATTTTTGATATTCATCCTTGGGATCTAACACAAACTATGTCTTACTAGTTTAATCCATTGTTAGGCCATGTTTAAATATCTTTTATTATAGTCATGTGCTATAAAATAGTTCTCACTGGAGTTTGCTGGCTCGAAGCCAAAGGGTAATACAGCTTCAAGTGGCACAGCGCAGTATTAAAAGAATTTTTTTCCTTTGGTGTTGGTACTTACCAATTTCACACCTTGAAAAGAGCCTAACTACATCAAAATGTGATGTATCTACTTTGAGTGCAGGGACTAGAAAAATATTATAGCACGACAGGAGAGCAAAGAAAACATTTCAACTGTATCAACAGTATATTCATTTTAGTGCCTGATTAGCAATTTGTGTAATTCCTTGCTGCAGAGCCTAGAAATTATATACATAGGTTTTTTCAAGCTTCTGCTTTTAGAAGTAACTATGTTTTTAACTTCCTGCAGCAGGAACCACTTACAGGATTACAATGACCATCATTTAGCTCACAGTTAACATTAAATTAAGTCATTTAGTATTTAGAAAGATTTTTTTCCTCCTCTGAAATGATAATTGAACGAAGGGTGTAACATCTCCAGTTCAGTCTCTGACAGTATTATTTTTTCTCATGGAGAGCCACAGTCATGCAAACACTACCAATAAAGTGAATAAAGAACGATAATAATGCTTAATTAATGTGGACCTTCAATTCTGCAAGCATTTTGCTTCCCTGATACATTTCAAAATATTTCCAGGTATAGACCGGGTTCCACTGGGGTGACAAAGAATTAGAACAAAAAAATTGCTGCCATTATTTCATCACCGTGGTTTGTACCAGCACCTTCATTCTAGGGTATTATGACATTTTGCTGTGTTGTTTCAAATATTCATGGGGAAAACATGCCCAAAAATGAAGGGAAGAGACTGTTAGGAGCAGTTAAGCTCTGCAGCTTCCAGGGAGAGCGCTAACATTCAATATATGCCAAACCCGGCCCATTAGGTTGAATAATGAGTGAGTATATCTGAAACTTTGTACCAGACAAGATGAAAACAGATTGGGCAGGCTATTGTACCACACTTTATTACCTAGTGAAATGTAATTTGATCCATTTGCAGGAGGAAGAACCAAGATGCTTGTTTCAGAATTCAATTGTTCCAGAAAGATGTAAGTACCCTGGTGTTGTTATTTTTATATCGATTTTTATGAAACACGTGTAGTTACATTTTTACAAGGCAGGAGGTTCTTTTAATGATGGCAGCAAGACAAGCAGTGCAAATGTTAGGGGGCTGAGTACATTCCTCTGTCAGATGACAGAGGGCAAGAATATATAGTTTAACTTCAGTCTTACAGGAGTAAAACCAGAACCAGACACTCAACACCAGACAAGTTGCAGTCAGGTTGGTTCCTGGAGAGGTGAATTTCTGCTATTGCTTCAACCTCCCACTTTCCAGGTGGGATGTTTGGTAAAATGAATTCACAGACAAAAGCTTGGGCTAGGTTCACCACACAGAACCTTTAGTGGTGGACTTTCAGCTTTATATATGAATTAGGCTATTGATTTCAAGGTGTGGTGCTCTCTGCTGTGATTTAGAGATTTTTACATATTGATTTTATTTCTGAAAGTGAGAATAATTTTGAATTTTGATCCTGCGTGCCTGAATTTGCAATAAGCATGTTAGCTAAAGATTATGCTTGTATCTTTAAAAGGGAAATAGAATTTCATTAGCATAGCTTCCTTTCCTTTTTTTTTTCCCTGAGACCCTCTTGAGTTGAAATTAAGAAGGAAAAAGAGAAGATACTATCAGAGAAAGAAAAAAAACAAAAGAAAAAGAAAGAAGTGTTCCTGAACTTGGCTATTACATAAATCACAGTAGAAATGCTGTTCAGCCAGGCATTGTTGTGTTTGGGAAAGTAGCCATTAAGCCAATATCAAATGAGACATATATATTTGGATATAAAACTCAGCTTGCTGCATACCTTTGGGAAGAAAAACCCCAAATGTCACACTCCATTATTATTATGGAAGTACTTACTGTGAAACAGAAGACTATAAATAAATTAACCCGGGAGATCACAGAGGTACCCAGTGTCTTAGACTATCACTTTATGTTGAAGGTGTATGTGCAAATGGACCTTTACATTTTTCAGATATCCGGTCATAGCTACTGGTGCTTTTCTTTTGTATTTATCTTTCAACATCAAAAGACATTCTACTTTTTTAGAAAGCCCCTTCTGAGTGTGTGGAAAGTATCAGCAACTTCACAGGTTGAGGTTTATTCATTCTTTTCTGTCTTGGTTTCTTTTTCTTTTGTTTAAAAGCTATGGCCTTCTTTTTTTTTTTTTTTTTTTTGATTTTTGTTTTGTTCCATACAGACTCTACAGTGACTCCTGAAATCTCTAAATAACTGACACACCTTTTAAATTTTATTTCTTTTTCAACAGCATGGTATCTGTGCCATCTTTTGTAGCTACTCTTTCAAACACTGTTCTCATATTGTCAGCAGCAACCCTGTCCCTCCAGGAGGCTTAACCTCTTCTCACTATTTTTGATTTTGTACAGTCCTGTCTTGTCCCTAGAAGAAAAATCCCCATCTGAATTTCTTCCCCTCCGCTTGGATGTTGTTATGTCTGCTGCTCCTTCCATCACTTTCTCCATTCCTTCTGACAGAACACCTCCTGGTTTCACCCAGCTCTTTTTACCTTTGTGTTTACAACAGACAGTGCCACCCTTTCCCTCTGGTCCCAGTTGCTGCAGCAACCTGGGCATGAAAGCCACACACCTCCTGCATTTCTACTCAAGTTTTTTTTTGCTGGGTTTTAGCTCAGTATAGACTTCTCAAGCCAAGAGCAATCCCATTTTGTGGTACATGACAAGCAATCCTGCAGTTTCCACTGGGAGATGCTGGAAGCATCATCTGCCCCTGCAGCCCAGTCTCCAAGAACCAGCCTGAAAGCTGCAGCTGAAGATTAGCATCCCTTCTTCCCCATCTGCAGCTCTCAGAGGTCACTGATATAATTTTGCTACTTGAAATGGTGCCTTACAAGGGTTACAAGAATATTCAATCCTGGACATAACAGGGAGTGACCTCAGCTGCAAAATTCAGGTGGGGATGCAGAGGAATATTCAGAGTACGGCTTTGGATCACACCCATTCCCAATGCACAACATTTGTATGAAGGAAGGCTCTTCAAAGCTCTTTGAAATGTGTCTGAATGCCTGAAGAGATTCCAGTGGTTTAAACATGTCTGAAAATCCCAGATGCAAAGCAATTGCAGTGCATTACACCTATCACTTCCCCACTTCCTTGTTTTTTCAGTCTGCTTTAAATGAAGAAGCATCTGAAATCCATAAATTTTATTTCTTTATCCTCATTCGAACACTACTGTAGATGCCATTAAAATACCCATCCATTAGAAACCTCAAGAAACATATCTGTATAATATGTTTAAAGATTTGTCATGTTGCAGTAGTGGATAGAGGCAGAAAAACCTGAAAATCATTATTTAGAAGCATGTAGTTATAATGAAGAATCTTATCTGTGGTGAAGTAGTAGTGCAGTTTTTTCTCTCATTTGCACAAATATGCCAGCTAAATATGTAAATTAAATAAATATTGTTTTGAATCAGAAATATGTCCTATTTTTTGTTACCTTCTTATTTAAAAGATATCAATAGTCTTTGCACAAGTGTTGTTTTACTTCTCCTGTCCCCAGAAGCTGAGTGTTCTTGTGAACTGATCTTTCCAGAATATTTCTGTATGTAGGCTCATCACAGCTGCTGAAATCAGGCATAAAAGACACTGTTAACCTAAAAGGAATAGAAAGATATGTCTGCTAGCTTTTGCTGTCCAAGGAAGAAAAAAAATGTGTCAGAGGATATCCTTCTCCCCCATTTCCTGAGTGGAAATGGATACAGAGACAATAGAGAGGTGATATTACACCCTAGAGCCAGATCTGGGGACACTTACCAAGCTGAATTAATCCTTCACAATCATCTCAGTTTGTTCTGTCCTGAGGGAGACAGCATTCAAAAAAATAATCACGGGATCTTTATTCGATAATCTGCCTTTTTCAGTGGCACAGAATTTTTAGGGCAAGTGATGAATGGCAAAAAAAAAGCACAAGGAAACAGCAACAGTTGAGAGTTTACATCATATTAGAGTCTGCAGAAGCTTCACCCTGGGGATAAGGAGCCTTCCCTGGGAAGCAATCACTGATGGCCCTCTGGACAGAGCACAGCAGAAGGTTCCTGGAAGCAGAGGCCATACCTGTAGATAGTATCTGTGTTTTATCTGAACAGCAGGTAGCTTTACAACTCACCTGCAGCAGTCATTGTTAAGGGTCAGATAAGCTCATAGCTCATAGTGGAAAAAAAACCCAGCCACCCTGCCCAGCCCAGCACAAGATGAACACATCTGATAGACAGATGGACGGGAGGGTGATCTGGAAGTTAGCTCTTCACAGCATGGGGATAAAAACAACTTCCAGATGAAATCACAGGTGTTCATCAAATTCTCTTTTAAAACACCCCAAAATCTAAAAAAAGCCCCGAAGAGAGGTTCTTAGCCCTGTCAAAATAAGGAAAAACATCTCGTGGTGTCACAACAGTAGAGCAGGGAAGGGAAAGGAGCTGTGAAGTGAACAAGACTAATGGGTTAATTAACGATTATCCCTACCTGCAGTGGAAAGCTTCTCTCCTTACTGAGCCACGCTGGCGATTATTTGGATGACAACGGGGCTTAATCTGGCACATGCTCCGAGACAGTGTCAGAGGCTGACTAAAGCGCTGCCCTCCAGCCTCTGCTGTGGAGCAGTTATTTGGCTGTGGATAGATTTCCCCCTGACCACAAATTCTGCCTGGTTATACTGGCAGTAGGCACTCTGGGGATTTAGTTTTACTGGTAGAGGACATCAAGACTCTTTAGAGCATAAGATTCCCAGCTGGAGCAAAATCAGTGTTAATGCTGAGAGGATGGAGTGCAGCTTTGGGTTTGCTGCTTCAACTGCTATGGCACAGTCAGCGAGGCATAACTTGAATCTCAGACACCTCATTTTACAGTAGGTTTGGCTCTGCCATCTCTGAGGAGCAGACCAAAGCATCCTGAGAGCAATGAGCCCTCTTCCTGCTTTCCATTCAATTTAAATAGTTTCCTTGTGCAGTTGCTTCACCTGAATTTTATTTCCGAGGAGCTGCTGGTAGTTTTCAAGGTGATTTACCAACGGCCCAGTGATAGGAGAGCAGATGGGGATGTGATCAGGTCATGGTCACCCTAGGGTCCCTTTGTGAACCACGTTTAACTGATAGCTGGGTGTAATGGCTTTATCTGCTCTGCAGTTCCCTGTCCCATCAGGGAGCTCGTCCCCTTACAAATGGCAGAGCTCCTACCCGCTGACCTTTGCTGCAGATCTTTGCAGTACATCAAAAAGATTAATGGTGCGAGCTGGTAGTTTCAAGACCCAGCTCTCCAAATAAAAGATATTTTTTAATTACTGTCCAACCCTATTAGGCAGAGGATTGTATAACATGTGTTTCCTTTTAGGGATGAACTGCCCCAATGGCAGTCGCAGAGCACTTTTGCATAACTCTTTCCCCCTCCCCCTGGCCCTATCTTTGTGCTGATGTGTTAACGTGCAGACATCCTGCTAATAGCTTTAGATATGCTTAATCTTAAAAAGCAGTTTTGGGGACGGGGTTGCTCTCTGCTACATCCTTGGGGGGCTGTTTCCCGAGAGTGGGCAGCGCTGCCAAGTCGTTTTGGGATCTTAACTCCTTACTGCCAGGTCTGATTTCCCTTCAAAGACAAATCTCTCTCCCTTTACCTGACCAACTACCACCCCTGTTTTGACTAAAAGGTTTGGTCTATTTTCTGGTTGGGTTCTCATCAATTTTACCCATAATTTTATCCTTTGATGGGGGTCTAATCACTTCAGAGAGGTCCACAAGCATCTGCAGCAAAAAACTGGTGTTTGTGTTTTAGGGCACTTTCCAGTATTATCTGAGGTCACAGAGTTAGGACAGTAAAATCCATTTCTTTTCCACAGTGTGTTATTTCTTGAATTCAAGCAATAGTTTTCATGTGGACAGAAATGTTTAAAAGGTCTCTACCAAGCAAAGCTTCACTCACTGGCTTTTTGCCTTCCATTGAACTGGGACGAATCCTTCAGCCTTTACCTGTGTGAGTGATTTGGAGCCTTCCAAGCAGACTTAGATTACCTGGATAATTACAGGTTTTTCAAATGTGAGGTGGTTTAGGATCAGACCCATCATTTCCAGTGAGTAGGGTTTGCAGGGTGAAATCTGCAGCTGTACTTCAGAAATTATCTGGTCTTCTGCTTTCTTTGCTATCCACCCGTGCTGCTGGTCAAGCAGAAATGTTCCACTGTTCAAATACCTGGCAACAACTATTTAATTTGACAATTTGTAGATGGTATTCCTGTATTACCCTTTAGGACCTTAATAATAGGTTTTTCTTTAGTGAAGCATTAAAACATTAAAGGCCATAAATTCCACAGTCACCTGTATCCATTTATTGCTAATTTATTATGGAACATATCATAAAACTTTGCTTGACATATAGGCCTCTTCATAACTATAAATCTTTTTTCAACTGTTTAGATAACTTACGCTTAAGTTCAAGGAAAGACCTCTATGAACAAATATTTTAAACATCTATTTATTATGCAACACTAATACGTACAAACTATGTGGCAAATACTGAGAAATATTACTCTATAGTCAGATTTATTACTTCAAGCTTTTGGGGGATATATCTATTATAAAAATAAAATAAAAACTTTGTGTCAAGTATCTGCTTTATTAAAATGTTTAAGAGCTCTAAATTAATAGAGCTGTTATTGCAGTTAACATCAAATATATAAATGTTTCTTTTCAGATTAAGTTTGCCATTTGTAACCTGGAACTGCAGAAAGGATTGCAAGTGTGTTTCACAGAGGAGAGCAAAACCAAAAGTTATGTGACTTGGTAATTCTATATCCTAATAATATCTATAATGTCATTGTTGCTACAGAGCTTGACCTTGCTCTCATGAAGCCGTTTTAAAAATCCCAGTGATGCTGAATCATATATATGTATATAGAAATAATTTGGAGATTTAATTTATTCTTATCTCAAATAATTGCTTGGTATTGGCACTGTTTATATTTGTTGCTTTTAAATTACCTGCTGTTGTTTCATATGCAAAAAAGAAAACATTTTCTTCCTTGTGGTGTATAAATTCAAGTTGCTTGGATAAACAAAACCAGAATTCTACAAACTGCTACTCTTCTTTTTTTCTTTTAACATTTTTACCCTGGCTGAATAATTAGCATATGTATTTGCTAATCATACATATGTATTATTAGCATATGTAGTAAAATAATTGGTTTTAGCAGCAATGCACGTGCATATACCCAGACAGCTTCTTTAGCAAGAAGTTGGTTTTAAAAATATTGTTTGAGTGCCTCATTAAAAGGCTCTGTTTTGTTAGTCCTTTTCCTGCAAATGAGTTTGTTTGCACATGGAAGGTCATATTTTTTTTGAACCAAATTCCCCTCTCAGTGCTCTCCCCATCAGTTCAGCTTGGTGTGTGTTTGCAAATGCTCTGTGGCCTCAGGATCTTCTTATAAATTGTTAAACTGTATGACCAAAATCACAGTGTAAGGCCAAAACAGTGCAGCAAGCACAACTCTTAATTGGTATATTAAAGTCAGAAAAAGGGGATAGAAATCTTCTACAATCTACTAAATGCTACTTTTAAAGTGAGCTTGTTCATAGCAAACTAATTAAAACTGTGCAGATTTTTTGTGTACTTGAGAAAACCCAAACCCAACTTACTCTAACACAATCACAACATCATTAGCATCCAAATGGAAGGAAGGCAACTGATTCATCCAAAATGTACACTAATTGTTCACCAGTTCTCTGCTGGCTCCATCACTGGATCTTTTAAGGGTTGTTTCTTGGGACAGGACAGGGAGGATTAATGCCACATGAGCATTATATCCAGTCACCAGCCAAGCAGGGGAGAGGATCAATTTGTTGATTTGATTTTGTCTGTTGCTGCTTTGGCCCTGTCTCAACCTCCCAATCACATTTGCTGATTTCTCCTTTCAGACTATTTCTATATTTCCCCCTCCCAAATGTTCTCCCTGCTCTCTCCTTAGTCTCTTTACCTTACCCTTTTTGTTAATCCTTTCCCTTTAGTGTCCTTCCACTCTCCCCTGTGTCCCTGCTCCATATACAACATACGGAGAGAGCTCTTACAGGCAGAGTCATGCTCTATCCTAAGTGCTAGAAAATCAGCAGCTTCTGTTTTTTATAGACTTTTTGTGCCCCAGATTCTTTTTCTGGGGTTTATGTGTTCATAAAAGTATTCATTTTTCAGGACTTGCTGAGAAATATAACAAATTCATGTAAAAATACTGAATCAATATAAAAACATGGTCAAGAGAAGAATGCTAAAAATTTGTAGAATTAAACAAATCAATTAGCTTTTAATTATATAGCAGCCATCATTTTAATATTACTTATGGACTCTGTGTGTCTTTGCAAGAGGCTCCCAGCACATCTCTAAATTCTGCAGTTCCACAGTAAACAACTTTTTACATTACTTCCTGAAAGTTGACCCTGATGGATTGTAATTAATTATATTGCTGATATCTGACAAAATAAGCAACGTTCCCAGTTATTTATGGTCTTAGATTTCACTCAGCTACATAATACAATGTCTCTCTAAACATTGTCAGGTGCTGTGAAAATTATCAGCCTCAAGCAGCGAAGCCTAGGGAACGAGGCAAGGTTTAAAACTAATACCACGACTTTCAGTTACTGATACAATCTTACCACAATAAAAGAATTACCTTTAATAAATATATTCCAGGACAGCCTGTGATGGGACTCAAGGAGCCAATTAAGTGCTGTATTCAAATGCTTTGTTTTTCTCTGCAGAGAAACTCCTGGGCCAGGCTCCCTTCTGGCACAAGTCTGCTTAAGTCAACAAGTGGAGTTACACCCGAGATGAATTTGCCATGCTATGTTTTTCTAAATAGATTAGGGGTCATTTGAAAAGCTGTAAATAAACCTTTCAAATTCTTTAAGGCAAAAAGAAACAAATCTCCAAGAGGAAGAGAAAGGAAAAAAAAGAGAAAAAAGGGAGAAAGAAAAAAGATTTATTCTGCTTTCCCAGAACTGCAAGTTTCCAGGTGTTCACCTTTTGATCTGGCTACAGGCAATGATTTTCTGAAGTGGTTTCTGATGGTGCCTGACATCATTTATGGCACTCCTGAACAATCTTGTAATGTGCTAAACTACACAAAATTAAGTGAGTTAGTGGCTAGCTAAGAGCAGCAAAAGGGCCATGGATATCACATGCACTTTGCTATTTGCAACATGTGTAGCTTTGAAGCAGTGTCATTTCTTTGATTTGATCATAAGAATAAAATAATTGCTGGTCTTAATTATTAATAGTACTGTGGGGTGAGAGGCCTTTGGATTCTCAGTGTTCAATGCTGCACAAACACAGGGGAAAAAAACAAACGTATTTTTCCTAATAATTTACAGCTCAGCTTAAGGCAAAACACAGCAAAGGGGGCAGAAAACCATGGGGAGGGAAAAATGAGTGGTGTAAACCTACATTAAACATTACACAGTGTTGTGTATGGTTGGACAGCCCATGTTGCTCATGTTTGATTTAGTTTTATATATATTTTATTCAGTCTGTAATTAAAAGACAGAAGAATCCTTGCCATGAGCAGAACTGGACTCAGCTGGCAGATGCTGCACCACTGAGCCAGTGGGAATTTTGGCATTTATTTTCATGGTGATAACACCAATGATGGTCTTGATTTTGGGCGAGCAGGACAGCAGTTCCTCTGCAAGACTTAGGAAATCAAACTCAAAATGGGTCATGAGTCAAAACTGGCACAGCTGGTCACCTCTGGCAAGTCAAAGCCATTCACACAGCTTCAGTTTTTTCCACACGAGCTGCAATTTATTCCTTTTTCTCCAACAAAACACTGTCAGAGAAGAAATTTTCTCTTCTGCCCAAGGAGAGAAACTGTTGGCAGTGGATTTAACCTCTGCATCTCTAGGTTTTGTTAATTAATTTAGTCAACTTAGTGAGCTCTGTAGTGAAGGGAACTAAACACCTGAGAGGTAGAGTGTGGTGGGAACAGAGGGCAGATCAGATCTGGAAAACCTGAGGATATGATCTATAACTTCTTTTGGCTGGAATTTGCTCAGAGCTAAAGGCCTCTCGTGCAGATTTGTTGTTGTCCAGGCAAAGGATGATAAAGAAATGTGATTATCTTGTCTCCCAGTGTGGTTGTCAGCACGTGGGATGTGTTTCCTTCTGTGAGACACAGAAATCTGTGCAGTGCTTCAGTACCCAGTGCAGAAATGAGAGTCAAATGCTGCAGTTTTGCCTTTTAGAAGTATTTAATCTGTAAATAACTAATTAGCAGTCTTGCAGAATTTGTCGTTTCCAATGTTGATTCTAAGGGTTGAATTTGTTAATGACATTTTAAATTCTTATTTTATGCCAACAAAGACTGTGAATGCTTAGCCAAATTAATAGAATTTGCATTGACAATGAAATCTCTTCCACTAAAGAAAATCTAAGAAGAGAAATGTATCTTTGAGATCCTACCGTGATTTTGGTGAGTCTTTTCCAAGTGCTTATTCTGCAAATCTAGATTAATACCATTTAGAAAGATCAGGCAAATGAAGCTGCAATTAAGAGAATTAGTTAAATCCATTATAGGCTGCTGGCCTTGCTCTCCAACTCAGGAAGGATTAAGCACCACACCCAAAGTCTGTTTGATCCTATCTTCAGGGCACTATTTATTAATTATACTTAATTATTCATGGCAAACCCCAAAATGAAGCAGCTGAACATTAATCCAGCTGTTACCTTTCCCTCAATTCATGGTCTTCTTTGGGATGCTTTTCTCATCTTCTTGACTTTTCCACCCTTAACTTTGCAGAGTGTTTCTTCAAGAGCCCCTTGCTGCAGGAGCAGTCTCATTTCTATAAGATGTCATTTCAGTCCTGGTCACTTATCAGCGCTGAATCCAAAAGCACGTTGTCAGGAATCATGGAAACAGAATATTTCTGCTGACTGGTGGGTTCTGTGACCTGTGCTACTCCAGGTGTTTGTGGAGAGCTGGCATCCTGGTGAGAGGAGTCACAGCAGCCCTTCAGAAACACAACCCAAGGGAACATCAGCTCTCAAAGATTCATTTCCAACCAACGTTTCTGTTTCAGACAGCAACTCTTCCCCCAGGGTCCTCTCCTGTAGTCCAGTGACTGGCACAGGTAACCAACCCATGACTGAAATCCTGTGTTTTATTTGGAGCAGGGCTGTGAAATAAATCACTGACACTTTCAAGAGGTAAAGCTGGAGCGCCCCAAAGGTGATTTCTCCTCTCCTTTTGCTCCAAAAGGTTTGTGTTACTCAGGGGCAAAGCAAAGGCAGCCTGGCCCTTCAGGAGACAGAACACCCCAGTGCAACCCTTCATTAATTACCAATATTATATTTACTGGGGTTACAGAGTAACCAGAGGGAGACTCTATAACTGGAGGAGTATTACATAGATCATCTGTTATTACTGAGTTTTGGCTTAGGTGCTGTTCAGTGCTTTAAGGATAGGGAGGTCATTTGATAGCTTTAATCACACAGGTATTTTAGCTTGTCAAAAACAAGGGCAGCTTTGTCGTTGCTATTTTGCAGTGAGAGTCCTTCTGTATGACAAAGTGAACTGAGCTGATCAAAACATTATACACGGGAAAGTGTAAACAAACAAAAAAAATCGGCAAACAATGACTTTAAATTTCAAATGTCGTGTCTAAGGGCAAAACAATGAAGGAAAACACAACACACTTATCTGCTTCCTCCTTCCACTCCATGATCAAAGCTTTTAACTTCAGTTTGTTCAATTCTTAATGATTTTCAGGCGCTTTTTCTACCCCAGAGTACCAACAAACAAGGAGTAGAAAGCAAAATACAGGCCCTTCCCATGTTGTTGCACACCAAAGCTCTTTTTTGAAATCCAGCTCTTCTGCAATCAGATTTAAAGCTGATTTAAAAACAAGAATTATAATGTACCCTCACCTAAAACCATAATAATCTCTATTCCTGCCTCTGGTTGCTGATGTACCAGGGCTTTTAAGTATTTACCTTCTAGATATGAAGCTCCTTAGGGCTGCGTAATGCCTTATTATTATTACCAGTCCCTCAAGTCATAATGAACTCAGGATTACAGCATATTCTATATTTAAGTTTCCAGGACCAATAATTATTATATGTTCTTTGTTCTGAAATTAAAAAAAAAAAAGTCATATAATTAGTTCTTTTCTGCTCACTACACAACAAGAATTGATTGGCAAGATCATCACTGCAAATGCTTGGGAAAACCTTAAAACTATTTTTTTTCTTTTCTTGATGGTAGGAAGATATTTCACAATTTCATTATTTTGATTTACTAATCCAGAGAGCTGGCACAAGCTGCAACCATTAAATTATGTGACTGTGAATTTTAGAATGAGGGTGTGTTATTAGTTTTTGTTTAAAAACCAAGCACAAAAAGAACTAATACCCACCTAGGTTTCCTACAACATAATTTTTAAATTTTTTTTTCTGGTTGGAAATGTTGTCTAAGTAGAAAAACTTTGGCCTTTTATATAGGTATATATACCTATCTTATATACCTAAATTGGCATTACTTTGCTAGGCCAGAGATGCTGAAATTACCTCTTACACAGAGTTCTGATTCATTCTTGATAGAAATTTGCTTGCAGACATTTTCTTTATGGTCTCACAGAGCCCGTGTGCTAAGCCTGGTCAGCTCCCAAAGCTTTAACGATGTGAATGGCTTATGCTGGTTTTGCCATTATGGGCACCTAGAAAAATATGCCTGATAATGGCTAAACCAGGGTATTTTCTACTTATGAGCTGTTTTATAAGAAACAAATTCAAATTATACCTTTGTAGGCACCTGTGCAGTCCCAGTGATATGAAAAAGGTTTGAGCTGTTGAAACAGGTTTTGGAATCAGCTAATGGGATCTTTGGCAAGAATTTTTAGTTAAATTTCCAATTAGGTTTGCTTTAGACAAATATAAGGGATATATTGCCATTGACCTGTGCCTCATTGCTTTTTTCTAATCTCCCTTTTGCTACCTCTCCATTTCTTAAGCTGCATCCTGCTAGGAACTAAATCTTTCTTTGTACATCTTTTCTTAAGGATAAAGTAGATTTCTGTAAGAATATGAGGCTTTTGGCCAACTTATTCAGTTAGTATTTGGGTGGGTGGAAATTGTTTTGTTGCATTTTCTTCAATCATTTAACACACAACCTGTTAAGTTTCTGTAGCACAATTTATTTTATTAGCAGGCAGTAGCCCTTGTTGACCAGTCCTCTGTTTTTCAGAGATTCTGCATTTGACACATATTGTGAAGGCTGAGAAATATAAAATGAGTATAGGAGGTTATTTGATTGCAAAGTTGCAGCACTGGTAGAAATAACATATATTCCAGTAGGGTTTCAATATCCCCAGCATGAGCTGAACTAAATGATTACCTTGTATGTCAAATGCAGTGGAATATTTGGGGAACATGGAGTTGAAATCTTTATCCCCACCCTCTTCTTTTGCTCATCTTCAACAGAGCTGCCAGCTCATGGGTTTGTGCAATAAGAAGCACATCACATCACATTTTCCACTCTCACCTGCAGAGCTGGGATCCTGCAGCTCTGGTGACGTCAGGGACCAGTGAGGACCTTTTTCCATCTCTGAAGCAGATTCAGAACAGGGAGTGAAGCTCAGGCTCTGGGCTGGCCTGCAGAAAGCACTTCCCTGGCACTGGAGTGTGGTAAAGGAGAGAGCACAGATGGGGGGAGAGGGTGGGTGGGGAGAAAGGATGGTCGAGCTCAGCTGCTGTGCTGGAGGAAGAGCTGCAGCAACAGCTCCGTCTGCGTGTGCTGTGTGGGTGTTCACACAATGGAGCTCAGTCATCAGGTCCCATCTACACACCTACACCAAGGGCTGTGTGATAGAACAGGTTATGTGAGGGTGGATTAGAGGATTGAGTATATAAAGAATCCAGAGCCACATTTTTATTTTTTTTAGATTTGCTTTATGCTACAGCTAATCTTTGTCCAAAAAGAAAAAAAAAATTCCATAATGGAACCACAAAGAAACTCAGCCTGAAATCATCTCATCAAGGTTTGCTGGATTTTAGATGTTGAAAGCCAGGATCTGGGATGTAATTGTGTAGCATTACATGACACGTCAGGTGTCCTAAATCCTCTTGAATTATAGGCATATAATTCAGGAGGTGCCTCAGGTGCCCTGTGAAAAAAGAAAGGTACACCTAGAGAGCAGCTCAGATCTCATGGACGAGGCTGTGGGAAAAGGCAGCACAGCCAAGTGACTGGAAATGGGAGGAAACTGGCCTTGAGGTGTTTCAAAGCAACAGAAGGGGTAAACCAAATAATTCATCTGCACCAGAAACTAAAACCTTTGACAGGGCTTGCACTTAAAAATTGTGTCCATGGCAGCTTGTCCATTTTTTCCAGTGATATCAGTTTTCCTCATAAAATACATTACCTCTCCCTACAAACCTTGCCTCTCTTGCTCCTTTGAGCTCTCAAATAGGTCAGTAATTCTATTGACTTCCAAACTCTTTACTTGCAAGTAATCAAGAGCTTTGTCTGGTCAGGGTCCAAAAGTCCTTCTAACCTGCAAGCATTTATGGAAAAAGTGCTGATTGAATAGGAAAAAATGTGCAAAAATATATGTAAAACCTCCCCTCTCCAAACCTCAGCTGGCTAGTGCAATGGGGCAAATGGTCCATTGTGGCTCCCAGCTGTTTAGTCTCCCCAGTTTACAGTCCCCATTATGTGCCAGTTATGCAGAAGGTGAGGCCATCGCTTGTTTGCCATTGAGCAGAGCTATTCCCCAGCACTAACAATGATCTGAAAACCAGGCAGATAAAATGGTGCATTCTTACATTCAGTTGTGTTTGGTTAGTTCATGGCAGGGCATACTTGTCGTGTCTGCCTGATATTCTCTTGTTCTAATAAGCCTTATCTACAAAGTAATGAATTCTGTGACCTTTATTCAGGTAATTACTTTTTAATTTTAGTTTTCAAGGATTTTTATTCAGACTTCTTGGGCAGATGCAGGGTCTGACTTGTCTGTCCCTTGGAGGACACGTGCTTTGTCCCAGGCAGGTATATTCAGGGCAACTAATTTTTCCTCTAGGACTCTCTTGTGGAAGGTTTCATTTCACTGTGGCAGGTTAAATCACTTTAGATTTAGATACTCATAGACAAGGATGTTCACAATCTGTTTCTTAGACAGCAAAACACTTTTGTTGGCAAAGGAATAGCCTTTGGGAATCCAGAGACTTTGACCTGTCATAGTACAAGCTCATTTCTTTTTCCTTTCCTGCTTTCATTGTGTGTTCTGGACCCTGCTAAGTAACCCTCCCTATCTAAAAGTTGCTCTTCACAAAGGTGAGAGAGATATTACTTTAGTTTTCAGTTACAGACTTTACAACTCCATCAGAAGAAAGATTCTTGTTTTCACATAGTCCCCAAGAGTTACCACTTAGTGTTATTATAGTCTTTGCTCAGGGTAACACCGGTTTGACAGCTTCCCATTTATTAATGCAGTTAAATATGTTAATAAACGTGACATTTATTATTATTATCATAACATTCTTCAATTACATTGGTGAAGTCTTATCCAGCAAAAGCAAACCTGAGCCAAATATATCTTTAAAACGTCTGCACACTAGCCAATGCCAGCCAAGGGTGTGACATTTTTTGTTTTTTATTTTTACAGTTTTTAAGAACACTTCACACTGGCAAAAGCTTTCAGGGAAACCCAGCTTATACTGGCATCAAGTGATTTTTGCTCATACAGCTTGCCTTGTTTGCAGAACTGTTTCAGGCTAGACCTGAAGCACTCTCTGGCCAGCACAAGCTGAATGTGTGCCAGGGCACAGCTGCAGCGATGTCATATCAACCCACAAACAAGGACTTCATCAGGCAGCACTGGTGGGGAGCTACAGCCTCTTTAGCTGGCTCTCATTTACCCCCAGTAAACCCTTTCTTGGTTCTCATTGGGAAGGTTCACAATCGTAGCTGGTTATTTGCACACCTTGCCTGCATTCTGCTGGTAACACTTTCCCCAAAGTTCAGTTTCCCAGAATATTGGAACAGTATATGGGAATGCCACATGAAACTGAGCAATTGCTGAAGTGCCTGTTTGGCTTGCTTGATCTGAGTTCATAAATAAAGAAGTTCCTTGCTGGTTTTTCTTGGTATCCTCTTGGTGCCATCTGAGAAGCACAAAGGAAACGAAGAGGACCGAAGGCTTTAGATCAAGAAGAAATGTCTGGTCTGGGAGGACAGCAGAAATTCATAAAGGAGGGTTTTCCATTTAATATGGGACATTGCATAAATCCCTTATTGTGGAGATTTAGGGACACATGGTGTAATAACTCTACCTGTTGTCATGGAGAAGGACAACTCTTCTCTCTCTTGACCAATGTACCATTTTTCTCTTGTGTGGCTGCAATTACTGTTTTCCATTTTCTGCACTGTTTGGAGGTGAGAGTGGCCTATCTCTCCTCTGAGGGCAGATGGCAGAGGACCCATCCCTTTCCCTGAAACCCTTTTGAAATGTGTCAGCACTCTAACTGCACAAAGGTCTTGCACTGAAATGTGCCTGGGACAATTTTTATCTCTGAGGTGTTGGTTTAGGTCTCTAAGCAGCTGCTGGACTATGAGGCTCTGAGGTCTATGTCAACAATAAGATCTGCATGTCCCAAAAATCACATAAACCTGTGGCTCCTGTGGCAGTGTAGCCTTCTACCATGCTCACCACACATTCCTACAGGAATGTGCAAACCCCACAAACAGACTCTGCAGATATTTTGACTTTGAGAACAGCGAGAAGTTGCATAAACTTTCCTGCACTTTTACATCCCCATCTTTCATTGTGAGATATTGAATTGTGACATCAAAGAGTTAATGTGGACAGAAATGTTTGATCTCATTCTACTTGAACTTATTACATTTTGAATTCTGATACTGTTACAGTGAAGCTGTAAATTTATCTTGAGGTAAACCAGCAGAAAGGCACTATTTTCTAGTTAGCAGCAGCCATTCTGTTCCTTAAAAGAAATTTGGGACAGATGTGTCTGTCTTATTATTTCAGTAAATGCAGGGAGAAAATGTATTTTATTTCTTATTAAATAAATTTGCCTGTTCATCTCAGTATGTGGGACTGTCAAAGCTTATAAATTTGGCAGTATTTTAACATGATCATTCTGTTTTTCTTTAAACCAAGTTATTAAATTGATATATTTTTATAAAAAGCAGAAGGTGATGGAAAATTTTTTTTTCATCTTTTGACATTTGGTTTACTGTTAAGGGGTTTTAAGTAACACTGTATCTTAAATCAGAAAGATAACAACTCTTCCAAAGACTGCTGAAAACCAACCAAAAGACTGAGATTCACTGGGTTGCAGTGCTGGTAAAGCAGTGTGTGTTTGGATTTTGATATTGGGATTTTTTTTGTGCTAATGCATTGTCAGAGTTTAAGTGTCTCATGCTTTTCCCTGAGCATCTCTCATACCTGGCTGCAGGGGAACCAGAGACAAGCTGTTCTGTTGGTATATTTACAAATCTCACTCTCACTTCTGCCAAGGTGGCTTTAGGTTTACAATCACCATAAAAATCCCTTACACCTGAGCAGTGGTTAATCTGGTGTAAGTGCAAATAGGGTGCAGTCCTGACTAGGAGAAGTTCCCTTTTGTGTCAAAAAAGACTCCAGCTCCTACAGAAACTATGGAGTCAGATCCATGCTGGGGTGGCTGTGCTTGGCCACAAAGTCACACAACTTCCAGCTGAAGCTCCCTCTTGAAGAACACACTTGGGTTTGAGTCATGTTGTGACAAACTGCTGTGACTGGGTGAGTAGGTGTTAAAGCAAACCTCCAGACCAAGAGTTTAGAGAGGGACAGACTTTTTTATCCCAGTCTTTGTAACTGTGATGAGAACCGGTTAACTTTCTAGCAAATGAAGTCAGGCATTTCTATGAGGAAGGGTGAAAAAAACTGAGAGAAAAAAGTTAATATTTTTTGAGAGACATGGAAAGGATGAAATCCTTTTGCAGTGAGCAGCAGGTCAGCCCTTCTGCAAGGAAAAGCAGGAGGCCCTTACATGTGCTTTCTACAGAAGAAGGATCAACTTAAAATTAAAAAACTAAACAAGTGCATAGAGATTTTCATTTGTTCCATTGATTGTGGTTGACAAATCTGTTTAGTTATATCATCAGCTACTTTGTGTCCTTGATTCTCCACTAGCCTGTACTGGTTCCACAGGCAGGAAAGACCACTAATATGGGGGGAATTACTGAATGCCTCCATGTGCATGGCTGGGAAACGAGTTGGACCCACAATCTGAACATCTTTTAAATCAGATGTTGCTAAGAGTTTGCCCAAAAGAGGTCTCTCTTCCCACTTCTCAGGGCTGAACATATTTGAGCTTCGATAAAATTTTTAAAGTAATTTCAAGCTGGTGGGCAAGGTCAATATTCCCTCATTTGCTGTAATCCTAAAACAGGACAGTGTTTGCAAATGCTGAAATTTTCCATGAGCAAAACCATTTAAAAAATTATTGATTCAAGGGCCTGGAAATGTTTCTCTGGGCATTTCTAATCAAAAGGTAGTGTTTCACATGGTGAGTGAAAAGGTCCTCACTGCATCATAAGAGATGTGGTCTGGGCAAAGAGCAGGTCCCTGAGTTACAGCTGGGTAAGCAGGGAAATCAACTCCTGTTCCTTGAGAAGTGAGCCAGACAAATTAAATTAATGCTGCCTTGGTCCAAAGCAAAGCTTCTCAGCTGGACTCCAGAACTAACCTAGGAGGCTGAAAGCATTGCTTCCCACTCAGAATCCACCTCTGGTTTGCTGTGTGGCTGGATGAGGCTTTGGATCAAGTGCAAATTCTAGCAGTGGGAAGAACAGCAGGATAAAAGTAGAGACAAGAGCTGGGACCATGGTAAATCACTGCTACCTGTAAAAGGCAACATTTGTTTAGGAGCAAAGCTCTGCTTATGTGTTAGCCTGAACTGGTGAGCTGTACCTTGCCATTAAATGCTCTTCTGCTGTCCTGTGATAGAGCAGCATTTTCCAGGGACCACTGGACAAAGTTTACCCCAGTAAAAGCACAACTTAAATACTTCTTGGTGTTTATCTCAAATCTATCCTCTGTAAAGTGGGAATAATACTGTTTGTCCAGCTTTGTGATATTCACTGACTTCCTATTGCAAAAGATGGTCTGGAAATTGTGCCAACTTTTTATTGCCACTAATAAATGAGAACTCTCTTTCTCATGCTAGGACCTGCTGTTAAGGGTCAGTTAAGGTGAAACCAGAGTATCAGGTCTATAAAACATGGTTCTATAAAGAGAACAGCTACAAACTGTGATGCCATGAACAGTAATGAATCCTAACTGCTCTTCTGAGCAGGAAAAGAGTGAAGAGCACAGGCTGTCCAGGCTCAGATGTGCCACAGGGCTGCCTGGAAAAGGGAACTCACACGGGGAGGTGGGATGGTGCTTCTGGAGCACCCTGCCCGTGATCACTTCGTGCCACACATATCCACAACCAGCATTTGTTCAGTCACAAAAGAAATAGCATTTCTGGGAAGAAGAGACCCAACCACTATCAGTGCACTTCATTTTTAAGTGGCTGGCCATGCCACGCTGGTAATTTAAATGGAGAAAGAGTGATAATAGTTTAGCAGTGAGAACAACAGTTTTTCCACCTCTTATCTGGAGATAATGGTGGAACATTGCAGGGTTTTTTTCACCCTCTTCCCAGCACCTGTCCTTATTTGTTGAACAATTTATAGCTCCATCTGAAGTATTATCCTGCTAACAGTAGGAGGTATTTGCAGTGCAGCACAACATAATCCTCCCCTCAGAGATTAAGACTATTACCTCATTGATGCTCCTAGTCTCTGCCAGCCTTGGCATACCAATGTACAGTGTGAATGCAGGTTTGCTGCATAATAGCTCACTATGCTACCAGCTAAGCCACTGAATGCTTCTACAGTCATTCCTTTTATTAGGAGAATGACATGACAGTAATAATGGATAATGAATTCTGTTAATGAGATGACTTATTTCAAAAGTAAATAAAGCTCAGGTGTCACGTGAATGAAACATTTGAAATATCTGCAAATGTGATTTAGTCAAATGTTCCAGGGAAGGAAAAAAAAAAAAGAACCCACACAAACCCTCCTTTGAGGCAGCTGCGATTGAGTGGGTAAGACTCCACAAGCAAGAAAGGAGAAAAGGGAAGTTGTACACGCAGCTTAACTTCATCCCTGGTGCAGGTGATTGATGGCACAATCTCTCCTGCTCCAGTATAGATGAATTTGGCCACGCTGAGAGTATGTAACCTCTGTCAGGTGGAGGCTGCACTCCTGCTCCTGTGTGTGATGGGGTGGGAGCAGCTCCCAGCAGGAGCTGCCTTGGGACTGCAGCTACTGGCCCAGCCTCCCTGCTGCTTGGTCTCTCTCTCTTCACTGAATTTATCACAAAAAGCTCTTGACTTGGTTGAACTAAAGCCAAGGGAAATGCAAATATCCACTGCTGTTTCTGCTGAATTACGTTTACTCCTTTACTAAGTTATTATTCTTCCTATGAAGAAACAACTTAGACATCTTTTCATGTAATACAGACATATTAATGTAATAGTCCTCTCCTTACATTTTCAAATGATTGAACTGTGTTTTGCTTCATTTTTGCAAACCAATTCACTGTCAAGCACAAACCAGGTTTGTAGTTTGGTTTATTGTACATGAAAATGTTACCAACAACATCAGCATCACACAGAGATACAAACAGGCATCGTCAAGGATGTGGCGAGGATGCTAATATTAGAACTGTCAGACAGCCTTTGTGCAACTCAGGGTTTCTTTATTGACCATAAAAGCATTAAAGCATCAAAGAAAGAGACTACTTGGTGTCTACAGGCATATTTATCTTCCCTAAGATTTTTTTGCCCTGATGTGGACTCTGACTTCTGCACATCTTTAATACATTTATCCTCACAGTATGCCTGTGAGACACAGAGGAGCTACCCTTTGCATTCTACAGAAATTCTGCAGTTCTGCAAAACAGAGAGCTGAAACACTGAAAAGAGAGCAGGCAGGCTGACCTCCTGCAAACACAACAGCAGGAGGTTCCTCCAGGAGCTCAGCTGCCCAGGGAGCTGTGACCAGCTCCTGCCTTGGCTTCCTCTGGCCATTTGCTCTTGCCCCACACAGGGCTCTGCGACATGCAGTGTCACATGTCACTGGTTAGCAGTGCCAGGAGTTGTTTGCCCATGGAGGGAGTATTTTGAAAAGAAAGGAATTAATGAAGAGTCCAGTGATAGGTTCCATGGCTTTGGCCCTCTTCAGTGGTCCTTGGGGAATGACGTGGATGTTCCCACCTGACATTTACCTCGTTGCTTCTCTGTGCCTGGTAGCTGGAGCATTTTTGAGGGTCCTTGAGAGAAACCAGACTGACAGTCTGGGGCTAGAAAACTGTGGCATTCTAGAGGATTTTGTCCAAGTAAGTGTGCCTGAAGCATCTGGCCCACACCAGTCTCCCACCCAGCACAGCTGAACCACCATTGGTACCCAAGGCAGCTGCTTTGGTGAGGTTTGGGGATGGCTCCATGGGCTTCCCTCCCTGGGGACTGGGAACACTGTGGGCTCACATCCCAAAAGAGAGAGAAGCAGATTAAAATCTGATGCTTATATGGGATAGGTGAAGGAGGAGAGGAAGATGCAGAGAGATATGAAAGCAGGAAAAGATTTGCGTGCATGACCTGAAACATTTTTTAGCTAAGTCTTATGGAGCTGTTAAAGTAGAGTAAACATTTCACCCAGAACAATCACAAAAACTGGGCTGTCCTTCAACTTTCAGCACCCCTGCTTTTTTTGAAACAAGGTGGGAAAGGTCTCAAAAGTTTAGCAAAGAGGGATCAGCCTCCTTAGGAGGCCCTGTGGGCACCCCAACCAAGAGGGCATGCAGAACGTTGTGAGAGAGCTCCATCAGGGCAAAGCTGGCATGTGCTGCAGCCCGTGGGCTGAGCAGTGCTGCCAGCCCCACTCCAGCCTTCCCAGAGCTCTCAGGGTGGAGCCAGGCTGCTGAGAAGCTGCCCCGCTGTTTGGTTGTTTAAGCTGTGGCTGCAGAAGAAAAGAAAAGCAAAACCATGGGTTGATTTATATCTCTTGGTTATTGGAAGGCATTCCCAAAAGAAACAAACAAACAACCCCAGACATTTTAAAACTTAACCGTTTTTAAAAAATGGCAAAGTGCTTCTATCATTTTCAGTAATTAAAGCATGAACAAAAATTAAAAACTCCCCTGGCTCTTTCATTTGATGATTTTCAAGCCTGTTTTTTTCCCCTCGCATACTCCTTGCATATTTCATTCCTCACAATCCTGTCCCCATTAGTGGTGATGACAAAGCTCCCATTGCTCCCCATGTGTGGGAGAATCACACTGTAAGTATGGATTTAATCACCAACCTTCAAAGTGACTAAAAAGGCAGATAGATGGGATTCCTGGGGAGATTTTCAAAAGTGAATTTTGACATCCTGGCTCTTTTGAGAACGTCGCTGCTCTTTTCTAAAACATTTCTCGAGGCCTGCCCTTATGGGCCTAATTTCAGGTACCCCAAGGTACAGCTGCTTAAGTGGTTCCAGCTCCGTGCTGGATCCTGGGGCTCTGGGCACCCCTGGGGCTGGCACTGGTGCCGCGCTCCAGCCTTGGATCCCAGCCTGAATTCCCGGGCAGCGCACACGGGCGGGGAATCTCGCCCTCCCTTCTGCCGGTTCCCGCGTCCACAGCGAGAGGCGTGAGGAGCCTCTGGAAATGCTGAAATGCTGACTCTGGGTTTCCATGGGGGAAATGACTCAGGCTCCTTCGGATGCCGCTGCTGCCACCTTAGAAAGAGCTGATCAAAACTCGGCGATCATTCTCCTAAGCGTCTCTAATTAAAACAAATAGTGGGGTTAATTAAAGCACATGAAAAGTGGGATGTTCAGCACCAAGCCAGCGTTTCTTTCTCAGCTTGTGCTTGGCATGTGCAGTTGGGTCTCTTCATTAGCCCCTGGCCAAGGCCTTCCAGACCATATAGACTTTGCCAGGTGTATTGGTCTGTGCTCATAGCAACAAAATTAATATCAGAGCCATTCATTTTTGTGATATTGGGCAGCTTTTTTTAAGCCAATGGCAGGTATTTTCAATCTTCTTTTCTTTTTATGCATAGAAGGGGAAAGCTGTGAATAATATCTGCACAAAAGAACAGAAAACAACTCCCCTATACTCATCAAAATTTTATTTTTATTTTAATTTACACATTTAGGGAGCTTATCTCTGAATACCAAATGAACCCACCTACTTTAGTTTGCTCATTAAGCATAATTTTTTATGCATGAAGTGGTATTTTTGAGGCAATATTAGTATTGGCAGTTGGGTTCTGGATCCATATCTTTGCCTACGGAAGTCAATGGGAAAATGTTCATTTATTTCAGAGACAGTGAAGTTGGACCTTAGTGAATAGTTATCTATGTGTGCATGAAAACACAGCAGTGCCTGCAAGGAGATGCCCAGATACTGGTCTGCTCACACTTTTAGGCAATCTGAAGAAGCAGTTTTATTCCAACTAAATTATAGGAGCACCTTACACTATACCAAGTAACTTTCCAGAACAACTACAATAAAAATACTAAGGCATGACCATATCTACTTATTAAGAAGAGTAGTGCTGCATGAAAACAATAGTTGTACTTTGAGAGATGAATTTTGTTGCATAGACCAGTTTTAGACCCTAGTAATTAAAAATTAAGATCTTGTGCTGGTTTTTGTGCCATCAAGGCTAGAGAAGGGAGGGATCCTTATTTCAGCTTGGCTGTGCTGACAGAACTGATGCAAGTTTAGTGGTCAGGCTGTGCTTTTATCAGCATACCTTTTATTCCACTTGGTTGTGGTTTTACTCTGCTGGTCGAAAGGACACTGTTGTCTTTGTGTATATTAGCAGGCTTAATTATCAGTGCTTGGCTGAAGGAAGTACCAGAAAGTTAATATGAAAATACAGAAGGGATTATTTAATTCTTGTACAGATTCCAAGGCACCAGTTCCGCCTGCACCAGCAGAAGCTGGGAGCTGCACGCAGACTCCCAGTACCCCGAACATTGGCTTCCAGTTCAGATTCAGCCACAGCTTGGTTTGCAGCACTTGTGCTCCTAATAAGCTCGTGGATTGGAGACAAATGCAAATTCCTCAGTTATTATGAATTATCTTCACTTATTAGCTGTTTACATGTGCCATGGTAGTAACTGGATGCGAAAAGAGCTGAGCCTGTGCTTGTGAAGACAACTGTGTGGTAGCTATTTAAATGTCACTTCCCTTCCATTGACAGGGTAGTGTTTTTCATAAGCACTTTGGAAATTTCTCCTTTTTCCTTTTTCTTTCCTTTATTTTTTTTAATGGCTCAATGTTGATTGTATCAGCAAAGCTATTATGCTGAGCCCCTGCAGTAATTTGTCAAATAATCATCTCCTGGCACATATTTTTTTTTTCTACAAAGGCGCTAATGATTACAAGTATGATTAATAACTGAACTAAATTGTTATTGCCGGGAAGTTTTAGTGCATTCAGGAAATTGTGACTTATATTAAAAAAAAAAACCTTGGGGACAAGAGAGGTTGGTCATACTTCACAGAAGGAATGTACGACCTGTACATGTTTCCTTTTACCCTGCCATGCTTTTTTATTAGATCTTGGGATAGTAACCTCACGTGGGTCATTCCTCGGTCAACTGCTCATCTCCGCTGTTGTTCCAAGCAGGCTTCCTGAGCCACTACAGGAAGGACTGGATGATTTCTTTAAGGAATAGCACTATTTATAAAATAAATATAAAATCAGGTCTCCATTTTGCACAAGCAACAAATTATGAGAACTCCAGCAGCTGTATATTTGTTGAACACCCGCCTCCTGTGAGTATAAATTGCACCTTACTGAGTAGAAATAAAATACAGTCCACCAGAGACTGCTGCAAGGTGTAGCTGCTTGTGTATGGGCAAGTAATGACTTGCATTTTCAGCTGCTCCTTAGTAAGAGCCTTAGTAATTGGAATCAGTTATTCAAAACATCTCTAAATGTGATTTAAATGGCAAGGATTTAATAACATAGAAAGAAGTCATTACAGAGGTTCAAGCAGGGGAGAAGGGAATTCCGTTTTTCAGAGCAGAGGGAGAAAAATAAAGCAATTACTTGATGTAAAGGCCAGAAACAGGACTCCTGCTGTCACAGAGAAATCAAATCTGTCAGCAATTAGTGGGATCTTAGGAGGCAAAGAACCCTTCAGTGTTGAACAGTGAATAAGGGGTTAGCAATTATATGAACTGATAAAAGTGTTCTGGTTTTCAAACAGCAGGTTAACAAGGCTTACTTTTTTCATAACTTCGTGCAGATGTGATGAGTCACACTTTGTGACATTTTTCAGTATGAAAAGGTAAGAAAATAATAAAGCACATTGCATTGCTTTTGCTTTTAAGATGCTGCTGATTTACTTATTGCAAAATGACCCAGGGCACAACGATGGGACCAGCCTCAGTGTCTGTCACTTCTCGCAGGGCCAGGCACTTACTGAACTCTGCCTTTAAAAGCACTGCTTGTCTTCCATATGCGAGCACTTGTGTGAGCAAAAAAAACCCAAAACCCCGCATAAACATAATCAGGTCTCATTCTATTTGACGTCAGAAATACTCAGAAATTCCCAGCAGAAGGTATTTATGCCCTGCAAGGTTGATTCTTGAACAGAAGAGTTCACAGAGGGAAACGGAAACAGACGTGATTATGCCTTTTTAGTCTTGACTCCATCTAATGGTCTGAACGCTGTATAGACGTTACATGATTAATTGGCACAAGAAAAAGAATATTTGTAGGAAACTGAAAGATGAGGAGACTTTCTCCATGTGTCAGAGAGGCTGAGGCAGAACTAGAACTCTGATCCTGTGCTTTTATTGACTTTAATGGGGAACTTTAAGAAACAAGAAGCAGAAAGGGACTAGAAACTCTAGATACACAGCCTGCACCTTGAATAGCATATAGGGAAACAGTGAGCTTTGAAGACTTCATCTTCATCCTAGGCTATCCTATTTTGTTCAAAGGCACCAAAGCCCTTCAGAGCAGGAACACAAAGGAGCTCTGGCAGTTTCAAAAGGCTTTCTCTCTCAAAACAGAGGGATGAAGTGTGTCTAGACTGAGACGCAAAATCCTTCTGGAATGTCTAAAGAAATTAGGGCTATTGAGATTAGCAGGGAAAGCCTTTCAGTGGGATCAACATTCACAGAGAGCATTGCTTTACAATCATCTCTAAGTGCCCAGTTCATCCACTGAAGCAAAAGCCTCACTGGCTTTATGTTGGCTGCTTGGTCTGTGGTGTGTCAGACTCCTAGAGGCAAGGACAGGGGCTTCTGAGCTCCTCCAGACTGCAGGAGAAACTGGAGCAGTTTGTGCCTGGTAGTGATGGGTACTGGGGCTTTTCCCCAGTCCAAGCTAGAAAGCAACCCCAGCACTGGCTGCGGGAACCTGTGGTGGTCTGAAGCTCCAAGGCAGAAAGGTGCAGCTGGGGTTGCTGCCACCACATTCCCTACACAGCACAGGAAGGCACCATGCCCACTTTCCCAGGATTTTCAAAAATCTGATGTAATGCAGAGCTGTTGCATCTGGCTTTGTATGGTGCGTTAGCATATTGTTGGGTGTTGTCTCAAAGGTAAATCAGGAGTTAAAGCAAAACAACAAAACCAAAACCTCGGTCCAGATAAGATTTCTCTAATCTAAAAATCTCACAAAGACATCCTTTGCAGATTGGGGTATAGGGGCAGTAATAGAAATTGCAACATTTCTGTCGAGAAGTTAATATTAGCTTCCAAAAGACATGCAAATCTTGTGTCAAATCAACATGGGAGGAATTTCTCAGGGAAGCATTAGATCACCCCTGTATCCTAATCACCTTGTGAAAGGAACATTTCAGAGCAAATTCAGATATATATCCCAGAAATTATTATTAATTATTATCTTGAACTTCATTCGTTTCCCAAGTGACTTAGATTTTTCATTAATATGTATTTTAGGTCCTAGGAATGTTTGGACCTAAATAGGTTTGGACTTCATACTAAAAAAGATTGAAAGAAAAACAAAAAAATGTAAGCACTAGAGGATAGACCTGCATGATTAAGTGAATACTTCTTTTTTATAAATAATTAAAATTCTTTGAAAGACAATACAAATTTCAGAAGTTTTTGTCCTGTGATGTGTTTTAAAAAACCTCTATTTTCCAAATTGCATTGCATGTGAATTTATATGAGCACTCTTTTTTGTGTCTGGAAAGATGTTGGATGTCCATGGGAGAGAATAGCATTTTTTAACCCTGGGTCCAGCACCATCTTTTTCTCCCCTGTGCACTTACAGGATTGCCTGAGCTGAATATCACGCTATCTGTGAAGAACTCCTTTTCTGATCCCTCGTGCTTTCTCTAGGATGAAGGAAAGCTTCCAAGGAGATTCACTTTCAAGTGAATTCATCAGGTTGCTCTGACCTGGGTAAATCCTTTGGATGTCATATCAAAACGCTCAAGATATTTTCCCATTTCATCACCTTTTCAACCCAATCCTGGGTCGCTCTCTGATCCCCATGGTTTTGGTTCATGGTGCGTGCCTTAACACACAATTACCGCTGATCTCAATAGCGATTCACGTCCTCGTTATCTTGCCAGATCAGGCCTTGCTTTAGGTATTTCACAATCTCACATTAAGGAATTACTAAATGGCAAGTGCCTACTGAAAAACAGAAGCATAAATCCCATGGAGGTGATTTTTACATTAATCTTCTGACTGAGAAAACACTGAGAGGTGACGAAAGAGTGGTTATCAAAAAGAGAAGTAAAAAGAGGAAGAGACAAAATCTTGGCCTGTGTGATGAACTTAGATGGGGTATAGTGATGATGGTTACACATTTGACACCTTCTGTTTTGCTTCCAGGAACTGGCAGTGAAATGACTCTTCTAAATCCCAGTGCACGGAAAGTGACCACTCCCAAGGGAAGATCATGAAGTGCTGAGAGCTCTCTCCAGTGTGCAGGTGGAAGGAGGGTTCTCCATGGGACAGTGGAATATGGCAGGAGCTGATGCCTACAGGTTCAGCAGAATTTTCTGTTCCTGGTCAACATCTTAGAATTTGAAGGACATCTCCTGCCTTGTTTCAGAAGTCACATATCCAAAATTAGCAAGAACAAGATTGAAATTTCAATTTGAAGTTTTGAGTTTCCTGCTTCTCTCAGAGCAGACATCCATGGGATTTACTCGTGAAAGAGCTGCCAGAAGCCAATGATCTTGCTGGCAATCCAGCTCTCTACCATCTTCTCTGGCCAAAATTAGTAGTTTTTAGGGAAAATCTTTGGTGGAAACCAGCATGACTTCACATTCCTTTGAACTTCTTTTGTTTGGCTTCAAGTCTGAACATGGCACACAGACCACACTTGTTGCATTGCTTGCTGGTCATGGACAATTTTCAGATTTTTATGGTGATACAACAGCAGCTGTCATGGAGTTAACTCCTCTGTAGGGCACACAGTGCCCCTTTCATGGGTTGGAGAGTGCCTGTGGATGCCTTGGCCATCCCAAGCATGCTACCCAAATGCCTTTTAAAAACCATCTTCCCTGTAAACTCAGTTAACTGATTTTTTTTTCTACTGGGCAGCACCCATCTGTTGTTTCCCATGAAAATTTGCATAGGTAGAGAGAGGAGAATTTATATTTGGGAAGATGTTTTCTTCCTTTGCTTCCAGAAAGAGAAGCGAAATGGATGTACTTACACTAAACAATCTTATGCCAGATTCCATTGCTGCAATTTAGGGATGAATCAATCCAAGTCAGTGCCTTGGGACTTACAGGCAGAGAGAAGACTGTCACCAAGCTGGGCTGTGCTGGCACAGGCTAGATAAATACAAGATAAATAGTTTCTTGTAGGTCATGCTGGTGCTGAGTGGCTGCAGGGAGTGCCTGGGCTTCCTCCAGGGAACCTTCGACATCCCTGTGGGGCCGTTTTCTTAATCACTCTCCAGATTTCAGTGATTAAGATCTTATCTGGGGCAACTTTCATCCTCGAATATCCGCAAACACTTTGCAAAACAGCACGAAAGGTATCCATAGCTATTTACCATCAGGTTACCACTTGGTAACCTGATTGCATCAGACTGGAGGAGGAAATTTATTTCCTTGTGAAATATGATCTCATAAAAATCCCTGGGACAGCAGGCATTGCAATGCACCATGCGTGGCGTTGCTGCCTCCAACAGAGGCTGGAGATTTAGCTCGATTATGCTGTAGTTTGTCACTAATAAAAAGGATTTTTCACAAATGAAAGTGTAAGTGTAGGAAATTGGGGAGTGCCACTTTGTCTTACTGCTCCATGTGGGGAATTTGAAGGAGCAAGTTCCTTATCAGGAACCGGGGGAGAGGAATTCTTTTCAGGTAAGTCAGCAGCAAAGTTGCAAAATAACTTGTGCTGTATATAGAGAGGCCTCTCCATTTCCAGAATTCCTGTTTGCTTTGTTGCAACCCTTATCCGAATTGCAGATTTGAGGGATGATTATCTTTAAAAAATCACCTTCCCTTTCATGTTCCAAAACCGCTGTATGTTAAATTTTATTGTCCTTGCCACCTCCCTACTCCTGACTATTTAATCTGCCAACAAAGAGTGTCGTGGTTGTGCTGACCCTAACATGTTTGGCCAGTTTGCATCCCAAACACCGGGCAGAAGCAGCGGGATTTGTGCCTTTCTCAGCGGCATTTTTGGGCAAGAGAGTCACCCGAGGGCCGGAGCTGGGGGCAGCGTGCTCAGCATCCAGCTGGCCACAGCCCTTGGGACGTGAAAGGAGCACTTGGGGTTCATTACACAGGATGTGGTGGCATTGTGTGGCTCGGGATCCCGGCTGCCTCTGGCTCTGCCACAAGGCCTAGTTTTCTGCCTGGATGCTCAGGTCTCTCTTTCTTTGCAGTGTGTTGCCTGGTGTCCGGGAATAAAGGATACTCGGCATGCAGGGAGGGAGTGGGAGGAAAAAAAGGAGCGTAATTTGTAAAGGAAATATTTCCACTAGCTAAAGTTTTAATTGACAACATCGGTGTTTAGTTAGCCAGTTCACTCTAGGAATTGTATTTATTATCTTACAAAATGGTGTAAATAATGCTGGTTCCTTCCTTTCTCAGATTCTTGCGTATTTTCATAATTTATTGTTGACATGACTGCCTCATTCAAAACAAAGTTACAATCTTCTACATAAACAGGATCAAACCCAGAAATACATTTCTTTTTAAAAATGAAAGAAAAAGTGATGTCATAATTATTTTGAGCTCGCTCTGGTTTTAAAGAGGTCAGCTAGGTACCACAGTCAGCAATTTCCATGAGTTTTTAAATGAGTGATAAAAAAATGGTTTTAATCTAGGTTGTTTTAGAATGATACTGAGAAAACCCTTGTTCATATAAAAAGCAAGACAAGAATCGTTTCAAAAGTTATTTCAGGTTTGGTTTTTTTTTTTAGTACAGAAGAAAAACAAAGCCATTTTAAATTAATGTTAACTTGTTGAAGGGCATTAAAACCTACTAAAATTTTGGCAGCCATGCTAAAGTCACAACCATCTTTGCTTCCAAAGAAGCTCCCAGCCAGAAAGCAGCAGGCACATCACTGCTCGGTGCCTGGGGGAGGTACCCACATACCAGAGCAGGGCAGGCACACAGCCACCTGCAAAGCAAAGGCAGACAGTCCTCACAGAAGCAACATTTATAATATAGACTGCTCGTTAACAAGTCAACTATTTTGAATTAATACTTTGCCAGCTCATTTGTTTTCATTCAGGGAGAAACTATTCTGTGTCTGTATTCGCGTAAATCACCTTTTTTTTGATGGGTTCCTGATGCCACAGGGCTTGTTCCAGTGGAAAAGAATCGCCTTTGGCTCCAGTAATCTTTGGTCAGGTCCCTGCGTTTTTCAGTTTAAAACCCAGAGCCCATCCATCATAATCAGACTTTGTTCCGGGGCTGAGGGTACCTGCTGTGGGCACTTCGGCAGCCCAGCCGCACTGAGATAACAGCCCAGCAGGTGGTAATTACTGTGATTAACCACTGTCACTAACCTTCAGATTTCAGGCAGTCGCTCTGCTTTAGGACAACCTCTTTATTGCCCTGCCTTCCCTGCGCATTCAGTGCAAGCCCATATATCTGTTATGGGAGTCTTTGCAGTTTGCAAACCATTTTTGTGCCCTGGGTGCTGTTACTTGTGGTTTTTTGCAGCACCTAGTATGACCTGGTAGAATCCCTGTCATATATCTGCTAATTAATACCAGCCACAGTCATTGTCCTTTGGTATTTTCTACCCTGTAGAAAATACAGTTACATTTTTCATCAGTTCAGTCATCAGTTGCACAAACAGAGAAATTTAACCACAAGCACTGATCTTCCTCCCTGTTAACCTCAGGGCTTCTAACTTGGCTCCTCCCTGCTCCTAAATCACCGTTTATTGCTATTTTTACGAGAGAAGATTAATGGACTAAATGGGCACGGGTAATTCTGCATTGTTCGAAGTCTCTTCAAATAGCACCTGCTGTAAATTCTTTAGTGTTCCTTATCTCTGCAGAAAATCTTGGTCTTTAAACAGATTGTTCAGGGGAGGAGGCATGTGAAGAAGGGTCACAGTGCCCTGGGAGCTTTGCAAAAGCATCTCTGAGGCTCTGTGGATGCCGTGCTCTTGGTTGGGAGGGTTTTACTTTCCAAGGTTCTCAGCCATGTAGGTGCATCTCCTCAAGCCAGTGACCTCTCAGAGTAAGCTCAGGCTGTTGCTCCAGGGTTCACCAAGGCTGTGGGAGAAGTGCCCATACTAATGGTTCGAGACATTAACTTTCCCTTTGTAATTTCCTCTTGTTTGGTGCGTTCAGCTCTCAGCTGAGCTTTGTTCCAATAGCCTGGGGGGGATGTGACTTCACCCAGATATAAAACACACAGGCACAAAAAGAAAATGCTTGAAAAATTGCAATGACATGGTTGTGTTGGTATATGATTTTCTGAAATGAAATGTGCCTAGACAATGAAAATTGAGCCAAGATACTATATTTTCCAAGCAACCTTTTTAGCCCTCAAAGGGACTCCTTGGAAAAGCTGCACGCCAGCAAGCCACCTTTCCCATGCCATAATTTTGTGCAGTGCTAAGAGAAAAAAAGCCCAGCATAATGGCTAAGAACAAATCAAGTAGGTGTTGAAGGAGGTCGAGATGGATGGATGGCGAGAAACAGTGAGTGGAAAAGCCAAACAGCAGAAGGCACAGCACAGTGGGTGCAGGAAAAGCATGGCACATACCAAGGGTCTGGCCAGGGAACCGTGCCCCACGCAGGCACCGATGCCTCTGTAACTCATCTGGGTTTTGGGGGATGCAAATTAGCTGTGCCAGTGCAGAAAATGCAGGACTTGTGTGTCTAACTAGTTGCAGGTGGAAAACCGTGGGCAACGTTTCAAGAAGTGGCTTTGAAAGTTGGCCCGTTGCGACCATAAACAAGAAACTAAAGAGCTTTACAGTATGTACTTACAGCTTTTAATTTTCTCTCCCTGTTCACAGATATCCGAGTATCTCGCACACTCGCGGACAAGCCTTTTGATTGTTCAGCCCTGGTTTTACATTTAATAGCCTTGCTACCTTCTCCCCACAGCGACCACATTCTGCTCCCACATGTGGAAGAGTTTACGTTTCTCTTTTGCATAGAGGTGGGAGGCGGGCGGGCTCGGCTTTCACCGCGAGGCTTTGTCTGAAGGCCAGCAGGAGCCCAAGATCACCAGTGCCACCAGCATGGCATGGCAGGAGGATGGGCACTGGCACCACCTGAGAACAAGATTTCTGCCCGTCCCACAACCATTCCCTCTCCTGGTGGCCCCAAACAGCCATTAACAATCGGCGCAATTTTAGAGCAACTTGTATTTACACGTAAAGACGAGGACTCGTTATCGTCCTCATCTCCATATTGTTGTTTTACATAACAGCTGCAGTAGAGCAAGTGCACTTTGGTCAATAGTTTCATTTATAATCAAGTAATAAATTAGGAATATTTTTCCCTTGACAATAAGTTTTATGCCAAGATTTTATGTAGCTTAAAGCAAGTTGTCAATTAGGCTACTTAAATTAATTTTTGGCAGCAGTTAATTGGAGCCTAGAGTCTTTTGTCTTTAAACAGCTAATCCTAAACAAGAAAATACAATGATTAAATGTTTCTTAGACAATATTATTCACAGAATTTAAAATATAGCATTTAATTAAGATTTGGACTTGTTACTTTTTTTTTATTTCTTTAGAGAGATTAATTTAAATTTCTTCAAGTTGAATTGCTACCATGACTCTGATTAAACTGGCTTACTGCAAGGCTACAGCCAGAGACCTTCCAACACTTCTACAGCTCTTACAGCCAAAGGCAAATTATATTGGATTACTTCCTGAAGAGACATATATTGTCCTTTCAGAGAAGCAGGACATTCCCATTTGGAGCTCTGGAAGTCTAGGAGTTATGGTCACAGGATAAAAGTGCTGTATTATTATACTCAGGTACTGGTAAATATGCTAAAGGAATAAGTGACTTCAAAAAGGCTTTCCAGCATGGTCAGGTTCTGGGCGGGAAACCAAGACTTCTTAAAAACAGAAATCACAGAAGTTTACTTCAAAAGCGTTGTTAACCAAAGATTCAGTCCAAGGCTATGATTAGACTAATGTCCTTCATATCAATGAAAGTAGAGCAGCTAGAGATCTCCCAGTCTTGATATAAAACCATTCCAATTCTGGAAACCTTCTTTATTCCTGATTAAATGTACCATATGGTATCACGAATTGCAGAGAAATGAGTCCTGATAGAGTAATACTCCTGATTGAATCTCTTCTTTATACTCACCATCAGTTATGGAGAGAGAATTAAAGCTCAATTCTTTGGTTTGTTACACAGGAGTAAAGATTAGATAATTATAAAGCTTCCTACTATGAAATCCAGGAAGCTAATTTGTAATTAATGAATTAATTAAAGAGCTAAAAAGATGATGCATTTTAATAGGTAAATGGATCTAGTCACCTCACTTTCTCTCTCATAATGATTGTCTTCTGTTCTTCCTTCTTTACTGATAGGAATATACACAAAATTATGAAATCATGGATTCACGCTACCTTGGAATGGTTTGGGTTGGAAGGGACCTTAAAGATCATCTACATCCACCCCTTTGCCATTGGTAGGGACACTTTTCACTAGACCAAGCTGCTCAAAGCCCATCCAAGGTGGACTTGAACGTTTCCTGGGGTGGGACGTTAAACTTCTCTGGGTAACCTGCGCCAGGGCCTTACTGCCCTCACAAGCAAGAATTTCTGGCTGATATCTAATCTAATCCTGCCCTCTTTGAGTTTGAAACCTGCACCCCACATCCAATTGCTACACTCCCTGACAAAAAATTCATATATTTCAGAGTATTATGAAGCAAGAGGCTGTTAGTTAAGGACCCTGCACATACATAATCACACCTCAGGGCAATGGGAGACCTCACACTGTATTTCCTTGTTTCTCTGAGGGAAAGAGCATTTGGGGCTTCAGACACTTTTGAACTAACTTTCCACACAGCTCTTTCATTGCTGCTGCCACAATCCATGTGAAGGCAAAGTCCATTGGTACAGAACCCACGGACCAGGACAGCAGATGGAAGCGGCTGGGAGCAGTCCAAGCTGAACTGCTTTGGTTTGAAACCAAGAAATTGCTTTTAGAAAACCATCTAAGTGACTTCTTTTGCAAGAGATCTGCAGCACTGCCAGTCCCATGGCCTTCAGTATTCAGTCCCATGTATTCAGAATGTCCCTCCTCAATTATGGATTTTTAAGACAAAGAAATGTTGAGATTCCTTAATTAATGTCATAATGTGTTGGAGCCTTTGAACTTCTCGTTCTCGACCCCTTCTTTGAAACCAAGTAGCTAGAAAACCCTTCACTTTAAAATAAAATTAAATTTAAATGCATTTACAGGACTTCAGCAACTGGGTCTTCGAGAAAACCATCAAAATCCATGAATCATCCTAAAACCACAGGGGAAGCTGAGAATGCTGCTCAAGGCCATATGTCTCACAAAGAAAGAGCATTGCTTTTGAACTGCACTCACTGAGCCTGGTTGGGTTTTGAAAATTAATAGGAGAACTTCCCTGTTACAGTGGTCTTTTCTTATGTCTCAGTATCATCCAGCACAGCAGTACTGAATGAGTATACAAAAAAATAAAAAATACCCTCCAAAAAACCCAGAAGTGAGAATTGCCAAAATCAAATATGCAATGAGTGGAATTGTTTTCATTGTCCAAGCTGACTGAAACACAGAAGTCTTTTTCATTATTTAGAAAAAATGTCACTTTTCTTGTGGAAAACCGATTTTTGAGACAAAATTATTTAACTTTTAATGAAAACCCAAACATTGGAAATATGGTAGTCAAATATAAGCTCAAAATATAGTATCAAGATCAAATGTTTACTGATGGGCAACCGCTGAAAACCCCTTGAACTACATGAATTAAAACCAGATGTTTTAAATTAAAACACATAAATTACCGATGCTGATATTACTATAAATTTCAATGATGAAAACACATCAGTCAAGACTTTAAGGGAGATTCTAAAGGTTACATATAGGAGTATTTTCCATTATTAAACAAAGTGTCACCTGAAGAAGTTCCCTGGAAGAATGTAGGAGGACCTGAGTGAAGTATCTCGGGTTACTGTGACATGATTCAACTATTCCTGTTTTTATTCTGAGTCAGTGTTGTATATCTCAGGCATTTCTTTGTTTGGTTTCTGGTGTGCATCCTGCCCCAACAAGGAGCTCCATGTATCCCATTCTATTTCCAGCTGGACATGGACTTTCTCCCCATCCCCTACCCAGAGAACGCAGCTGGAACCAGTAATATCTTTGTAAATGAACTGAACTTTTAGGTTCAACCATTGCATCATGCTTCAGCCTGCCTAGCATCTTTGTAACACCAGTGTAATTTGGTATTATTTCCACTAAACAATGGTCAAATCTTGTATATATTCATGGAAAGCTTCCATGTCCTCTAGCACACTAGTTAAAAATACAATTTATCCAGAGTAAACAGTAAAAACAAATGCTGTATTTATAGCTTATTATTTTAGAAGGGTGACATTTACCCCCAGCTGGAGTATTAGAATTTTGTGTTAAGCAGTTTTGGTTTTGAACAGTTTGAAACAGTGCAACAGTGTTGAAAAGCATATATAAGTATAGTAAACAGATGTTATAAATACATAAAATAGGTGTATACATGTACAGCTGAAATATGTAAGTGCACAAATATATATATATATTCTCACACATACATGCATGTGAATGTAGACATTTTCTTAACTACACACATATGTAGTACATTTTATTAAGAAAACCCAAATTTTCATGTGTTTATTCTAGCTGTTTATATGAAAGCTTCTTTGGTTTCTTTTAAAGCCCTTTTCAGACTTATCTGTTATGGCTGCCCAATATTTGTATTTAATATTCTATATCTAATAAACTGTTTCTCATCTAGAATTTTACTAGATACAGATGAAGCATTGCTTAAAGAGAAGAAAAATCAACTCATAAAAAATGCACCTTGTAAATACCATAAAGTATTTGCTCATGGGTTTCTTTGAAATCTGTTTGTATTATTATTTTTAACAATGATGCAATCAGTGGGAACACAGTATCAACAGCTGGCACAGCCAGAGGTGGAAGAGGCAAAATGACAGAAATTCCCTGATATTTTTCCATGCTGTAATATTTGAAGAACATTTGAGGAACTCACAATCCTTGATTTATAAACTGATACCCCTTCCTGCGCACACACCCTAATTTCTGTTTCTGTGTGGAAGAGGATATTTTTTACTGTAAATTGACATTAGCATTTCAGTGGCTGAACTGCCTGAAGATGATTTGTTGGGTTTGGACATCCAGCCACCATTAATTTATCACGGGATTGGATGTGAAACCCTACAGGTGTCTTTGGAAGTACTGAAAAATCGTTGTAATTTACACGAAAGAGTAATTTACACACAGGTGTTTTTTTGTTCATTTAAAGCATGACTTGTAAACAGTAAAATTAGTTTCTTTGGCAGTGAAAACTCATTACAGTCTGCCACAGTCAGCTCTGCTCTCTGTCTCTAAAGGCAGAACTAAAGTGCCCCAGCATGGTTTGCAAAGCTCAGGTGACTGTCCAGGATGTTTTTCTTTGCATAAAAAGGGGAGCTTAAAAAACAGATTCCTGCATCCAGAAGCTCTACTAGATCATCTTCAATGATAGGATTTCATCAACCTGCCATATATTATGCTAAATGACTTCTGTAATTAAGTCAGAGCTTCCAGGAAACAACCAAGCTACAGACCCCCAAATTTTCCTGCCCATTTTTGCCTGTAGATAATCACCAACACCATTAAAAATATACATCTTTCATGTAACCGAAGTTCACCCAGCTGTAACATCAAAATCTTTATTGTCACTACACCCTCTTTCAAAACACATAAAAAATGCTCAAGCTGCAAAATTTTGAGCCTTCATCACACCCTGCCTGCACTTCACCCTCCTGGTGACCACCATCCTCTGCAATTTCAGTAGAACAACCTTTTAAAAATAAGACCATGTATTTTCCTAATCCACATTTTGTCATTCTTCCTTTCAAGCTTATGCAGCAATTTGAAGCTGAGCTAACCTTCCTATGACCTTGAAAAGGTAAGTGAAAACCCTATGTTAACAATTCTTCTCTCCCCTTATTTGGGTAAACTAGAAGCCATGAGAGCCTTTTATTGACTTTCACTACAGTTTTCACCCTTGGCAGTACAACTGAACCTGCCCTGACCTTTTTTGACCAAGCGCCTTTGTCCGACAAACTGTTCAAAGCATCTTGCAGCCAGATGTGAGCCCCCACACCCTGAGTGTGTGCCTGACTGTACAGATCCCCTGCTACCTCCCCTGGCTGCGGCACTCGCCGCCAGCCTGCTGCCAGCTGGCCTGATCCGGAGATAAGACCCGCTGGCCGGGTTAAGAAAATGACACCTGATCGTGGGGCTGCTCCTGTTCCCATGAGTGCACCCTCTCTGAAGGCTCAGACTCTGGAAAAACTGCTCCATGCTGAAGGGAATAAAAGCAGCACCTTCCACAGGCCGCTGGAGGAACACGCATTGTTGCTCTGCTGCCCTTCTTTGAGGGCTTGCTCTGCAGGTTCCTCAAAGGGGCACAAGACTTCATTTGTGATCACTCTGGCTACAAAGAAAACACTGAGGATGGGGAGGAACTCCTGAAAGGATGGACCTGGATAATGCAGTCTGTCCACCTTCCTATCACTGAATAAAATAATCTTCTTTCTACATGAACAGTCATCTCTCAGCCTACGTGCTCACAAACATCTCACCCGTCATCCCATGTTCTTCTGTCTCAAAGATTGTCCATCACAAATTCCAGTTGTCTTGTGATGCATGTAGCACTGATCTACCTAAAGCTTGCCTACTTGTTTAGGCAGCTAATTTTGATCTGATGTAGGGATCTTGTTTTAGGGATCTAATTTTGATGTGGCTGTAGGGATGCAGACCAAACAAGATAGAGTCAAACACGAAGAAACAAAACCACTCCCTCTGCCTTAATGCTTGACAGAGCTTCCACTGCTTTCTGTAGTCTTTGGATTAGATATTTGGGATTGTGCCAGCTCTTACTCTTCCTAAGGTTCTTCGAACGACACTTCTTGCATTCACTCTATTACTTTTTTGGATTTCTATGAGCAGGTACAGTTGGCCTTGTTCTGTTTACCAGCCTTTTCAATTGCTTTCCAATCTTTGCAGTCCTATGGATGTATTCAGATCCTGAACTTTGACAAGGTGCTGCTTTCAGTCCTGTGTTGATCCCATTTTAATCACTGGCTCATTTCTCAATGCACTTAGACATCCCTGTCTCTGTCAGCAACAAATATTTGTTTATCAGGTTTTTCCCTGGCTCAGTGTTGAAAGTCTCTGCACTGCTCATGGCAGACACAGCACTTCTGACTCAGTATTTATTCTGAGGGTCTCCTTATACTTAGCTGCCATCTCTGCCTCCCTGCTCCACTTGACTCTACCCCACATCTGGAGAGCAGATCTATCCCTGAAGTCAATCTGACTCACATTATCTGGAAATAGCCTGGTTCCATTATAACAAGACCTTCACTGCCCCACTGCCTTCATGGCTGAAAGACATCTCAGCCAATGGGGGCATGGATTAATGTCCTGAAGGGAAAATGTGCAAACCTTCTAACAAGCCTTTTCTTCTCTGTATAAAAGGATCATCAGGAGCTGAGGCTTCCTTGTAATTCTTCAGTTAGGTGTTCAAGATTAAAAATGAGACTAAAGTAATAATGAACCCACTCTAAAAATGCTTTTTTAGTAAAAAAAATCACTAAAAAAGAAAGGATTACTACCAGAGAAAGGGTTGGTACCAGGTTTGATCTATAAGTCCACCAAACTCCTGCCAGTAAATACTGACATACTCTCACCTGGCAAAAATAGCAGTGGGTATTTTTAAGTTTAAATATTCACATACCTATGAGATTTTCAGCCAGCTCTACAGGATGTAATATTGCTGATGGCCCTTGGAAAAAAGCAACCAAAATATGAAACCTTCTTTCTCACCCCTTCGACCCCCGTCAACACTGTTCATTTGGATCAGGTGTTTTTGAAGTTTGCACATGGCAGTCTCATTTGCATTTAATGTCCTTCAGATTACTTCCTTTTTGTTGTGCTAAACACCTCTCTCAGTTGAGTCTAATTTGATGAGGTCATGCTGTGACTCCTGACCCTTTGGGTTCTAAATGAAACCATCTGACAAAAAAAAGTAAGTGGAGTGAGTCTTTTGCCTGTTCGTGGACATTTGATATTTGCAGATGTGCAGCAAATTTTACAGATGACTCTTTTGCCAAGCTAACACTTGGTTGGAGAGGTGGAAGTAAGTGAATTCCTAGAGAGAATAAAATATTCCAAAAATAAATAGGTCATGGCAATCCAGTCCTCACAACTCTACTAGCTAAAATAAAAATAAATCAGAAGTAAATACAACCATTATCTCAGCCAAGGGAATCCTAAATTCCCAAAAAGCTTTTCTCCCTACAAAATTACTTAATTCTTGGTGTTTTCTTCCAATGTTTGTGAATGGAAACACCTGTGTGGCTTGGCACAGAGACCCTGGGATTGTTTGGTGGCTCAGAGGTAGCCCATGGTGCACATGGGAACCCTCCACCTGCTTTGGGCTGATGTGCCCCAGCATTTCTGGAAAGGGTGAAGAGGTGCACATTTATTTCCAGTTGTCTCCAATGTGTGTTATAGGGGAGGTCAGCTGGATGATCCCACAGTCCTCATCTGGCCTTAAAATCTGGGTCTGTTACTCAGGCTTTGAAATGCTCTCAAGCACTGATCACTTCATTCCAGGCTAATTTCGTGTGGAGGGAGTCACTGGAATTTTTAGCACATATGGTCAAATAAAAAGCCAAAATGCTATTCCAGACTTCTCTGGCCTCAAAATGTTTTACTAGGGTATTATGATATAAAACTGGGTAAGGAAATAAGTAAGCATGGAAATTTCTTCAGAATATTTTATCAGTGCTGTGCTGCTCATCACCTGTTCCTTTGAGAGGCTGGAAGTGGGACCATGCTTAAATAATAATTGGGGCTTAGCCAGAATACACTGAAACTGTCAGAAAGACCTCATCACTGAACATTAGTTGGAGCCATATATCTCTTTTTATTTGTAACTCTTCCTGTGCCAACCCTGCCCACTTCCCCATACACACGTAATTTCCCCCTTGAACTCTTTGGCTCATTATTCAGCTGTCTGTGGTGTGCATGCCCTCCATAGCAAAACTAGTTCAGAATTATCTGGGTGTAGTAAATCATCTTGAGATATACTGTAATTAAGTAAGAATATGCAAAGCATCAGGCAGATTATCTTTGAAATGCATCAAAGTACATTATATTATAGAAAAAAAAATAGGAAAAACTGCAGGTCATATATTCACTAAACTTCTCTACCTTATATGAAAATGAGTCATTTTCCACCATACCCTGGGGGTGAGGAGGCTGTCAGATGAAGAAATAAAAGACACTGCTAGTTAAGAAGAGCAGACCATGCCAAATCACTAATTAAAATTTAGATTTTTTTTTTTTTTTTTTTTTTTTTTTTTAAGAAAAAGGTGGCTTATCTAAANNNTTTTTTTTTGTGTAGAGAACAGGTGCATATGCTAAAAGCTATTCCAGAACTGGACTAACTTTTACCTCACTTTTTTTTTTTAATGTTATTTTACAAACCTGAGTAAGTGCCTCAAAGACTGAATGTCTTATTGAACCAAAGTCTTAAATGTATATACATAAAAATGGAGCACTCAGCATTGCATCCTAATTTTCAAAGAACATAATTTCAATTAATGTGACAGCTTCTGAAAGAACAGGTTAAAAAAGCAATTTAAAAATAATTTTAAAAATGGTATCATTGAGCAAATTAGGTTTGAACTATTCAGGACTGAGATACAGATATATGAATATATTTAGTCACATCTTAACACAGCCTTATTCCTGCATTTTTAAGACACCATGTCTTTTCAGTTGTCCACTAAACTAACTGTGCACCTAAGAAAGGGGTCAGAGGGATTTATTATCATTTCTGTGTTCATTAAAATACTTCTATGAAACTTTATCTACCTGAATCTGAGCTATGTTTTTCATTTTTGCATTAATTGAATAGACCAGTAGTCAAAATGGTTCTTCAGAACCACAGGAATCACAGCCACGGCAGTCCTAATAAATAATTACCACCACATCTGCACTTACAGAATGGGAACTGTTTTGACACATCCATTTCTATTCACATACCCCCAAAATCCTCAAAATTATTTGGAAGAGCTTTACTCCCACTGCCTTTGGCAGGAATCACGAGAGGAACTGTACCAGGCTCTGATGGGAGGTGCAGAAAACCCCAAACTCCACAGGAAGAGAAGAGAATATGCAGGACTTCTACATCCCTGCACTGCCAAACCTGAGGAAGTGAGGTCTGAGTAGCAGCTCAGTCCTGGGGACTTCTTGGAAAAGGGAAATGCAAATATTATATTCATATAAGATAAGCAGGAGACATTTTAGTGTCATTTCAGCTTGGAAAGGTAGGAATCTAACCTTGCATCTCAGCACACCCTGGAATGAGATGCAAAAATGCATATTCATCAGGATTATAGCAAATTTGGGCCTAAAGAAAGAGTGGGATTTTCCTTGTGTTTTGTACTCTGCAAGAGAGGTGGGCCAGAAACAAATGCATGCCTGCTAGCAAGGGAAAGCCTGCTGATACCTAAACCATCAGGGGCTTTTCAAAAAATTATTTATCCTTATATTACTTGAAGATTACTCATGTAATCCTGTTTGTAAAGCTGGAAGAAACTGTAACGTGCTTCCTACAAACATTCATCTGAATCCTTAAATGATTTTATTTTTTTACTATGGTCACAAAGCCTTCAGTATTTACCTTTTCAAGGAATTCCTACAAATTCAATGACAAGACCCGAAAGAAAATCTTTTCAGCAAATACATTTCTTGTCTGTGTTTTTATAACTATTATTCATATTACAGAAGTCTTCAGAGATGCCAATCAGGCTATGAACCCTATCATGGCAGATCAAACCATAACAGCAGTAACTGCACCAGAAACCTGATTTTGTGTTTAATATTCTAGATTACATGCATGGCTCTTCCCCACAGAGGCAGATATCAGCTCTGTAACACCCCCAGTTCTGGGTTGGAAGGGACACAAGACAGCAAAGATTCAAAGAAGGACAACAATGCATGATGTAAATCTTCATTTAGCTTTTAAAGTTTAAATCACAAGTAATGTCAGCTACAATGGTCTCAACAGATCTTCTCTGAGTATCCCCATAACCTGAAATACTGAGGTTTTCATGTAGTAGTGGATAGGAGAAATTCTGTTGCTGGTAGATTATGCCATGCACAAAAAGCACAGAGAGTGGAGAGCTGAGGAATTTAATAAAACTTGCACAAATCAAGGCAAGGTTTAGATGAACAAAACCTGGCATCATTTTGTTCAAGTCATGTTCTACTCAATAGAATCCTGGGGGGAAAAATGGGGGAAACTCTGACACAAAACTGCAGAGGGGCACTCCTCTCTGTACCTCCTGTCCTGGGAAGGGGAATGCCTGGCAAACCAAAAAAATTGTGTCACATGACTTGTATTTTCCTCATAAAATAAAAAATTCGAATAAAGATAAAATTTCAAACAGCAAAGTTGAAGTCCTGAGGAGACTAAATTTGGAAGCCATATCTATTTCAAAAATCTACCTCAAAATTCAATACAGTAGGCAGCTAGGAACAATAAAATAAGACCATATGGGCTTGGATCAATGTATTAAAAGTGTGCTGTGCTGAAGGGCTGAAGATAGTTATTCATTTATTATCTGCCTTCATTTATTTATTTCATTAACAAATATTCATTTATTATTGAGAATAGATCATTTGATTGCATCAAAGTCAAATTTTCCAGAATATAAACTCATAAGCAGTGAGTTTATATCCTGTCCTGCAGTGGCAGAGACTGTGGCAAACAAATTCTTACACTGGATCACTGAATCTTTGCACAAGCAAAGCAGGGGGTGCAATGAGGAAAGGTGAAGCTTTTCTGCTTCATATTGCAAGTCTGCTTTAAGCTGCTCGTTTTTATCAGGGTACCTGAACTTTTTATTGACTTCTGACAGCATTTTAAAAGTGATTTCACTTCTCAGGTGATTATTGGAAATGTGCTCTTTGTTTGAAGCCCTCTTAGAAAAAGGTCACCTCCTCTCCAAGTTGCTGCCCTTAGAATCACATCTTGTTTAGGTCACAGCTCAAAAACAGCAACAGCCTGTGTCCCTCTAGACTGCACAGCAGGATTACCAACAGTCTGGAAAACAACCCTTCGTTGCAAAAAAAAGAGCCTAAAATCCCCATTCAGCTTGTGCAAAGTGACTGTCTCAGCCAGAGCCCCTCATCCTGGAGGCAGCACTGCTGCAGGGTGACAGCAGGGACAGCAGCCCCTGTGCCCTCTCAGGGCACCTTTCCTCACCCTCACTCATCCCAGGGATGTGCCACAGGATGGGGACAAGCCCTGCCCTCCCTGCAGGCACAGGCCTGGGCTGTGATGCTGTGCCCAGCCCTGGGGACCATGGAGAGAGGGAAGAAAACTCCAGTCCATCGTCCCCTTCCAGGTCTGTGCCAGCCCAGCAGGGTGGCAGGTGGCAGAGGTTGTCCTGCCCCACAGCACTGCAGGGACACCCCAGAGCTCCACTTGAGGGCCACAGCAGGGCCTCATGTTCAGAATTCTTCTTCTTGGTCTGTAAGAGCCCTGTTTTGTCAACCCTCGGGACATGCTGCAATGCACATTTGTTTTCCCAAACTGAGAAAAACTGGGAGAACTCTGGCAGGAGATCACAAAGACTGGAAATTTCTTTTCATCTGCTAGGTTATGATTTATGTTAATGATTGGGCAGAGGAAGGAGGGGGACTCCAGAGCAGGCTGTCTGTATGGCAAGGAAATCTCTCCAGACAGTGGGAAGGAGCACTCAGCACCAGGCACAGGCACCGCTGCCTGCCTTGAAAATAAATAAGCCCCAGAAAAGGCAGGTGGGTGCATGGCAGATCCATGGGACAAAATCCTGTCTCTGTGGAGAGTGCAGGAGAAGCAGTTGTTGCTACTCCTTTAAAATCATAGCCAGAACCCTGCTGGAGTCTGCAGAGATCCCCTGTGCAAAATGTGTTTCCTCCAGTTCTCCCAGGAGGCTGGGATTTGGCTGCACAGCACAGCAGAAGTAAAAGTTCAAATGCAGTGGCAATTCCATATGATAGGAAAACTCTTCTGAGGGTGAGTTTCCTCCTGAAAATGCTGCTTATTTCATCATAAACCAAGCTCGAATCCTTGCAAGTTCAGCTGCAGCTTCTTTCCTAATTTATGGACACCTAGAAAGTGATTAAGGGAGAGGAGAGGAGAAGGAGAAGAAGGGCAAGAAAAAACCACAACCATGGAAACACTTAAGCTTGGATCTTCCATGGAGCAACAGCATGGTTCCCAGAGGAGCAGCCACTGATGAGTATTTCAGTTTCTATATGGCTGTGCCCACTGTGTGCCTGACAGCCCCTTTTCAGGAGCTGTGTATCACAGTGAGATGTCACTGAGGGGTGCCTGGATGACACACAGCTGATGAAAATCGTGCTGAGGTTCTGTAGAGATTGAATGGTTGCTCAAAATCAACCTATTAGTGATGTCACACACCACAGCCCCACCTCAGCAAAAGGTACCACAGCAGGGGTGACCTTACACTTAGGAAACCCTAAGGCTTTACTTTAGTGTGAAGGTCCCCTCCTAAAGCTACTCTGAGAAAAGCTACAAGAAACAAAAGTTACATCCAAGAATCTTAAGGACTTTCTGCACGTTAATTAACCCTGCAGCACCCAGAGAGGGGCAGGGAAGTGCAGTTAAACCAATTGAGCTGCAGATGAAGGGGAGGAACTGGGGTTAAGTGCCTTGCAGATGGAGGGATGGGAACCCAGGCTTTCCAGCTTGGAGACTGAATTCAACTTCCCAGGAGTACTGGAAGTGAAACCTTCCCTGTAGAACTGCCACTCTATGAAATCAGCTTGGCAGTGTGTGACAGACATAATCCTTTTCCCATATGTTTTATTTTCTATAAATAGAAACACAACTCATTAGCATTCTGTAACTTCAGGAGATAAGGAGAATGCACAGACAGAGAAACAAATATTGAATTATTTCCAGAGAATTGCCTGAAATTCCAGGCAGCCCAGGAGGACAGCTCTGGATCTAGGCTTCTACTTCCCAATTTGACATCACCTGCAGTGCCAGTGACTGGGAAAATAGGAATATTTTTATATTTCCCAATGGCAAGGGGTGGTTGAGCCTCCCAAAACACACAGCACCACTGAGGGTGAAGTGGACCACATACCACAAATTAGAATATTGCCTGGTGGTATCACAGGAACAGAATTCCAATCCTGACCTTTGACAAACCATAGCCACGAGACAGGCAGGCAAAATATTTTCCATGTTTGGGATGGTCATGCCCCACATAATAAAATGTGTAAGCCTCCCTGTACTCCAGTGAAACCATAATGGTTTTTTTACCCTCATTTTTAGGGCTAACATGTCTGAAAATGCAATTCTGTTGGGGCTGTTCTGGACTGTTTACCATGGCATAGCCTTGCAAAACAGAAAAGGATCTTGACATTAACATGTGATATACAAACTCTCAATTATTTTAGTCCCAATTAAAATAATCTTGCATGCTATTAGACTAAGAAAAAAAAAGTCTATTTTGTATTTGATAATTGGCTGAAGGTTTCTTAAACAGAATAAGAGATGCAAGAGCTGTCACACTGAATTAGATGTGTCAAAGTGTTCTCTAGCACTTTGCTCAACAGTGCCTAGTAACAAACACCGTAAAGGAACAGGAGCAGAAACCTGATAGGAAAGACAAGAAAGCAGCAGTTTATTTTCAGCAGAAATTTGAATTTTCAGAAATAGATTTTTTTAAATTTCAATTCAGAATGAAAATAAATCTTATGAAGGAAATCAAGGATAAACAAAAGCAGAAAAAGTTCCTCATGAAAGAGGCAGCATAGGTGGGAGACACTACCTGGGGTAGCCCTTCAGCCAGCAAGGGCCACGTGCTTGAAAGACACTTCAGGTCACACATGTGAAATGACACAGTTCCTTCCTATGGGAAGTGGGAAAAAATTAGTGGAAAATGTGGGGGATTGGATCTGTATAATCTTTAAAGTCCCTTCCAACCCAAACCCTTCCAAAATTTTGTGAATTTCTAGACATTTAAAGGATTCTTAGGAGCACAGGGTTCCACAAAAGGAACTTATTTCCATTCTAATGCATCAATGACTCATTTTATCAGTGATTAAAAATAACAGGCTGGGGACAGGGGATAAATATATGCTGGTTTTTTTAAAAATAAGGACCCTATGAAAATCACAGGGAAAGAAAAAAAATCTAGCACACTGTCATACCAAAATTATATGAATTTCTAACTCTTGGAGGATAATTACAGTATAACACAACTTGAAATGTTTTTCATGTGTCTGTCAGGATCTTTTTCTCATAGCAATTTTTTTTTTTTGCCACAGGCCAACAACCAGCTTTAAAAAACAAGCACTTTTTCTTCAAAGAGGATATCCATGATTACTGTATGATCTCAAGAACAACTGCAGAAGCTGTGGATAAGATTTAACTTTGTCACTTGCCATGAGCACACAGGGTTGGATTTTGAGGCCACCCCAGGCCTGGATCCCCAGCAGGCACTGCCTGTGCCAAGCCCAGCTCTCTGGATGGGTGCAGATTTTCAGGTGGGAGCTGATTCCAAGGTGGGCTTCGGGGCTGCTGCATCCCCAGTCCAGTCCCTGGGTTCCCTTCAGGGGCTCAGCCCCTGCTGGGATGTCAGGTCCAAGCTGCTCTTATTTTAGGACTCTGTTTTATACCAAAAATGTAGCATCTATATCTATGTAAGTTTTACTTTTCTCTGTCTAAAATTTTAGTTAATTTGAACACTGAATGGCGCCTCAGAAGATAAAAAACTATAGGAAAGCACATAGCAAGGTAGGAACTGAAGTGCACACAAACATCTTAAAATATCACAGTATTCTCTCTAGGAGCTAACACACAAGCTGGGCTTAGACCACCAGCAGAGTATCTTCCAGAAATGGTAAGATAATTAAGTATAAAGAGCATCTCTTAGAAACAGCTAAGTCTTGGAATTAAGTCATTGAATATCTCAATAGAGATGCACAGGTATGATTTTTATTAATTGTTTCCACAATGGAAGATTACATAATCAAGAAAGCTACTAAATAATTTGGCTGTTGCACAGAAACTTTTCCATACCTAAAATGAGTTTTCTCAAAGACAATCTTTAATGTCACTGGTAAATAAATGATAATAATTATTTTTAATTGTTAAAATAATTAAAAGCCCGACAAAACTTTCACTGTTTATTTTTAACAACCTGTACAGCTGGTGAAATACCCTCCATCAGATTTCAGTGGTTTTGCTATATTTTTGGAGAAAATTCCCCCCTTCATTTAATGCTCTTCCCTCTGTCTTTTGTTTTCTGGAGCTCAGTCTCTCACTCCTTTGAGAGTGGATCATAACAGAGACAGCGTTGTTTGTATGAAATTATGAACTCCAGTTCATATTATACGTGGGACTCATGTCCCAGCTTGCCCAAGAAAAGCCTATTAAACAGCATTCCAGACAGCAGCTCTGCCCAAGGGAGACTCTTGTCACTTCCCTGAAGGCCTGCCCCTGGGACACCATCAAGTCTGTGACCCCAGGCCACCCTGAGGTGCCTCTGAAGGAAAATAGTCCCCAAGTACGAGGTGAGCAGGTGAAGGAGATTACAGGTTGGTGTCAAAGCTCGTGACAAGGAGAGAGGATGAGTTATGATGGAAGAGACTTTACTTATATGCCCATCCAGGAGTGTGGATGGGGTATATTCAGACTAATTTTGGACAGTCAGATTAGCACAGGCTGTGCTCTGAGTGGTGCCCACTTCTGATGATCTCCGATTCGATCAATACCGTGCTGCACAACTTCAAGGGATCTTGTCGTTGAGAGTCATGTGCTGAGCTCATTGTTTAAAAAAAAAATTAAAAAAAAAAAATCACATGCTAAGTTCATTGTTTTGCTGTAACATCATCCCAGAATAAAGCAGAAGTCCAGATGATGCACAGCCTTGGGAAAGCACATGTAAATGACCGGTGGGAGCTGGGGTGATCCCAGAGGTCACAGCTCAGGAGGACCCGAGCGCGCCTCAAACCTGAACCTCGAAATGGCAACTAAATTGTAGCCAGACCCGGAGGGGTCAGCAGGACCAGCTGTTGGCTCAGACGGTGATGAAACACTCTGAGGACAGCAGCAGCCCAGGGGCCAGTGGCCGGCGTGGCGAGCCCAGCCGGGCAGCGCCGAGGAACGCGCGGTGCTGGAGGAGGCAGCACGCAGGGCTCAGGCACAAGGCAGCACTTCAAAGGCAGCTCTGACTTTGATAGAGAGTGAGCAGGGACCTGTGCTACAGAACAACCCGGCATGTGCTTCACATTTCAGAAATTGTATGCAGAAAAAGGCCTCGCAGATGAAAAAAAAAAAAAAAAAGGAAGGGGGAGAAAGGCAGCATAAAAAAGTCCTTGGGCATCAAGACTCTTCTTAAGGTAGTGTTCCTGAGCCCCATACGTGCTATGGCATTGCTGTCTGAAAACTGCAGGGTTTGCACTTAAATAGAATTTTTCTTTTTTTTTTCCTCCCCATTTGGAGTTATTTAGCAACACCTCTCCTGAGATGTGAAAGAATGCAAATAAAACATCCGATGTGATCCTTACCAAGTACAAATTACATTAATTTGTCCTTTGGAGAATAACCTTTAGCCATCACAAAATACACTCTACTGGCTTTCTTGCTTTCCCTCCCCCCCTCATCTTTTACTCTTTTCTTGGACTTTTGAAGCAGATTTTTGTTGAATAGATCATACAGGATTATACAGTTATAGCTTGCTTTCATATATTTCAAAAAGAAAATCATAAATATGACCTCATATGTTAATAAATCAATTATGGAATGCTGTTTTACACATATGCTCAAAACATGACCTCTTCCAAGTTCTCTTAGAGCAGAAAGTTGGAGTTTAGGTTTAAGGCACTTTAGCTTTAAAAATATTGAGAATAACAATATCTGGTAAATATTAAGTAAAGTAGGTTTTCTGTTAAGGTTTATCTTGCCTTCAGTGGTTTATTAAAGCTTGCTCAACAACACAGTTTTAGTTACACATGAATAAGCCTTAACTTTACTTTTCTTCAATACCGAAATCGGTGTTCAGTAGCTATAATTTACTAAATCACTTTTGCATTATGAAGAGGTGAAGCAGAAGCAGACTGAGTTTTATAGATGCTCTTTTGCACTCTCAGAGGCAATTCATCAGTAGAGCATTTTCATTTTTTAAAACAAAACAATGCTGGTGACTCATGAGGGCTTACATAATTGCTTTTTTGGGAATTTGACAAAAAAAAATGCAGCAGCCAATCCACATAACTTTTAAATCTGTGAAACAAAAGATGCACAGAACACTTCTCATTCTATTTTAGGTTTAATGCTCTGCTAAATTTCATCCTGGGCTCAGTGTAAAAACTCTAGTTTTATTTTTGCCTGCCTGAAGGAGATGAGGTAGCATTAAAAAATGTTTGATAGAAAATAAATCCTCCGACAAAATATCTCTCATTGTTTTCTGTAGTTCCTTTATGGCTTCCATTGCCATGATATGGAGAAAACCAGCACTTTTCCATAGTGATTCCTCCTCTGAAGCTGTGCTCCTCTCCCATTTTGGAAAGGGATGCACAGAGACTGAAAGCCAGATGCAGGAAGAGGCCACAGACTGCTGCGGGCTCGGACAGAGCAGAGGCTCTCAAGTCCAGTTTTTGAAAATGAACTCAGCTGAGATCAAAGGAATTCACAAACCAAGTTGCTCTTCCCAACATCCACGGGTATTTTCCTGTTCAGCCCCGAAGTTCCCAGGTGCCTACGGCTGGATGCACACAGGCTGGGACCTGCAGCAGTTATACAACCCAGGGGATCTCGGGTGGCACCTTTTCCATCCAGGGCTGGCCCTCACCAAGCTGAAGTCAGAGTCTGCTGGGGAGAAATGTGATGGAAGCGTTTCACCATGACCTCTACCACACATTATGCTGTGGGAAACAGGCACCCAAAAGAGCATGGAGACGAGCAGAGCCATGCTTAGCAGGCAGGATATCTCTTGCCCCCTCACCTGTGTGATGTAAACTGATCAAACTTGTGATAGGGCACAAGTTTAACAAAACAACTGATCAAACTCAAACCCCTGATTTGAGTCTTTTTCTACCTCTCCTGCTTTAAAAGCACCCCCTGAGCAATCAACACATCTGTATTACATTGTTTATATTCAGCAGACAAGAATTATTCCTTTTGATAGGAACTAGACTGGTTTACATCAGCTGAAAGTCCTGCTTCTCTATCTCATCACACCTCATATCAACACACACCACCCAGCTGTATGTAGTGTCAAAACACCTTCTTTGAGGTGAATTTCCTCAGTACCTGGCAGGATATGTGTCTAGGCACTTAAACATCCTCCTGCCACCACAGCTAGATGCTGAAGAAATTAAAAAGCACAATGGTATTGCTATCAGGACACTCATGAGAAGTGGAGAGCCTGTTACTGTGTGTTTCAGAGAAAACAGCACCATTAAAGGACACAAATGTGATACTTGATTTGGATGTTTTCCCATGCAGATGAAAGGAGTCACTCCTCATGCAATTCTGAAAGAAACTGATTAGATTTATGTAGGCAAGTATCAGCTTGTGATTAGCATTTAGGTGAGGATGCAGTTATGTGCTACAGGAAATACTGCTGTGTGCATTTTCTGTTTACTTTCATTATCTAATGTGCTCTGTATTAGGCTAGAAAAGGCAGAAGTGGTTATTTCAGAGGATTTGAGTACTTGTAAATTTATTACTCTTTCCTGAGACAGGAATTGAGCACATTACTTCTTTATAAACACAGTCTTTTTGGATGGACTGGTATAAAATGCCTTCCAAGCAGTTTCAAGCCAGGCTGTTGTTCTGCTTGGAACAGGTACAAAAAGGTTTGAAAAATCAGTTTTCCCAAAGAAAACTGCACCTCACAAAAAATACTTGCTTTAAGAAGTCACTTTGCTGAAAAGTTCAATCACAGAAGTGTGTGTGGGGCTGTATATATACATACAGATACACATATATATGCACACACACATATATATTGTGTTTCAGTTGAATTGGGATAAAAGAAATCAGAGGTTTTACATTTTTCATTTGTCAAAAAAAAAAAAAAAACACACAACCCTGTTACCAAAATGCTTTTATTTCTGGCAACATTTGTGTTGAATCCCACAGGGACATTTACCTTCAGGTAACCTCTGTGTAATTCATGTCTTCACTACAGCTAAGGGGAGATAGACCAGTTAGTCAATGCCCAAAAAAAATTAAAAAAAAAAAAGGGGGGGAGGGGGGAAAAAGCAGCCAAGAGTGTTGTATAAAAGCTCAGAAATCCTTTCATGCACTGTCTAGGCTTGGAATATGGGAGGAAATCTCTGCCAAGAAGCAAAGGATGTTGAAACAGAATCATGCAATGTGTTAATGCCGCAGGGCATTGGAAGTGAGATGCCAGGGACTTCAATCAGGAATTGAATGATCTTTGTGATATAGCAAAGAGGATGGAATAACATCAGAGGACTGTGCACACAATGGAAAGAAACAGCATAATCATTTGTCATCACTCCAAGAGGACGAGTGCCGGCAGTGACGTTTCCCGAACCAACCTGTTCATGTCATAGTTTGAGGTTCAAACACCTTCCAGGAGCAGATACCACCAGCAACATCCTCTGATGGCATGGAAATTTCAGCAATATCCACCTCATCTGACACTTCAAAGGCCTTGTGCTCTGGTCCTCAGACAGTTAAGTGTGGATATGCTAAGGTGGCTATGAAATCAGATTAACTTAAAGAGCTTGTATAATTCACAGCCTATTAAGTTAACCCAATTTCAAAACTGGTTCCACTTTGCATGAGAATGGACATCTGTGGCCTTCAAAATCCTCTACCATTTTTCATTCTTTATGAGGTATTCTTCCTTCCTTTACTGCTGCTGAGCTCTAGCTGTGTCTTATAAAAAAAGTCAATTGAAGCCGGTCAGATACCTAAAATGGTCATGGCCTGTTATATACAAAATATATAATTATAGTGAAATGTTATAGAAAAAAAGTGTCAAAATGCCTGCACATGGACAGAACTTGAACCAGAAACTCTCACTTTGATTCAGACAAGCCATTTGGTCACCAGTATTGGTCAACTTACTATATATAATGGCAAAAAAGCCACCTGGTTTCCAGTGCTGATAGGTCAATAGCTCTGAATAGGATCTAAAGGCATCATCATGTGGTGTCCAGCTCTTCTGTAGAGGGCCTTACACAAATATTTGAAAAAAACCCCTAAATTTAGCCTTCTGCTTCTGAAAGTCTTGCATTTAATTTAACATTCAGCCTTTGTTTGCTGAAAAAATGTAATACAACATCAAGTAAATCAAGTACTACATGCTAGAAACCATCCCTATAAATATGTGGAGTTTTAAGATACAGGGATATACATTAAGCAGAGAGCAGTACTTTCAGGCTGAGGAGCAGTCAACACTCACACTTAGATGGTGAAACCAAACTCTAATTATAAGATATCATCTCACCAATATATCTTCATATTTCAACATGCAGGAGAACATAATACAGTCTAATTTATAAGGTGCCTTATCATGCAAACTTCCATTGGCACAGTAATTTAAAAGGGATTATATATAAACCCCTCTAAAAGCAAATATCAAAAAAGAAAAGATTCTTGGTCTTGTTATATTTCAAAAACTTTTATTGAAGGAATTTCTCTGGTTTTGGGGTGGTATGGAAGTCCAGAAAGAAAAAGGCACATGCCAAAATCATTAAAATTGGATGTTTCATTCTGGTACTTAAATCTATGTCTGGCAATCAAGGAAAGGTCACAAATTCACCTTTTCAAAGGGCTGTGCCTTAGATCTGTGTAAATTAGTGTCATTTCATCAACTTACAGCAGCTGAGGATAAACCCACTGCTTTTAGGAGTGTTGTGGGAACACTTGGTTTGATTCTTCACATTCACATGTATTCCTAAAATAAAGAGGATTCTTCTCCCTGATTTTTGTCATCTAAGTTTCCAAATGTCAGGATCTTGTAATTACTTTCTCATGGACCTTTAGAGTACAAAGTGTTCCTGATTTCCATTGCTACCAGGCACGTGCTGCAGGATGTGAAGGGAAGCAGAATTTACCTGTCCAAAGTCAGGACAGCAAAAGCTCCTCAGGCAGTTTTGAAAAGCATGAATGGCTTGAAGATTTTTCATGCAAAATACATGTAAGAATAAAGCACTTCTATACCCTGCTATCTAACTCTGCCACACAGACATCTTTTCCCCATTCTCCTAATAAACAGGGTTCATGGATAAATTCCAGCTGATTGCTATGCTCTGAACAAAGCAAGAGCTATGGAAATGCTGGCAAGCACATTCTCACCAAGATTTGCATAAGTTTTCATTCAGGATTACAGGCTTTGTCCTACCCAGATGAAGATATTTAACATTTTCTTTGACTTTATCAGCAATTGGAGCATCAGTAAGATGGTTAATAGGCTGCCCCAGGAAGCCAAGGCTCCACTTCTTTTTTCAATTTATGTTTTAAGGGGAGTTAGACATTTTGTAAAGATGTTAACTTATGAGCATTGCCTGCTGCTCATATGAGTGGAGATATCTTTGGTCAAACTGAGATTCCTTTGTGCTTTGGATTTTGTTCTCAGGTACCAAGGAGATGCTTTTACCAAAGATTTGTTACTTGAGATACTGCAAGTACAGACATCCCACAGAAACCTCAGCTTCCAAACAAGATGGAAAGGTAGTTTTCATGTAGAGTTGTGCACACATGTTATGATTAGACAGTTTGAACGCTTGGGCAGTAGCAGAAAATGGTGTAAATAAAGATCATTCCATCACTGTGTGGTTGTCTGCCCATTCCCCTCGGAGAAGGGAGGTGAACAGCTACCATGAGAATGAAAAAGCACACGCAGTGTTTCCTCCAGGACATCCATCACTGAAAATGCACCCTGGGATCAGCTTCTGCACACCAAAATTCTATTCTTGGAAGGGCATAAAAAGAAATCTTCGTGTAATAGCCCAGGTTAAAAAGGTAGACACATCCGAGCAAACCCAACTACCAGATGCTACCTTTGGATAGGGTTCAATCTTTAACCATAGTTTTTAAAAGGCTTTCTCCAGGAAATTAATATATCCTATCTCAAGCCTACCACAACCTGCTTGATGTCCTTTACCCAGGAACAATCAAACAATTTATATAAAGTAATTGAAACGACCTTTTCTGTGCACTGAGCCATTGTGATAGTATAGAAATGTACCAACATGTCACAGCATCCACTGCATTGAGCTCGAGGAACCCATCCATTATTCTGAAGAGATGCCTGGTAAAATGAATGGAATGTTTGTTATTATGAGAAAATAAGTCAAAAGCACTCAATAGCATTAATCAAATAAAAATAATGTGGAAATTTAAACTTTCAAGAAAGAAAACAGTGAATCATCTGTGAACTTGGCACTGTATCAAGCATGCACCATTCATCTTCACTCGAAAGGCCCTTCATGACCAATCCACACTCCACCTTATCATTTTTTCCTGTGTTATCATCATGTCAGCTCTCTCCTTGGATCAGCCAGTGGTGCCTGCCATCATCCCCTCTCTGTTGCACTTCTGCCCTTTCTCCCATGCCAGCCTTTATGTATGGAAGAATCTCTCACAAATATCATCAAACCCCATTGTTCTCTCTCAAATGCTGCTAGAAATGTTTCCTTTCCTAGGATAGCCATAGGAAAACACTTGGTACTGAATAGAATGACTTTAAACTCTTCCTATTCTTCCCTAATTATTTCCTTGTGCTTCCCTGTCTGTCTGGTACAACTACACTATTTTTGTTCTACATCTTCTGTTTCTATTTCTTGTTTTAGACTAGAACTGACTAAGGACAGGAATTTAGTCCTTGGTTTATATTTACAGAGTACTCAGTATGAGAGGTTTCTGTCTATAAGTGGGAATTCTTAACCATTACTGCTTTATTAATGATAACTTCTCAGCTGAGCTGTACTTTTATTTTATTACTTTTATTGAGGTTATATAAAACCCAATGGCAACATCCAACCATATGGACTTAATCCTCTCACTATTGAAAATTGAACCATCCTAAAAATTTTATTTTTTCCCTATAAATAGGGCATTTACTAGAGAATACTCTGCCAATCAGTGTAAAGTTAGTCAAAATCTCTTCAAGTCGTTTTTAGAGGAAAAAAATTAACATGAACAGAAGACCATAAAGACCTCCAGCCACCATATAAGTTAATTCTCCTTGTGACCTGGAGATGCAGATTGAAATCACCCATGTCTGGATGTGTTCTTAGTAAGCTGGACAGTTTCAATGAAGAGAGACATTATTGCCACATCACTCTGGGAAAGGCACTGAAGTCTGGCCCTTCTGTTTTCAGTGCTTTACTTTCATTGCATATGCCCATCATGGGAGAAAACTAATTTATTACTAGCTTAGGAAAAATTTTCTTTGACCAGCCTTGGTAATACTTGGTTTTCATTTAAATGCTTTTGGTTCTATCTAAACCATATTTTCAGACATTTTTCTCCTCTCACAGCCCTAATCTCAAGTAATAACTTAAGAAAAGCAGCAGAATTTAATATAAACCTTTACTGGTAAGACAGGTAATAATAATAACAGTAAAAAGTGATTTCCCCCCCACCAGCAAAGTTATTCGTCATTCTCCAATGCCTGAGGGAGAAAAGGTGAACTTTCTACATGTCTGAATGTCATGAAATTCAGGCAGTTTCAGTGCAAGAAAGAATGAATTCCAAAGCTGTGAATCTGTTCTTTCCATTATGGTTCCAAAAGAAATACAAGACCTTCTACAACATGTTGGGAAATAAAAATGCCTCATGGCTGTAGAGTTTGCTAAACCCCAGACACGTGGTATTTGTACTGAGCAGGTTATTGTGAAGTGTGTGGCAGTGGTGTCAGGAAAACATTTCTTGTGCAAAGTAAGAGAGACTCTAGAAATAATCAGTAGCAACTAATAGAAAATGAAAGAAAAGCAAATATATTTTCTTTAGTTGCATTTGTTTGTTTGTTTTTCAATCTTGCTTCATTTTGAAGTTACATTTCATCACTACTCTCATGAGCTTGTAGCTGGGACAGTTGTGTGATGCTGCATGGAAAAGAATGAGTAGTGGTGCCTCTTTTACCAAAATCAATGGTAAATACTCACTGACTAAACAGGCAAAAAAGAGAGCTCCAGAATAAATGGAACAGCACCCATGTTTTGTCAAAGGAAAGACACTAGGAGTTTAACTGTGAGCTGATTTTTCATGAGACCTTGGAGTGGCACAGGCACCCAGCGACCCTGCAAAAGCAGTTTCTGTGAAACAACCACCAACCAAATAAATACCAAGCCTCTTAAACAAGGAGGAATGAGTCTCAGAGGTAATTTCTGTGTTTCTCATCACTGGTGGGAAGAAGCACAGGTTTGCTTTGTGGGGCACACAGTCCTCCCAGATGGAAATGTAAGTAGGCTTGAATGTCAACCAGTCCAAGCTCACAGCTGTTCCTGCTACATCAGCAGACAAATCCAGATGTGCAGGGGACAAAATCATTTGCCTTCACTAGCTGGAGATGAGAGACACTCATGGAGGAGCCACCCAGACTAAGAAATGAAGCAGAAAGTTCTCAATACTTTGAGCAATTTTAACACATTGTGTGGCAGTTTTAAGAGTTTTCAGGTGAGGACTTGGCCCTCATCCTCCCATTGCACAGATTGATGTATTTAAATAGGGATGAACAATTATGGTTTTTTGCCAAGGCCCAGCATAGCACATCAAACCTGGACCCCACTGCTTCACACAGCACTCATTGTTCACAACACTTAAAAGCTTTCTGTACCTGGGGTGTCAGGGAACAGATGCAAATAGAGGTCAAGATACTGCACTCCTCTCACTAGACAAGCTTCTGGCCTCCTAATGAGTGATTTTTTTAATTAAAAGTGAGGTGGCACATGCAGGTTGTCATCTCATCAGTGGAAGTTAGAGATGCTGAGCTTGGGGTAATGGTTCATTGTGTAATATTTAACAAAGTCTTTTTCTTTCTTATAAAAGCCCAAGCAAACACAGACATTTTATCAACATCACATCTGAGTGTAGAACATACTAAATATATCTTATAAACCACAGTAAAATGTAACAGCCTCCTGTTAAGTGTCCCACTGCAGCCCCAGCCAATTCTTCCCACAGCCACAGGGAAGAATTTTTTCCCCTGCTCTGTGGATCCCTGGGAGCCCCCTCCAAGCAGGTGCAGCCCTGCAGACAGAGCAGGCGCTCCAGCTTTCTTCAGCCCCTTTCTCTTCAGGCTCCCAGCTCTATTTCCTCCTAGAACAAAATACATAAAAGAAATTCACCTCATCAGCCACGCTGCCTTTCTTCTGTCTGCCAAGGCCTTTGCAGACCCTCCAGTGTAACACCTGACAAACTGCATTCTCTCCCACTCAGGCTTTCCATACTGCTCTCCCTGTAATTGTATCCACCACCAGGGTACTTTTTAATAGCCACCTGCTATTTTTTTAAAGACCTGATGACCAAGTGAAGGGGCTTAGAGGCCAGAGGACCCATCTAGCTCCAGCTAGATGTTTCAGCTTACTGCATTAAAGGGTGTGGTCTCATGTCTTTGTAAATGCCAGCCTTTGTCTGATGAGGTATCTGCAAAAATCTTCCTTTCTGTGGTTGCACATCACATTTTTACAGAAGGTGGGCTTGATCTAGAGGAAGGAAGCAGAGCAAGGAAACACAGCCAGCAGACTCTGAATTGCCAAAGAGCTCAAGGGCTGCAGATCCTGATTCTGTCACTGCAGCAGGATGAATTTCATCTCCCAGCAGAATGGCACCTGCAAGAGAAGAACAGGTGAGAGGGCAGGAATACCTGGATTTGCTTTTTTCCTCTGCCCAGATTTCAGTATATTACTCAGTCTCTCAATGCCTTTCCTCCCCATCTGTAAATTCATCATTTGAGAACCTTTTCCTCCAGCCTCATCTGGAGATATCAGTTCTTTCCCACTTCATTGAAACCCTAAGTATATATTAAGTAATGGGGTTCTTGAGTATGGTGATACAGGAAACACTTAAAACAGGCTGGTTATATGTCCATTACAAATTTTATTTTTCACATAATCAAGCAAGGAAAGGTTTGAGGCCTTAACAAGCCTTTCCTTTGGAACACAGCCCCAAGTCATGGCACTAGCTGATGCTTCATCCCCTCTCCTGAGTAACCCCTGAACTTTTCAGCCATGTTCTAAATCCATTGCATCTGGTTTCAGTAAGATTAGATGCACTTTTAGATGGCCCACTATGAGATTTTGATGGGTTACATTATCAATCAAACTTTAGGGATGGTGAATCAATGGCTGCATGTATTAAATCAGCTGGGGGATTATTTTTTCTGGTTTTACCAATTTTGTAGGCAACACCACCTTTTTATTACTGTTACTCTCACAGAAATCAGCGAAAATCTTATCCTTCTTTCAAGTTTTGCCAATGATTTATTAAGAAGACTATTTTGTAACAAGCATTCATGAGTTTTCTCATAAGAAATTAAGTAAAGAAATTGAGTAAAGATCAAGAGAGGACTGTAGGGTTTGGGGAGCAATATAACAGCCACGGCTATTTAGTCACCTGCAAGAAATCCTACTGAAGCTCAGGGGACTGCTTTTATCTGCAAACACAAGCCATGATTCCCTGGCAGAACTCACAGTTATTTCCAAAGAAAAGCCATGTCTTACAAGCAGGGATCACCTTAACCAAAGAATGGATGAAATAAAGATTTCCAAGTTGCACCAAACCCACACTGAGCCTTTGCTGAAGGTGTCCATTCCTTGCAACACTGGGTCTAATCCTGATCCACTAAAATTAATGGAAGAAATGAAGAAATTTCCTGTCAACCCCTTCCTAAGAGGAGTGCAGTTGTCATCACAGTGTTGAAAAGATATTGCAAAATACTCGCTTGTGTTTCAAAAATATTTCTTTTTTTTTTTTTTTTGTAATTGCCAGCAATTAAACATGTTTATCAGATTTTAGCCTCTCTCCATCATTCAGAGAGGTAATTAAAGGTTTAGTCACTGCATACTGGGCTGTTTTTCTGTTTCATTAGCTGCAGTGAGTTTCTGAGAATGGGGCTGATGCTACCCTTGCAGTGTTGCAATTCCACAGAGGTTCCCGTGGGCAGGCAGGACACTGCTCAGTGCACCTTCCTTCTCTTTTAAATCCCACCTCCTGCAAAACCCATTTCACCCTGGGCCCTGGGCTGGACTTACTGGTGGAAAAATTAACATGTCCCAACCTCTCTGAAAATTAAGTCATTTATCCAAGAGCCAAAGCTGGATTTGTGACTAATACCACAATATTCTGCATGAGAGTTGGGCACTTAAACACCTTATCTAAGGTTTTATTCCTTCAGATGCCAAGAGGAAGAAACTGTTGTTGTTTCAAGCTAAACCCAAAGGTTCACCTTTTGTCCTGGGTTTAATCAGAAAGTCTTTCAGCCCAGATGGCTGCTGGTTGAATCTCCATCCTGCTCCTCCAGACAAAAAATCTCGCTATTTCTGGGCAAAAAGTTGATACTACTACTTACAAGGCTTAGCATCTCTCTTAAGGCTGCAGTACAGCAGCTTTGTGCCTCTTGGCACCTCTGGTTTCTGCTTACCCAGAGCTGTCAAACCAAAATTACAGTGAATAGAAATCCAAAGCACTTTAGGATTCACTATTTGCTTTCGATTCTGCACTGCAGAGTCTGACTCCAATACATTCTGGTATCACAATTGCAATTTCTGAAGCTATTTACCTTGAAAAGTTTGTATTACAGTGCTAGTGGTGATATATGAAAATAAAATATTTACTCAGTTGTGGGATTCACTCCTCAGCTCCAGCAAGAGGTTTGCCTCAAAAGAGATGGAGGGCTTTTTACTGACCTAGAGGAGTGCCATTATACTTGGAAAAATAAACATGAATCCGTTGCCTACATGAAATTATTCTACACTGCATAAGGGATTTTTTCAACCCATCAACTCCACGCAAAGGCAATGTGTTCATGTTGTAAGTGAACGGAAAAATAATAAAATAATTGTATAATATTGTTGGGAGGCAGTATAAAAAAAATATTTTGCCATTGTTTGAAATGCCTGTATTAAACTGACAGCTGAGGAATCTGGGCCATGGAATAGAAGTAAAAAATCTGAATTTCAGTGATATATATGCTGCAAAAATTGGTGCTACAATAACCAATAATGGGTTTAGTGCACTCACAGCCTCACACCTGCCCTGTTGCTCTGTCCAGATTCTGTTTAAATCATCCCTATCACAATGTTATAAAGAGTCCATTTCTCAGGACACATAAGAGAAAATAATTTCTACTCAAAAATTTGTGAGCATGTTAAAAAAAAAAAGTCATTTTGTGCATGTTATACTTTCCAATTATTTTATAAAATACATTTTAAAATCAGTAAGTTTGCAAATAATTAATTAGTAATGTCTGTAACCCTTGCTTAATGGAAAAGTAATGATTTTGTTGATAATACATGTAAACCTGGATTTAATGGGTTGGTACACTTGTTCAGATTAATTATTTTCTTCATTGCCTAAGAGGTTTCACCTTCAGTCTCATATGAATTTTTTCAGCATCATCTTCTATGTATTAGGTGTCACTGTACCTTTTTTTGCTAAAATACAGGATTTTGAGAGCAGTTGTTTCCCCCTATGCAGACATTTCATAAATCGCCTTTTAATTCTCCTTTGGATAAACAAAGCAGTGTATTTTTAAATTGGTTGGTATAAATCATGTTTTCCAGACTATGCATCACCCAACCAAGTAAATCCAGAACACTTCCCTGTGACATTTTCCCCCTTGACTTAAAAATGCACATTCCAGCCACCTGTTAATTTTCACTCACACAAAACCAAGATTTTACTGGATTCAAGTCATCCCTGCTCAAATAAAAGAAGAGATTTAGAGTCAGCCTCCAGTATGTTGACAAATAACTTTTCTGCTGTTGATCAGGAAAGTGATTTGAACCCAATCCAGTTCTACCCACAATATTTCTTCTGTTTTCTTCCCACTTTCCCACATCATTAATGCACATCACTACTCAAGCACTTTCATCTTTGGTGTTCTCTTCAGAACCTCCCTACCCCTCCAGCTCCTGTGTTCAAGTCATGATTTCTGCTTCACTATTGTTTTACCATCCTAACAGTGTTTTACTTGCTTCTACAAACTGCTCCAGCTTCTCAAGCTCATCCATTTTGTCCATTCCTGATACTGCTAAGCCAATATTAAAGTTATTTCTCACTGTCCAAACCTAGTTTTCTTCAGCTGTGTGTGCTGGACATCCACACCTGACTGCTCACATCAAGCTGTACACCCTTATGCAGATTAGTTATCCAAGTTTCTTTCCCCTAGCTTTCAATAAAATTTAATTTCTCATCCTTTAGGACAGCCTTTGTCCTTGAAGAGATTTAGGTACATTAGAAAAATAATGCTTTGCATGACTTGGATGGATCTTTAACAACTTCTGAAAAATATGTCTGCAGGAATTATAATATTATTGCTAAATTAATTTTAGTGAAATACTTCTGGACAGCATGCTTCAGGAATTTCTATAAGTTATATTTATCCCACCAGTGAGGATTATCTGACTTTTTATAAGCTAATCCTCTTGAGTGCTACATCTCAATCCTATGAGAAAGCATGTAATATTTTACATTACAAGTGTTTTAATTTTATCTTCATTAATTTCCACTTTAAACACATATAAGTGTTCCCAAAGAAGGGCAGACAGCAATCCAGATGCATCATTCATAGGTTTTGGTATTTTCCATTATCATGCAATAGCATCTAGTATTTTTGAACAATTCCTTTGTTTTCACTCTTATTGCCTCTTATTTCACAGGCCATCCCCATGTTTTCATGTCTTGGCAAGTATCAGCTGCAAGACTGATTCACCTTCTGATGATTTTTTTTGGTCTCACTAGAACAATCAAGGGAAGAAAAAAGCAGTTCTTTATTATTTATATTGAATTGTGTTTATATGGGTGGCCAAATTCTGCCCTTCAGATGGGAGTACAGCTCTTCCTGTGAATTATGCCCTTTAATGCAGTGATCCTTTATGCTTGCACAAGGAAATGAATATTTTTATGCCTACAAAATCAAGTAGGAGATAATTCTTCCTTCATTTCAGTGAAGTCATACAGCAGCTATGGATCTGCTCTAAATGTAGAGATGATACTCATTCAAAAGCCATGACTGGGCCCTGATACGTGATTTTGAATAATCATGGTGCCTTTATTGGGATGTCCAGGATTATTTGCCTGGATAATTTTTCTAGCACATACATTTAAAAAGAGGAAACATTACAACTTTTAAGCTACTCACGATTGTACTAATATATCGCACAGATTTTCCTTGGGTAGGCTGAAAATACCAAAAGAGGGATCAGAAATGTGAGTAAGCAGTAAGACAGACCATGAGAAATTCAGCAGATTTTAGAAAGGACATTACTGCACACCGGGTGTTTGGACAAACAGAAAGTCACAGTCACAAGCTGGAATCCTCCTGAAGTTGTTGGTAGTGAGTCAACAGAAAGTCTGACAAACCTGGATCTCACAGGTGAGGTAGGAATGACACTTCAATGTCTCATGGTGTTTTCTGGATAGAGCAGAAGAGTCACAGCTTTGCAACTGATGAGCATCCACCCCTTCTGCTGTGATTCTCCACCCATTTCTGTCTCTCAAGCTCTGTTGTGATTCCTGAGACAAAGAGGCAGCTTTGTGCAGACAGGTGTGTATGATTTCTGAGCTCTTCTTAAATCTCCTAACACTATTGCAGGGCTTAAGGGACTCTGAAATCACACCTTGACTTCTGTCATCTTTCCAGAGACAGGTGAGTTTCAAGAGAGGAAAGAACACTTTGAAAGAACATGCAGCCCTTTGCATGTCACTTCTATCAATTACAGAATGTTCTGGAGTTTCCGTGGCTCCTTTGCATCCAGGTGCCAAGCTCAGCAATGAACACCAGTGGCTGCCACGTCAAAACCCAGTTTGGGCTGCAGCACTGACAGGAGAGGACACTGAAAGCCACAGAGGAGACAAACACCACCACTGGAAATGGCTCAGTCTGTAGAAACACTCCCGAATTTTATAGACAGGTGTTTCTGTTCATTTACAATGCTGTAAAAGCTGTTTTAGCTACCTAATAAAGGTTTACAAGGCAATACCATTATCTATTTCTATAATACAATAACATCATTTGTTTCTGCAGAATTCATTTGTCTTGGGTGAAAACTCAAGTATTTCCTATAGAAGCTTCTCAGCACATTTCCCTTCAGAGACTTTCCTCCTTGTGAAATTGCAGCTGCAGGTCTGAGAGAAACGGAGCAATTTTCTCTCCCCTAACTTGAGCAGCATTGCAAACAGCCCGTCCTCATCAGAATATGAAAATATTCCAGTTACATCTGTGACTCTTGCTGCTCTCTCTACACCACTGCTTTTCAGAGGGAGAGACAAATCCTCCCAGTGTTCCTGAGCAATACATTTTGCATTTGGAGCTCTGACTTGGCTGACACTTTTTAAAATATACATATATATTCAGAGTCAGACAGCTCCCTGGTGACTATTACACAGCTGCAGATGCTGAAGGGCACAAATTATTCCTGCAAAGGTCAACATTACCTTACACTAAAAAATTGTCTTCCTGACCATTCATTCTTTCTTGACTTCCACACTACGAACAAGTGATGAATTTTTATGATTTCACCACCAGCCATTGGTCATATTATGTACCTCTTGGGGAGAAGAAGTGAGGAGGTGGAAAGAGACCCCAAACCACATGTAGACACCTAAAGATGTGTCCTTTTTCTGTTTCACAGGATGACATTAAACCAGAAGAGCCAAAGTTTCACTCGTAAGCTGTTGTGGGACTTAATAACAGTCAGTGTAAGTGAGCCACAGAATGAATCTTGTAAAAGGGATGCAAGGATGTGTCCAGACAGCCCAAATTTAAACTCATATTCAAAGTCTACTGTTTCCTACTGGCTGGCCAGTTCAGAAGGCAAGGAGCCAAGCAGCAGATCTGAGACCTTTGTGGAAGTTAGTTAGGCAATTTTAATATCGCCCAGAGCTGCTTAGCAGTAAGTGAAATTCCCCAGGCAGAACCTGTGTGGAGGATAGACATTCTGCTTTATGAAGGAATATGCTACTTTAAAATATGATTAAATTCAGATGTGGGATGAAAGACAGAAAAATTAGAAGTTCCTCATGACTTTGCTTTAACTAACTGAAATATTATATTCACCTACATTGAAAAATTTTAGTTTGGTTATTGCAATACTGAAAGCAGCATAAATTTAAAAGATCTCCACTTCAAAAATGAAAGCTTATGCATTGAAAGCTTTGTAATAATTCCTTCTTGCTTCTTCCTTCTGGTCCATATTCTCCTTTAAATTTATATCCTTGCATCAAATGTTTTTATTTCAACTGAATTTGAAAAAAAAAGGTTCCCTCAAAGAGGTTCCTATTAGCTTTTCCCACTTACTACTGCACACACTACTTTCTCCAACAGAAAATGGATGAAGAAAGAATTGGCTGTTGTTTAATACTTTATTAACTTTATTAAACATGCTCAACTCCTCTAATACCACAGGAGACGTAGAATGGAGCAGAATTCGCAGGCTGCAGGCAAGAACTTTCTCCCCTTTTGTCAGAGCAGGCAGCATGTAGAGTCTGGCCCTAATCAGATTAGGTTGTGCATATTTACCAACATCTGAAGGCCATAAAGAAAGACTCCCAATTAAAAGATACTCTGGATTTGCTTCTGCAAGAGTTGCAGAAAAACATGGCGATTAACATTTCCATTAGAGACTGGGTTTGGCACAAACCCCACTTGTTGAACTGGGTCCTCTGGAAATCTCTTTTCTACCAGAACGTATCCCTGGGTTCTTTTCAGATACATTGAAAAAACATGTCCCATTTGATCTGGGTGTATGAAATTACACAATGCCATGTCACTGCATGGGATGTAACCCCACATAATGTAATGCACATTCAAGCAAAACTCTCTTTTCCATTATGGGCAGGAGTAAATTACAGATAGGAGTTTACCATAATTAACCACAAACTGGCAGTAAGGCCTATTTTCTGTCTTTGTAGATTACTATCAAGTTACCTAAGCCCTTCTCGAGCTTACTTTTAAAAGTAGTTAAGAATATAAAAGATATTTAAGATGAATCCATTCTCTGGATAAACATGTTGTGTGAACCATCCAAGCTGTTTGGAATGGAGAATGAATCCAAGATGCTGGTTAGGTGTGGTCTGTTTGGTCAACAGCCCAACCCTGCCTACAGTTTTTCACAAAAATGTTTAACTTATTTTTTTCCCAGTTATTCCTCAGTTGAGATCTGTGCTGTTGTTACCTCTTAACAATAGCACAAGGCTGAACTCATGTCCAGCAGCTGCCCACAATGTGTCTCCTACAGCTGAAATCACTTCATCATTTATTATTCCAAAACACTAAATAAGGGCAGACATTTTCCTAAAGAATTGATTTTTAAGGGCTCAGTATCAATCAGTTCTTTTTGCCTTTGATCCTCAGTAATCAGGGAGCCAAACATTTAGAGAATTCAATATGTAGCCCATTTAAATATATTCTAGACTTTCTGATGCTCCCATGAACCACCTATTTGCTTTAGACAATCAGCAAACTTTTTATTAATGGGATGCTTTATCAGCACGCAAGGCAAACTCACAGCAGTGTTTCCCTGAGACAGATCTAGAAAAGCAAGCACCCTAATTGGGCCATTTGCATTTTAATATTGCTTCAGCAGCTCTGATTAGCAATACTTTGCCAAAGCACAGGTGCTGAGCCTTCCTAGTACAGTCTCCACTGTCACTTATGGCCCACAGATCCATCTGCAGAGCACATCCATCCATCCCTGGGTTCAAGCACTGGAGGAGTTCCAGTTAATTTTTCTGTAGTGTTTTTTGTGGGTCAGTTTAGCAATGAATCCAATCTTTTAAAGCAGTGTCTTTCCAAATCAATTTCTTCTTGTAAGACTTCTCTCCAACACTTCAGGATTTTTTTACTCACAATGTTCTGATTTCAATTGCCTCTTATTTTACTTTATTAAATGAAGTAATCTCCAGCAACTAGAAAACGTTGCTGTAATTTATTCAAATGCAAATATGAATGAGTTCATATGAATATGAAGGTTCTCTGCCCTATGAGCAAGAACTAGAATCTCACAAAAGCAGCTGCATCTGCATCGACATTTCACTTTGGAAGATGCACTTTGGCTGTCCTGGGGTGTGTTCAGGTGGGGAGAGGAGGAAGAGGCTTGTATTCATCATCAGAATACAGAGAAAATGCTACAGATAAAAATTCCTGCAGAAAAATTTTTAAAAGTCTTTCTTGAAAAAAAAAAAAAAAACCTTAAAGTGTGGACTTCCACATTTTTATTATTATTATTACTACTACTACTGGAATTACAGTTCTGGACATGCCTCAGGAAGGAAGCACATATGATCACACAACACCTGCAGACTGCTGTGTCAAACAGGATGGGAAAATCACCTGCTCACAGCACAAAAAGAGTTTTCTATCACATATTGTAAAACAAGATGCTATAAGTGCCCTGGAGGAGCTGACTTTTCATTGCTGAGCCCTGCTATAACACTGTTCCTCATGTAATTCTCACTCAGGCTAATAACATATGATTTCAAGTCATATCCAGGCTATAATGAAAGTGGAAAAAAAATTTGAAGTGGTGCCAAACAGATCCAGTGGTTTTGTGGACCTTAGGATCTGTGTTGTGGAACCCAGAGTACAATAAGTGAATTAAAAAGATAATTATTCAGGTCAGTTTTGATACAAGAATTGAGCACAGTCAAGGACAATTAAATTATTAAAATTTTAGTACTGAAATTAGACTTTTAGACTTGAAATAAAATGTGTGAAATATATCTCTCTTCTTCTATTCCTCTAAACATTAAAAACACCCCTGCTACTTTTGAAAGCAGCAATCACTTTCTAAGAAGTGCACAGAAAATCAGCAGAAAGTTGATTGGCTTCTGCCTCAAACCTGTTATTAGCAGAATATCAAGAACATAAATCAATGTCCATAAACCTGCCCCTTTCCTGAGCTGAACCTCATCAACAACAAAAATGAAGCTTCAACCTCAGTTTCAGCTCCATGGGCATCTCTAGTGCCTCTCTCATAACCTGTGGATTCACAACAATAACTCCCATTTCTTTTCTATTCAATGGAATAAATAGGCCAAACAAGCCTGGTAATTTTGTGCAGGATTCTTGATGCTGTGATGGGATGGGTTTGCCATCCAGTTGCTTTCTACATTAGGTTTATTCATTTCTTATTAGGTGTATTTCAGAGACATCCAACTACCTCAGAGTGAGGACACATCCTTCTTTCTGATGATGAGTCTTCCCAGAGGAGGCCTGTTTGGAGATTTAGAAGCAAATTTTTGTGACTGAATCATCATCATTCAATTGTTCTCCATTAAAAATAATTTTATTATGTAAACAATTAAGTTCAATTATATGGATTTAGAAAGCTTTTAGGCCAACCTGCTCTTGCAGTGACACGTTATAACACAAGCCTTAACACCACTTCTGAGAAGGCTGTACCCAAAAAACCACTTTTCTTAGGTTACCATAATCCTTTGGGTCCGTACCTGAACTGCCACGAAATCTGGTGAGACACGTGCAGAGAGCAGGGATGTGTCAGAAACTTCACCTTTTCCCTGGCTTTCCAGCACTTCCTCTGAAGGAACAACATCAAACAAAGACAGAGCCCTCTGGAAGGCACAAGGGAGTCTGACATGGGACAGAGTTCTTGCCCCCAGGTTGGTCACAGCCACCACATCCCACCCAGAGGGACGGCTCTTGATTCAAGGAGCTGAACTCTGCTCAATTTTGCTTCACAAAGCCCAAACAAAACACATCAGTGCGACATTGCCCCTTTTAGATGCCTGGTGCCAGCCACACAGGAAGCAGAATTAACGTGGACTTGCTTGGGCACTCACATTAATCACATTTCCTGGGGTCTAGGAACTGCTCTCACTTGCCAGTTTGACCACTCTGTGCTTCTCCTCTCACAGCCTGAAGGACTTGTTAAAAGTTAATTCAAATTGTTCTGTGTTTGCACAAATATTTAATTGACTAAAATAAAGTATTTTCATAAATACTTCCAGATTGAAGGCTTGTTCTCTCTGGCTTCAACTTAAAGTTCTTTTCTTAAAAAAGGGCTCCACCTCTACCAAAATTAATTTCAGCAGCTTCCTTCTGGAGTAAGGGAAAAAAATAATGTCACATCTGTGTAAGTTACTAACTTGCTCCAAGTCCTCCAGTGGACAACAGCTGCTTTCTCTCCCCTCTCTTTACATTCAGTATCATTGTATGTCATCTTAACAGCTGTATTTACTACAAATTCCCTGTGAAGCTTTTGGGTCATTTGTTTTCTAAAAGCATAACCCAGAAATGCACACTCAGGGCGTTAATGCTCACCCTGGCTTGACTCACACTCATAATGGCTGCTTGGGTGATTAGCAGTTTTCATCATCAGGTCCTACATGATTTAAAAAAAAACAAAAGCAAAAAACAAAAGCAAAAAAAAAACCCTTAATGGCAATAAAAATATTAGGAGTCAGCTATTTCATACTAATGACTTGTTAATGTAACATTGCTGGTGCTTTAAGCACTGTTGTCCTTAGATGCTGCACTGCATTCATGAAGGACTTTGGGAAAAAAGAGAGTATGGTGCTGAGACTTATTGCATTAAGAGATCGGTTTAACAGATTGTTTAGTTTTGGTAATATAATTTGACATCTAAACATAAGCTGAGAGGGATCTCCCACAAAACCTTTGATAATATGATTCATTGTCAAATGTTTGTTTTGCCTATCTGGTACTCATTAATTAATTCTTTTTAATATATCTTGGATTTACTGATTTGGAAAAAGAGAATTATTCTTATTGATGTTGCTAAAATATCCAGGTGGCTTGAATTTCACCAACTAGATGGTATAATCTAGCACATTTGTGTAGACCTAATCAAATCTCTACTAACAGATGTGAAGAGCCCAGCATGGGAGCAAATGTTTGTGTCTATATGATAATTAAATTACCTCAATAAAGAGAATAAATGAACAATGATGACTATAGTTTTTCTAAACCTAGGTTATCTTCCTCGTGCACAGCCTCTATTAACCCCTTTAGCAATTGATAAAACTTGAAGTTTTTCAGAATGAACCATGATTTTCAGGTAGTGCCTGAAAAATCTGTTGACCAGGCAATGTGATTAAGTATTCCTATGCATCACTATTAATGAAAATCAAATAAATAATAAGATATGCTATGTACAGTGTATTTCTTTTCCTATAAACAGTTATGACACCATCAGTCTGTGTTTTAATTAATCTTTTCTTTCTCTCATTCTTGGGGAATTGCTTTGATGATTACCACAGCATTCCTGAACATCTCTGAACAAATTTTGAATGTGCTCACATCTTTAACAGGCCTGTGTGCTTCATATAAGCTGGATGTGGCTGGATGGGCATTTCTGAGAGCCCCAGCAGGCACTGGAGTGACCCATGTGCTGCCAAGGATTTTCAAAACCTGTCCCTCTAAATCCAGTTCACGATACAACCAGACAGAAAACATCATTTCAATGCCTACAAAGTGCAACAAAAACCTCCATTATAATACCTTCCTGAATATTCATTTCCCTAAAATTCACTTTAGGGAGAAGTATGAAAACAAGATTCACAAGATAAAAAGATATTTTAAACCTGTCTTTGTTTTGAAGGTGGCCTTGTGGCAATGAGGTGCTTCCACAAGAAAGGGGAGCCAGCCCTCGGTAGCAGCCTTGCTTTGCTATCACCAGGCAGGCCGAGCTGCAGCTGGAGTTCAAATCACTTCTGGCCATGTTTTTGCTACAAACAGGGGAACAGTTCTCTCTCTGTTCACTCCAAGGCGTGCTCTGACCTTGCTGGAGGCTAAGTAATGTCACCAGCTGCATGTGCAACGTGGTCACTGGTGATGAAAAGTGAACCAGCACAGCTCGCCTAGGGATGCAACCTCTTTTAACATATCTAACATTCCTGCAGGTGTGGTGGCTTTATTTGTGTGTTTTACTGTGTTTGTTTATTTGCCTGGCTAACTAACTCATGTCCTCCTGCCCAGTGCAGATAGAGCCTTCTTATTTAACATTCCTGAAACTCTGAGTGTTTAGGATATAGATTGTTTCCAGTCTCAGGATGTAAAAGACATGGGATAGAAGCAAGAGAGATTAGGGCTCCTTTCCTCAAAGTTAAACAACTGGATTGGTTTTCAGGCAATGGGGCCCTGAAACAGCTAAATAAAAATAGTCCTGTACTTACAAGGAACTCACAGATTGTATTTCTAGAAGATGTGACTGAGGGGCAGGTTTGACCAGCAGCACTTGGGAATAGCCCAAACATATAAAACAGTTATGTCCTGGTGTCATAAAGTGATCTTTAGTCAGCTGAATTCAGGTAGCAGCAGGGCCTGAGTAATTTGGGAGGCTAATTATATCCTCTTTGTACTTAAATGAATCTTTCTACCAAGCCTTCTGTGCTGTGGCAGAGAAACAAAGTCCAGTCACTCCCAGCTCAGTACATCCCAAACTGCAGATTGTTTCTGAGAGGTCCTGTGAAGAGAAGATGGCTTTTACTGGACTTCATTGCATGAACAGAGAAACAGTGATGGAGCTTGGTGGAAAAGGGGCAAAACCCACTCAAAATCCCACAGAATTTGAACCAAACAAGTTCCCTTTCAGGAGACCCAGACAAAAACCTTTTCTGATTATTCACATTCACACAGAAGTCCATCTCTTCTGTGGAATGTACACATACAGACTCTACCAACCAAATTCTCTCTTTTCAATCTGTGTAGCTCTAACAGAAATATATCAACAACTATTTCCTCCTTGTCTACCTATTCAAAACAGGGCCTGATATTAATAATGTTATTCTCTTTTGAAATATTCCCTTCAAGGAAGGATTCGGGGAAGTTTGTCCTGATTAGATTTGGATTCCAGCCCACAAAAAACAAGTAGAGAGAATGATTGTTTGCTTCCCAGCTGGGCCAGAGGCACTGCCAATGACCTGTGAAAATTTACCATAAAATAAATAGTCTTGTAACAGGGAAGAAGAAGGAGAGCTGCAAGTGTATTTGTGACACCAACAAAATTACTAAAGTTATTTGTTCGGTTTGGAGGATGGGAGCAAAAGAGAGAAAGTGTTGGTGTGGATTGGTTTGGTTTAGTTTTGCTCCTTCTTGGTGGATGTAGATGTTTTGGAGTGTTTGAACACTGAGTGTTCTACACCAGTGCCAGAAATAGCATGGACACTGGACTTTTCCCACTCAAATATCTCCTGCTCTGTAAGAGGTCATCAGCTCAGAACCTGGGGTAACAGGAGAAGGAAATAAAATTGGAATCCACCCATTTGTCATCTGAACATCACTCAGACTACCAGGCCTTGGATTTCTCTCTTCCTCATCCCAGGTCAACCACACTTGTGGAGATCTGTTCTGGAATGGAAGTTTGCTGAGGCAGGGTCCTACAATTGCTTCACTTTTATTTCTGCCTCCTTATTTCACAGCCTTGGCACTGAGACCATCCCAGGCCCTTTCCTGAAGGACCAAGTCTTAGAAGTGCTTTTTGGGTGCAATTGAAGCAGAGACACGGCCAGATACCTTTTGAGACATCAACTCCCCTCTGTCCTTCTGCAGTCATTTCAGTGGCTTGCTTCAAATTTCTCAGACAGGTTTTTATCTTTCCACTTCCACCCTGTCTACTTTCACACAGCTTTGTGTGGTCGTGAAGACTCAGAATTGTCCTCAGAACAAGAAACAACTTCTGCTTTTCCCCTTTACTCTGCTGAGACTTCCCCATGAGTCACTCTGTGTTTTCCTTAACTACCCTTCAAGGTTCCTCATTGTGCAACCAGGTTTTAGTGCAGGTTTTCATAAACACATCTGAGTTACACAAGTGGGATTTTTTTTTAAGTGGAAACAGGCTCAGTAATTTGTAAATATGCTTTGGTTGAAAAGGAGTTAAAAATACAGTCAAAGAGACTTTGCTTCCCTCCTTTCTCCCATGGTTCATGACCTTTGCTTTTTTCAACTTCCTCAATTTAGTTTCAGTAAATTGTCACAGAATGGCACAACACCTGCCTCGGGTACTTGAGAAATTGACTTTTCCTGCAAATTACCCTGATCAGTGACCTTGTCTGGCTACTAAAGGGGTTTGCAGAAGCAGCATAGCTTTATGTGTGGCCATCTTCCATCTTCTCATTGGTATTTAGCCCTTTGAAGTTCACTTATCTCCTTAATGTGCAGCTACCTTTTGGGGAAAAAAAAAATAAAAAGGAAGAAAAAGGTTAAAAAAGGCCATGATACTCTTGTCATATCTGAAACCAAAATACTAACAGTAAGACAAAGTGTACTCCATCCTGGAAGGTGCACACAGAAATGTAAGCTGAAAGGCTCCACTGATCCTCCTTTCCAGAAGAATGTCTATAATTTCTTTTCCTCTTTAGATGTTAAATTTTCAGATACTGGTTGTCATTGTTGCAGTTGAGTTGTGTTTACTAGAAAGGATTTAACAAGGCTGACCTTTCCTTCCTATCCTATCCTTTCCTTTCCTTTTTTTTTTTTTTCAATCTGTTGTATAAGTCACTTCTCTGAGGAAAAAGCAAATATCTGTTCCTCCCCATACTGCACAAGTGTTGGGGCAGAGGTTACTTCTGGAAACCTGAAAGGTAAATTTCTTTTTTATGCTGAAGCTTTGATTTCACAGTGACATGTAAAGGGGTTATTTGTTTAATTAATTATTAATTGCTGTGGTGTCCAACAGGTGCCAGGTCTCAAGTGCAGTCCCTTTCCTAAGCAGCCCGAGGGGAAGCATGGTTCACAGCAACCTTGGGCAAATTGGCCCAGGAGAAAGTTCTGGAGCTACTTCCCATGTCCTTGTCAAATATCAAAGAAAAACTGTTAAAATGTAAACTTATATTAAGCATTGTACTTAATTCTGACAAGCTTTTAGGATCGAATTGCAGACTTTAGTCAACAAAGGGGAATTAGGCCGGGCTCTTCAATGGAGGGGAAGGTGGGACAGCTGTTTGGGAGCTCCATGCATAGCTCTCATCTTATTTTTCACATCTGTTCTGTTTAATTTAGCTAAGCACTTTGAGTCACAACTTGCGGCTGAAAATTTGAATCCTATTTTACCTGGGACTCGGACTGATATTCTAGATCTTAGAAGGAAATTAAAAAATGCCTGAAAGATTACATTATCTAATAAATTTCCCCCACCCCACTCTCTTTATTTTTGCAACTGGTGAAGATTTATTGCTTAATTGCAATTTAAGAAAAAAATTAATGCAGTCAAATGCAAATTCTGTTTGCATATGTGGGATGATATTTCTTCCTCTCCTTCTTTTCCCCTTATCTTAAAAAAAGAAATTAACTAAAAAAAAGTCCCCCAGAAAAGTTTTGAGTAAGGAAAAAATAGCAGAGAAGTGTTTTCTTTATTTATATTGCTGTCCTTATCCTGTCTTGCCTGATCCCCTCTCAAGATTTGCGATTTTAACCCTCTAACATCATCCTGAACTGCAGAAATATTGCCCCTGATTTAGAGAGAGGGAAATTAAGACCAAAGCCTCATAACCCAAGAGGTCCATGCCATGGACACGCTGTGTGCTTGGATGAGGAATGATCTCCAGGCTGCTGAGCCCCAGAGCAGCTGCAGGAGCAAACAGGACCCAGCATTGCTCACACAAGGATTCACCTGGGCTCAGTGGCAGCACAGAGAGAGCACCTCAAGAGCATCATGACATCAGCCTGTGCTCCTCCATCAGATCCCTCCTCTCCATCCCCTCTGCCCAGCACTCCCCAGCCACCCAGGGAGCTGCTGGGATGCTGCAGGCTCTGCTGCTGGCAGGTTCTGCCCCTGGTACCTCCCTTCCCTCTGGAGGTTGTGGGTTTGTGCTCCCTTCCCCTCCCACAGCCTCAGGATGTACCTTAGGATCTTCCTTAGGGCTGGACACAGCCCCTGCCTGAACCCAGCAGTGTTCCACTAATGGGAGCTAATGAGAATAACAAACCACGGTGACACGGGGCTCCTCTGCTATTAGAGAGGGCAGGGACATGAAAGGGTGCAAGGTAAGAGAGCCCCAAAGCCTGATACATTTAGACCACGGGGATTTAGCTGTGATCTGCCCTGCCCCAGGGTCAGGCATGGCACGTGAGCTGTCCCTGCTCTGTGTCCCTGCCAAGGGGACTGAGCTGCACTGGGAGCTGTGTCCAGGGCTGGCTCTGCACCCCCAGCACCCCAGCACGGGGGGGATGCCAGGACTGTGATGCTGTTCCCCAGCAGGCACCACAGCCAGGCCCTTTGAGCTGTTTTTTAAAACTGGCTGAGTAGCTCTGGGCAATGGGTGGTTGGTTGGACCAGATGAAAAGCCAACAAACCTCAGTACAAACACAGGCTTGGACAGAACTCTGATTTATGAGTACCACAAGGTTTGAGAGACAATTGTTTGTAGTTCCTCACTGTCTCACATCAGAGATCAGCTGTACAGAAAATCAGTACCCAACACCATGTTTTACCATAATTTAAAACAATTAAAACACTAATCACATCTTGAATCTGTTAACTTTCAGATAAGTATAATTAGACCCCAAAATGCTTTAAGTAGTGTTTACACATTTATTTACCAAAAGACAATTATTAAAACAAAGAAACATTCCCAGTTAATTGATGGAAAGATAGGGGAAAATGTAATTAATCATCATTAGAATATGCAGCCCTTTATTGTTCAATGGCATGTCGCTGTGGGAACTGCTGGCTGTGACACCACTCCTGTCCCTGGGACTTGCTCTGGGAGGAAAAGGGAGGTGGTGGCTGTGGAATGGGCTGGAATTACCTCGGGGGTGCTGGCCCTTTCAAACCCTGCATGTCCTGGGAGCACAGGGCCACGTGCCCAGGATGGGGGCACCAGTGGGGACCACAGCAGGGCAAGGCCAAATGGACTCAGTGCAAACAAATCTGCTGGAAAGCAGAAGAAATTACACATGTCAGTAGAATTACACCAGCAAAGGAAGAAGAAAGAAGCCCCATGTCCTTAAGCTATTTGATTCTCCAAAGCACAATACAACAATATCTACTGTTGTGGGATAAGAGAGCATTTTACTCCAATATGATGTGAAGTAGCTTTGCTTGAAAGATTTCTTCTGTGTTTTCAAAAATGCTTCTGGTTTCCCAGAGGGAAAATGGGGATTACACCAGTAAACCCTGAGCAAGCATGCCCATTGCAGGGGCAATTCTTCAGTGCAGAAACAACACTGGTTTTTTCTTTAATTGCAGCAACTTGGACAATTACTTTACTCACAAAGCCTTTTGGAGATACATGAGCTGCCTTCTGTAAGACAGCAACATTTGGAAATTTGGGGTTTATCCTCCAAACTGCTTGTGAAGGATTGCCACAACTTTCTCCACTGCTCAGAACCAGCTTGCAAGAAAACTCACACTTTAAAGTCAGAACTGTTAACAGTTTGCTGTTATAAAACTACTTTATTCTTAACTGAATGGGATTCCAAAGGTAGAAAATACAATTTATTTTTTAAATTTCAGCTCTTTTTTTCATTATGGTTCAGTTTCACCAGCCATAACATCGAAGTTTGAGATGTCTTGTTCTTTGTTCAGTTGTAGATGTGCAGGCTTTACAAAATACTCTATCAAAAAAGGCCATGAAATTGCAATAGAGATGATAATAATATTTTTTCTAATCTCTATGAACTTCTGTTTGCTAAGAATAGGATATATCCCTAAATCTATAGTTGTCATTTTGGAAATAATTTCCACTTTTTTCTTCTTTTTCTTCCTTCCTTGGTTCTCAAGATTAGTCTCAGTCTTATAATTCATGACACAGCATTTTGTATTTGCATTGTATATTGTATTTGCACCTCCAGCAGAAGCCTCTTTATGGTACAAATGATCTATAAATCACACCTGAGACTCAGCAGCACCCAAAACAACTGACACATTTCTGTAGAAAACTTTTTTTCTTGAGGAAAAAGCCTTTAACTTGAGAGACAGAATGCATCTGGAAGTCCTTAATTGAAAACCAGATACCTGGACTGTCAGTAAAAGCCTTACTAAAGCTCCAGAAGGAATAAAGCTGATTTATATGGCTGATAAATTGATAAATTGATAAGGGAACCACCTGAGCAGCCAGAGTGGGGCACCAGGCTCTGCACAGGATGGAGCTCTCACTGTGATCACTTCCACTGCATGGCAAAGTAATGAAAAAAGGAAACCATAGATAAAAGCTTTGGCCTGTTCTCCACTGCAGAGAGTGGCAACTGAGCTGGTCCTGGTTAGACAGAAAAGCAGGAGGAACTGAAATGCATTAGTAGTATTTGATGTGAAAAGTTTGATATAATAAAAAATTATGCTTTTTGTCATACAAATGCAGCTTTCCATAAACAGCCTCAAGAATAGGAAGCACATTGTTCAGATTTCCTGCTTTTCCTGCGTTTGGATGATCTGCTTTTGCTTTTCCTTGAACACAAATGATTACTCTTAGAAGTGCAAGCTATTTTCACACATAAGTAATAAAGAAGAGGGCCCCCATATAATCAGGACCTGGAAGGAGATGCAGTACAACATGAACTACATTAATTCTAAATACTGCTCTGAAATTATTAATGTTACATTGCTGCAGAGTTCTGTTGAGTTACTTGCACATCTTAATCACTAAACTAATTGAGGAGTTAAGTCCTTCCCATTTTGTCAGTTCTTTCATCCTCAAGAAGCACATTTCTGTAGCTGTGGATCAGTCAGGCCTGAGCACTTTGTTACAGACATCACTTGTGGGGCCTACATTTCATTTACAGCTCCTTTTTCCTTTGTCTTTTAAAGTCAGGCTATCCTTACTCAGTTCTCTGTAACTATTTTTAATTTGCTTTTCCCAGCTTGGAACAAGGCATTAAAAAAGTAAAACCCCTAGACATTGCTGCAACACCATCATTGAGGAAAAAAGGAAAACAACTTCACAAGAAATAAAAGCAAAACCTGACACAATTCAGAGAGCATTTAGAACCTGTAATAAGGAATATTTGCTAAGTGAGGAGAAAGATAAAGCAACACATGATTGAACATGATTTGAATTTACAGTCCTATATATAGTCTTGTGCTGTGATGCAGACCATGCTGCCAATTTTACCTATTTTAAGCAAAACATGAATATTCGGTGTGTCTACCTCCTGCCACTTGGTCTTGATGGGACTACACTTTCCCCTGTTTATCACACTTGACAAATATATATATATATTTATATCTGTATGCATATATGCATATGAAGGGACTACCCACTAAAATGGAAAGAAGTACTTGCATTTTGTCATCCTTGAAAATTCCTATTGTGGGCCAATTTCTTCTCTTCTACCAAAGGGCTCAGCTGATTTCAGGATTGCTCCAGATAGAAGCCAGCATCAGAACCAGCTTCCACTGTATTTGCCCAGAAAACACAAGTTGTTCTTAGAGAAAACTCAGGAAAATGTTCCCTACAAGATGTGTGGGGAGGGGCTATCAGAAAAGCAAATCGAACAATTTTAGCACCTCATCCCTCAAAATATTTTTAGTTAAGAATGTGTACACACACACACACACACACACACACACACACACACACACATGTATATCTATATATGGGGGAGGGAAGTCCACGTTTCAAATCTCCCAGCTAAAACCAGATTTTAAAAGGGGGAGGGGAATTAGGAAACCCCATTTTTTTCATTAAAATATGCATCATTTTAATAAAATAAAAACTGAGGATTATTACACTATATTCTAGTTAAAAAGAATATTTCAGTGGACAAATTTTTCATCAATTCTAGTCCCACCTGGCTTTTCAACCAGAGACAAAAACCAATAATTTTTCCTTCTCTCTGAAACAGCATGTAGACTTTTGTCTCTTACAACTGGGTCCAGAACAATTCCCTTCAAGGACTGTGTGAATCAACAACCACCCTGAGACCCATAATTGATAGCTGCCACTACATTCACTCACAGACCCAGCACCCAAAGAGCTACTCTCATCCTCACACACTTTCTTCCAAAATAGAACTTTCATATCCACTACAATGTGCTGGGGGAGGCAAGAAATTGTTTATTTGGTGACTGGAGTCAGAGATGGATCTGGTCATCCCAAAGGCACGGGTCAGCCTGTGGGGTTGTCCAAGAAACCTCAAATAGGGCAGTGCAAAGACAGCAGAGACTACAAAGTTAACAGAGCAGTGGTGAGAGGTGTTTCAGAATCCCTACTCAGCCTTGCAAGAGCTTTCTGCTGAGAATTTTCTAGTCATTTGTCCTGTAGCACAGAGATGCTCTTGATATTCATTGTTGGGACTTGCATCCTTTTCCCCAGCCTGGTATATTGATCATAGCATGGTTCCTGGCACTCAGCTTGGATTTTGGGCTCTGCATGCCCCTGGAATTCCACTGCTGTCCATTCCCTCTGGGGGGGATGGGTACATAAACTGTCATATAGAATGAGCTGAGAGCTTGGACAGAGATGGGATGAGAAGGTAAATAAGTCAAAACTAAACACAGAGCTAAATGGGGAGTGAGGCATGTCAGGAAACTGAGTTCCAGTCCCTGCTGCAGGGAAGGTCTAGCACTGAGTGTTAGCCTTCAGTCTGAAGCAATAAGCCCTGTTGATCTGCACTGGCTTTGAACTCAAGTTCAATTACAACTGAAAAATCACCTGAATAGCTGGACTGTCACACAGAGAGATTTGGAGGACACTCCAGAAAGTATCAGCTTTAGGATTTTACTGAGATCTCCAGGGTGAGCTGGAAAGAGAGGATTCTTTTTCTGGATAGAGAAAAGTACTATGCCTAAGTGTAGTTTTGGCAATCAGGTAATTATTACTTCTGTAAAGGATCCTCTCTTGCAAGGAACTACACCTCAATAAGCAATAAGCAAAACCTCTCATGCAAAACCTCCTGCAAAAATACACAAGACAGAAAAAGTAAACTTTGCTACCTGGTCATGTACAGGAAGTAGAAGTTCTTCAGCAGTGGGAGAGCCTCTGAATGTACCTACAAGCATATTTGCTAAGGTTTTTTTTATAGAGAGAGACCCTTAAAGTCTTCCAATCCCAGCCCCAAAACCAGAATAGGATGGGCACAGAGACAATGAGCCAGTCAGCAGAAATACAGAAGGGAAATGTTTCCATGTCAGGGAGACACCTGTGTGCAGCCCCAGCTCAGCCCCGAGTGACTGCTCATTAGATTGGTGGCAAAAGTCTTAAAGGGCTAAAAATACTTCACAAAATAAATTGCCAGATCCACACCTGCTACCCTGTGCAGAGGGCAGCCCCAAGCTGGTCACCCAAGAGGGTTATTTAGATGAAAGAATAAATCTATTTTTACTGGGTAAGAAAAGCAAGAACCTTAATAAGAATTTTTCCCACAAGCCAAGTGTCAATCTAAATTATGCTGGAAAAGGGTGGCAGAATTTGGCCCATGTCTGTCCCAAAATAGCAAAAGCAACTTGCAGGTGCCTACAAGATGAGCCAGGGAACAGTCTATATTTTACACAATGAGCTTCATTCAAAATTCTGTTTCTTAGTTCCCAAATGAGAAACAAAGAGCAACACACTTGCCCTCAGGGCAAGGTTTTTCTTTTTGCACTGTTTTTGCCACAGATCATTTAAAAAATAGCTCTTACCGGGCCATTTTCAAAACCATATTCTTATGCGTCACAACATATCCCTACTCTTCCCCCTCCTCCTGTGACAGGTATTTAATTGAGCAAAAACTTTGTTTCTACTAAGATGCAAATTTGGAAAAACAAGATCACGGCTGCCTGGGGCTTGGTTAGCTGAAGATAAAAAAGCAACACCTGTTTTAGGTATGGCTCTGTGGAAATGCAGGTACTCCTCAGGCAACATACCCATGGTAACCAACTGCAAAACTTGTCCTTCTCGTTTGCTTCCTGGAGACTACAGCACAGATATGGGTTGAGAAGTCTGTGGAACACAGATTTTTTTTTTTTTTTAATAATATTGCCTTGTGAAATGTTGTTCATTATCATTTTTAATGTGACATAGAAGACAGCTTTCCATTTAAGTTGCCCGTTAGTCTGATTAATAACTTATTTTTATTTTACATTTTGTGTTTTATGCTGCCTGCGAGGCAAATATTATCAGTGTTTTCCTACAAGAAGTAAGACAATTCACAGAACACATTTCATGCCCTGAGATCAGAGAAATAAGTTTAGATTTATAATACCCAAGGACTGTGGCTTTTTATGAAGTGTATAAAGAGGGCATGTTTAATTATGTTTTGTTTATATCAGTGCTTTGTCTGCAAAAATAACATGAATTAGCATATTTTCCTATCATCGCAGTTATTTCTAATGATTGATTAAATTTCTTAAGTGCAGAGTGGATTAAATCACAATTTCTTGCAAATAATTTGGGAAAGAAAAGATAGAACTAACTACCCAATTAAAGTGGGAGAGATCAGAGTCTGACTGCTCCAGGCAGAGTCCTGTCCATCTTCTATAGTGACAACAACAAAAATAAAAAGCAAAATGCTTATTTGAAGCTGAAGCATTAAATATGGAGAGCTAGACCATAAAAACTGTATTTTGCAACCCCTGGATGTATTCCCAGGGGTGGCCTGGCTGGAATTGTTTATAATTTTTCTGTCCCGTTTGGGTTCCTGACCTGCTCTGGCTGGGGCAGGGCTGAGTGTGCTTCTGCTGCTGCTCCCCAGCACTGAGCTATGCAGCTTTTTAAAAAATCGAGGCATGGAGTATTCCAAAGTGGCAGAAGCCTTACGCCAGCAAAAGATGATGCGGCTGGGATCGCCATCCTCGAAAGGACACTCCGAAATTCTCTTGGTGTAAAAACCTGGCATGGTACCAACAATGCTGAGGTAGCACAAGGTGGAGAACCACAGCATCCAACCTTCTCAAATCCTTGCTTTGTTTCAACCGGTCAGTACAACAGCATCTCTGCTCACCTGCACTCTATCCCTGTAAAAAATATAATTTAAAAATATATATTGAAAGAGTTTTATTGGAAGCGGGGAGCGACCGTCGGGCTCGTTTTGAGGCAGGAAAAGGCGGTTTGGGGGCGGCGAGCAGACGTGGTGGACAAACGCCATCTAGTGGTGGCCGCGGGAAGTGCAGGCGCTCCGGAACCTTCCCTCCTTCTCCTTCTCCTTCTCTTTCTCTTTCCCCTTCCCTTTTTCCTTCTCCTTCCCCTTTTTCTTCTCTTTCCCCTTCTCCTTCTCTTTCCCCTTCCCCTTCTCCTTCCCTTTTTCCTTCTCCTTCCCCTCTCCTTCTCCTTTCCCTCTCCTTCACCTTCCTCCCTCCTTTCCCTTTCCTTTCCC
>VXBC01008612.1:19329-29785 GCA_013399945.1 Ploceus nigricollis | reverse complement strand
GTCCCCAAGCTCCCTGGAGGATCTGTCCCTGCTCCTTGTCGAGGGTCTGTTCCCAAGCCCCATGCAGGGTCTGTCCCTGAGCCCCACGGAGGGTCTGTCCCTGAGCCCCATGGAGGANCTCTCAGCCAGGGGCCAGGAGGCAGGAGCAGCTCCTGAGCCCCATGGAGGGTCTGTCCCTGAGCCCCACAGAGGGTCTGTCCCCAAGCTCCCTGGAGGATCTGTCCCTGAGCCCCATGGAGGATCTGTCCCCGAGCTCCTCTGTCCCCTCCATGCTGGGAGGTGGCTCTGGGAGCTGCTCCCTGTAAGGCAGCACAGGTGTGCCCAGGTACCTCGGGGCTGCCAAGCCCAGAAGAGGCTGAAGGTCGAGCCCAGCACGTTGGTGTGGGGAAACAGCCCAGCCCAGCGTGGATCCGGGTCAGCTGCCATGCTGGGGGGATCCCGTGGGTGGCTGGGGTCCAGAGCACTGGCGTGTGGCAACGAGGACAAAGGGATCTTGGAGCCAAGGATCCTGAGGCTGGGAGTGCTGGCATCTCCATCAGAGCGGGAATTCTCGCCTCTTTTTCCGCATCGGTGCCCCTAATCACCCATCCATCACCCATCCCTTCTGTCCCGAGTCCTCCAGCAGGTGTGCGGATGGCTGGCACGCCTGGAATTGCCAGTGCCTGCTCCGAGTGCAGGCTTGCTTAGCTCTGGAGCAAGTGCCATTTCCAGAGCCTCATTAGTATTTGCATTGTTGCATGGCTGTCTAAGAGAAGCAGCAGCTAAGTGAGCCAGTCAGATCTCGCTAATTTGCATGTTAATGAAGCCCACAGAACGCAGCTTAGAGAGAGTGACTTGCTAGACCTATACATGCAGGCTGTATATGCTTTGGAGACACAGCAAACACTGTAGGCAGACACCCAGATGGCTGCAGAGACAGACAAACAGATGGCTCCCTACAGCTGAACTGCGTGCGGGAGGCTCTGGGAGAGAGCTGGGGTGAGGCACTGGAGGGAGGGGGGAAGGAGAGCGAGATGGAGAGATGGAGAGATAAAAAATATGAATGGAGAAAGAGATTAGTCAAGGATTGTGAACATGCTTGGAAGGAAGAATCTCACCATGTGTTTTTGTTGTTTTTTTTTGTTTTATTTTTTTAATAGAAAGGTTGTGCATAGTCTCTTGCAGAGCACAGGTCCCAGCAGGGCTGTATCTGTATCATTGCACTGGGGGATGCTGCAGAGGCTGGGTGGAAGGACAGACTGCTGGACGGACATCCATGGGTCTGGCTGCTTTGCAGGCAGCTGCCCAGCCCCAGCTCTGCTGGCCAGGGTGCAGGGACTGCCTGGACTGCCCTCCTTAACCCCCCCTTGGAGGACTTGAGCCCTGCAAACACGACTGTAACTGTACGAGAGAGATGGAGAAATCTGTACATATTGACATCAATTTCCAGTGCCAGTGGATGGGGTTGTGTGTCAGCCATGGAAGGCAGCAGATGCACTTGTGGGGGAGCTGCTGAACGTGGGCTCATCCTTCCCTGGGAGAGGGGCTCACCCCACCCTGGGGAGTGTCACACTGCCAGCCTGGGGAGCCAGAGTGACATCCTGCATCCACAGCTACCCCTCTGTGGGGCCAGCACCACCAACACTGAGCTGGGAGAGGAGAGTCTGCAGGGAGAGCACATCCCCCCAAACCCCATCCCCTGGTGGACTGGGGCTGGGACTCCACCTGAGGTGACACTTATTGTAAAAACAGGGCAACTCCCGTGGGATGAGACGTGAAGGATGTCCGAGGACATCAGAAGGCTTCTGAGGTGCTGAATATACTTTATTAAATCTATACTAAAATACATTAATAATAATTGAAGAGAGGCTATGCTACATACTTACTTCTAACTTACCTATCTTAGACTAACTCCTGACCTTCTCCAGAGTCCAGGCACAGCTGGACTTCGACTGGTCCTTGCAGGTAAACAATCTCTATTTCACGTTCCACAGGGAAGAACAGAGAACAGAGACAAGGATTATTTTTCTTTCTGCAGCTCTTTCATGCCTGTCCCAGCAGATCTTCATGAAAAGTTTGTGCCCCATTTCCCTCTTAGAGGGGAGCGATGCAACAGACACTGACCGAGAGGTCAGTGCTGTCCCCTTGCCCTGTTCCCAGCAGTGCTCGATTTGTCCTGGGTAGGCTTGGCTGCCCCATATCAGCAGGATATCAGCTGGAGCCACCACCCAGCCCACCACACACACCCGTGGGACTGATTCTCATGGCCCCATCCCTCTCCTGCCTTCATTTGCCCCTTCTGGCTGTGTCTGTGAGGTTCCTGCAGGAGGGCAGGAGGGGCAGACAAGGCAGGGAGAGCCCTGCAGCCGTGGGGAAACACACGGATCTGTAGGGCTGCTGTGTTCCCTCATCCTGCCCAACAGTGGCAGAGGGGTGTGGGCATCTCTGCACACTCAGGCTCCCTGGGGGAGGAGGCCAGACCCCGAACTGCTGCTGTGGTTTAAATCAGGCTGTCCTGGAGCCCAGGTTTGCTCAGCCTGGTTATTTGATGGCAGGCAGGGCTGGAGCCAAGGCACTTGCCCAGTGGCCAGCTCGACCCTGGTCTCAGCTTGGCTCTGCTGGGCTCTTTGGAGACCCCTGTGTCCAGTGGCCAGTGTCTCAAGCTGCCCCAAGGGAAATACAGGCTGGATATCAGGGAAAAGTTTTTCATGGCAAGAGTGATAAAGCTCTGGAATGGCTGCCCGGGGAGGTGGTGGAGTCACCATCCCTGGGGGTGTTTAACAAAGCCTGGATGTGGCACTGGGTGCCAGGGTTGAGTTGAGGTGTTGGGGCTGGGCTGGACTCGATGGTCTGGAAGGTCTCTTCCAACCTGGGGATTCTGTGATTCTGTGAATTCTGTGAATTCTGTGAATTCTGTCTCGACCCTGGTCTCAGCTTGGCTCTGCTGGGCTCTTTGCAGCCCCCAGAGCTGCGCTGGGGTGAGCAGGCAGCAGGAGCTGGCGTGGGGAGGTGAGGGAGCGCTCAGCTCTCCTCACTGCCTCTGCTCCAGCGTGCCCAGGAGCTGCAGGGCAGGAGGAGCAGGACGCCCGGGGTGGGGCTGGCACGCAGCTCGGTGCCAGGGCTCACACAGCTCGGCTGTCTGACACGTCAGTCAGCACAGCCAGCCCCTGCCATGCCCATTAACCACGGCGGCCCCGAGCCCTGACAGCCCCTGCAGAGCGGCGTGACAGGGCTGGCACGGGCATTGTGAGCGGGGCACACATCACAGATGCCCCACTGAGCCACACGCAGCCTCTCNAAATCACCCCAGGACAGCATCCCAGCACGGAGAGGGACCAGGCAGGGGACAGTCCTGTCCCGGAGCATCGCTGAGCTCGGATCCGTGTCCATCCCACTGTGAAATCTCCAGCTGGGAGAGCCCGCAGCCACCGAGGGCATCATTAATTCATGGCAGTGACTGCTCCAGCCCCCTCGCTGTTCTCACACGCTGCTCTGCGGGCCCGGGAGCCTCGGACACAAAGTCCCCCGAGCTATCAGGGCCACGTCCCATAATCGAGGTGATGCCTTGACAATCCGGCCCCATTCTGCCGGCGGGATTTGTATGCAGCTGGGAGCTCCAGCCCGCTGCTCCTGTGGGAATCCACGGCCGTGGATTAGAGGCCATTGAGGTGGGTAATCGCCCCAGAGCACAATGCAGGAATTTGGCTGGTGGGATTGCCCTGCTCAGGAGGGATCCCCTTGGCTTTGGGAGCGTTTCAAAGGGTCGCTGTGAGCACCACGGGACACGACCAGCACTGTCTATGGGTTATGTCTGGAGCAGGAATAAAAGCAGGGAAAATAAAGATGAAAGGACCTGGCTTGATCCAGCCCTGGCTCCAGACAGCCCAACACCTGTGTCCGTGGGAGAGGGAGACGTGGCAGGACTTCCCGTGTGACCCTTGGCCATTGGGCTGGACAGGGGTGGTGACGGAGGGTAAATGGGGGGCACAGAGCTGGGGAGGTGTCCCAGGCATCCAGAACTCCCGTGCTGACTTCTTGGAGGTCATTCCATGTTTGCCTTGTGTCCTGGTTTGAACAGGCAGGTGTCTGCTAAGGACAGGAGCCTCCCCTGAAATGGAAAATGTAAACCCCTCCCTCTGAATTATTGTAATTTTGAAATTAAGGGGCTCTCAGGCAAAGATATGGGAATAGGAATAACAGTTCTTTATTAGGGAAAAATAAAAAATTAAAATAAAATATAAAAATAAAACTGCAGTAATACAAACCAACACTGACAGAGCCACAATAGACACCCCCAGCCACATCTTTCATTCCCTAAGACACTTTGATGACCCAGGGCAGGTCCAGGTGAGGCAGAGCCTGGGCTGCAGAGGCTCTTCCCCAAAGCCCCACGTCCCTCACAGAGCCTTGCTGGCACTCCTGGCTGTGCAAGGTGACAGCTCTGTTATCCACAGACAGCTCTGCTCTCTCCTCCTCCAAGCGTGCCCACCTTGACAGCGTATTCCCGGTGTTTCAGTGGCTCTCAGGGAGTTTCCCCCTCTGTTTGGGTGGAGCAGCTCTGTTCAAGAGCCTGTGTGTGTGCACAGGTGGGTGCTGAGCCACGGCAGTGCACACACCGTGTGTGAGGCCACCAGTGCCCTCATGGGAGAGAGGGTGACAACAGGGACGTGTGACACCCACCAAAGGACCAGCCACTGCTGATGGTGCCTCAGGATTTCAGCTTTTCTATTTTCCATCTATCTGTAACCCTGCAATTCTTTAGTGTATAACTCCAAACTCCACCCACAGTGTGAGCTGCTGCTTCCCCATTTTGGGCAGACACAACAATTCCTCTCCAGGCCTGGCAATCACGGGCACCTCACTGCCTCAGGCCCTGAGAGATGGGAACAAAAGTGAGTTGGGGGAAGCAAACTTGGGGTAAATGACTTCATTAGCTGAAGCTGTAATTGGAAGATGAAACTCCAAAATANGGTAAATGACTTCATTACCTGAAGCTGTAATTGGAAAGGAAGGCCCTTCAATAAATATCACTGCTTTTTATTCCCTTAATTTTGTCTGGCCTGTGTTTTTAGGTAGCCCTGGAAAGGCATCACTGACATCTCCCTTAGTTATGCTGCAAGTTTGTTTTGCTTCCACACCCCTCAAGACTTTTATTAAGGAATTTCCAAGCTCACAAACCCAGGGAGAGAATGCTGATGCCAAGAGCAGCTGCAGCCCCAGGTCTCCTGTTTGCAGGCCAGGGCTCTGTAGGGCCATCACGTGGGGAATCTTCATTTCAACCCACTTTGGGATTTTGGAGCCTTGTTTCCACCCTGGAGGAAGGAGGGAATAGCTTGAACTTGTGGCTGCTCTTCCCGCCCTGATGGAGCACTGCAGCCACGTGGCCATGCCCTGATTCCCACGGGGGAAAGGAGACCCTGCCCGTGGACACTGTGCTGGGTTACAAGCTGTGTCTGGGCTGTGTGCTCTGTCCCCACCTGTCAGAGCTGGGCAGGTATCTGCTGTTCATGGGGCAGTTTTCTTTATCTCTCCCACAGCCAATCCTCCNGGGCCTGCTCTGACTCTGGCACTGCTTTGTTTGTACTGTTGAATTTGTATTTTTAATTTCCCTAGTAAAGAACTGTTATTGCAATTCCCATATCTTTGCCTGAGAGCCCCTTAATTTCAAAATTACAATAATTCAGAGGGAGGGGTTTGCATTTTCCATTTCAGGGGAGGCTCCTGCCTTCCTCAGCAGACACCTGGCTGTTCAAACCAAGACAGACACACAAGCCCCTGGCACAGGGGGTTTGTTCCTAAACAGGGGCTGAGAGAAGCAGGAGTGTTGTGGCCACTGTGGCTGAGACTGGGAAACTGAGAACTCTCTGTCCTGCAGCCTGGGGCCATGTCAGCCCTGAGATCCTGCCTGCTTTGGACATCTGCTGGCTGTGCCTGGCAGGAGAGCTGAGGTGCATCATCCCACCACTGGAGCCAGGCTTTCAGGCACAAGTGTCTCTAATTATTAATTAGCTGATGAGGGTTTATTATGTCTTAGCACAGCTCTCCTGTTGCCTGTGGCACTTAGTGGCACGCACGAGGAGAGGGCTCGGTGCTCCTGTTGCTCACACGTGTGCCAGGGTTGCTGTGCAGGGACAAGAAATCTTCTGAGGCTGTGATCTGGTGTCCCACAGTGGCACGGGGGTCACAGCTGTGAAATTCATGCCAGCAGGAAAGGCCAGCTCTCAGGTGGGCAGGGCCAGCCCACCTCCACCATCCTGCACCCACAGGTGCTCTGCACGTGGGATCCCTGGGCCACATCACACCTCACCGTGGCTCCTCCAGGCAAGGGTGGGGAGATGAAGGAGCTGGGACACAGACATGTCCCTGCTCCAGAGGAAACGTGCTGCCAGCTCCTCTCCACAGCCAGGAGGGTCTGCAGGAGCTGCAAAGCAGCTCTGCTGTGTCCCACAGCTCCACTGCCATTCCCATAATTACAGAATCCCTGGATGAACTAGGCTGGAAAAGACCTTTGAGATCATCGAGTCCAACCTATGACCTAACACCTCCTCATCAACTAAACCCTGGCACTGAGTGCCACATCCACTCCTTTTTTAAACACATCCTTTTTTTAAAGTCCATCCCCAGGGAGGGGTCCCAGCTGCCACCCAGCCCAGGCTCTGCTCCCTGGGCAGATGGGGAGAGGCTGTGCTGGCTGCAGCCAGGATGGGGCTGGGGTGACCCCGCTGCTGCCTCAGCCCGTGCTGAGGGAAGGGTTAAGTGCGATGGGGAGGCTCTGACATTTTGCTAATGTGCTGTGTTAATTGATTCGCTCATTTCCATTTGTTCCTGTTAAAGAGAGACAGATGAGAGTGGTCCTGCAGTGCAGCGACTTGGCAGGGAGCGGCTCCGCTGCGTGCAGATGTGCTCCTCACTCATTTATTGCCATCCGGCCTCCCAGCTCCCAGCCAGCCTGGCCATCCCCAGCCCGGCTCCTGCAGGACCGGGGGACTCCGGGGCAGAGTCCCCACAGCCCTCCCAGAGCCCTNTGGTAGAATCACCATCTCTGGATGTGTTTAAAAAAAGACTGGACATGGCACTTGGTGCTATGGTCTAGTTGAGGTGTTAGAGCATAGGTTGGACTGGATGATCTTAGAGGTCTCTTCCAACCTCACTGTTCTGTGATTCTGTGATTCTGTGATTCTGTGATACTATATCATACTTCCTTACTAACTATCACTAACTAACAAACCCGTGACTCTCGGCTGAGTCCAGACACAGCTGGATCCAATTGGTCCATGAATCCAAACACCATCACCAGAATCCAACCAAGCAATCACTCACGTGAACAATCTCCAAACATATTCCACATGGGCACAAACACAGGCACAGCCAATGAGGTAAGGATTGTTTTCATCCTTCTCTCTGTGCTTCTCCAGGAAAAACCCTGAGAGACAGAATTCTGTCTCTCTGCTCAGAGAATGTGAATGCCACAGGGCCCCTCTCGGTGCCACCTACACGGGTCAGGGCAGGGGAGAGCTGGGATGGAGAAAGCCAAGGGGCAGCAGCCAGTCTGAAAACTCCTGAACCAGGGAAGAGCTGATGCCTTCATTGTGCACAGCCCTAAGAGGAGCAACAGCCATTACCACACCAACAGCTTCTATGCAGGGCAGCACCAGGCAGCCAGCCCATGGTCAGCCATGGAATCTTGGAATGGTTTGGGTTGGAAAAGGGTTCACAGCTCATCCAGTCACACCCCTGTCCTGGCCAGGGACATCTTCCACTATCCCAGGTTGCTCCAAGCCCTGGCCAGCCTTGGCCTTGGCCACTGCCAGAGATGGGACAGCCACAGCTTCTCTGGGAATTCCATTCCAGGGCCTCCCCACCCTCAATTCCCTCCCAATATCACACCTAACCCTGTCCTCTATCTATGTGAAGCCATTCCCCTTATTCTGTCCCTCCAGGCCCTTTTGAATTGTCCCTTTCCATGTTTTTTGTTGTCTCCCTTCGGGTGCTGGAAGGCTGCAATCAGGTCACCCCCAAACTTCCTCCTCTCCAGGCTTTTTCCAGTCCAGCTTTCCCAGCATCATCCCAGCTCAGTGAGCTCTGGAGGCCAGGCAGAGGGACTGTCCCTCGTGGGCAGCAGGGTCCTGCTCTGCCTGCCACCTCTGGCACCCCTGCCTGTCCCCTGGCAGTGCTGGGGCTGAGCGGGGCTGCAGGAGGCAGATCTGGGGGGGCTGCCCCTCTTCCCAGCTGCAGCCCTGGAAATGAGAGGCCAGCAGGCAGGAAAGCCATGCCCTGCCCTCCCCCTGCCCTCCCCCCTCAGCCCATGCTGGGCAGGCAGAGCTGTCACGCCCTGAGCCTCTGCTCATCCCTGCAGGACCCGGCTACCCACGGTGTGATGCTCGGTGACATCCCAGCCACCTGACCAAACACCTATTTTTCCCCTTGAAAAGTGCAATTATGACAAGAATCAAATTCCTGCGGTGAGAAAGCTCAATTTCAGTCAAAATGTTTATTAAAAACATATTTGTTCTGCACCTTTTCGCTGCCAAAAGAAAAGCATCTCCTTCCAAGTGTCTTTATTTGCTTGGACTTATCCACAGAAGAGGAATCTCTTGCAGGGAGGCTGGGCAGGGATGTGCCTGTGACAGGAGCAGCACCAGGGCTGCCTCCCCACCCTCCAGGGACACAGAACCCACCTGGGCTGGGATTTTCCTCCAGTCCCACTCCTGGTTTTGGTGCTGTGGGATTTGTGTGTTTATTGGGAGCACCCTGGAAAAGGGAATTGATGCTGGAGCAGGAGGGGTTTGAGGTGGTGCTTAAAATCCAGAATTAAGCTGAAGGTCTCTGCTCTGTTCCTGTGCTGGGACAGACCCAGGTGAATGGGAGGTGAAAATCATGGAAATACAAAAAAGTTTGGGATTGAAGAGACTTTACAGCTCATCCCATTCCATCCCTGCCTTGGGACACCTCCCACTGTCCCAGGTGCTCCCAGCCCCAGTGTCCAGCCTGGCCTTGGGCACTGCCAGGGATCCAGGGGCAGCCACAGCTGCTCTGGCAATTCCAGCCCAGCCCCTCCCCACCCTCCCAGGGAACAATTCCCAATTCCCAAGATCCCATCCATCCCTGCCTTCTGGCACTGGGAGCCATTCCCTGGGTCCTGTCCCTCCATCCTTGTCCCCAGTCCCTCTCCAGCTCTCCTGGAGCCCCTTCAGGCCCTGCAAGGGCTCTGAGCTCTCCCTGGAGCCTTCTCCTCTCCAGGGGAGCACCCCCAGCTCTCCCAGCCTGGCTCCAGAGGGGCTCCAGCCCTGGGATTAACTCAGTGGCCTCCTCTGGACACTCCCAGCACCTTTCTTGTGTTTCTGTACATAACCCCAGCACAAGTCCCTGTGCTGGGTTTGTGTAAAGCCAGAGAATCCTCACCCAGGTGGGGAGAGCTTGGTCAGGGCCAGCTGGAGAGGCTCCAGCAAGGAAATGACTCCTGAGCTTTGCCTGTACTTCAGGAGATGTTAATTATGGGAATCCTGTTAATTACACCCATTTCTGCGTCTTCACCCTGTGGGCACCTCTCTGCCAGGGAGCCCATCCCAGACGAGACCTCTGCTGCAAAACAAGGGCTCAGAGACAGGCAGAACAGCAGAAGAAAGAGCAGAAAAAGTTGCTGGGGGTTGAGGGTGTCCTCGGGGAGGAAACAGCAAAGCCCCAAGACAAACTGTGCTGCAGTTTGTCCTTCCCTGGAAAGGACAGCAGGGCCCTGGCACGTTCCAGTGCCAGTCTGGGGGTCCAGGTCAGAACTGGTCTGCAGGGAAATCCACATCAACTCATCTTTGCTCTGTTTTGGACCAAAGAGGCAGAGTTTTGCCCTCAGCAGTGACCACACTGTGTTCTCCGTGAGGAACCTCTCTGTGAGGTTCCCAGCACCTTTCCCATGGCTGAGGGTCACCAGGAGGCCTGGCAGGATGGCACAGCAGGGACTCTCAGCCTGGGCTCACAGGCTGCTGCTCTCTTCTAGAGTCTGGTGTTTCCCACCCCACAGTGGGAAATGGGCACCTTCTGCTGGCCCTGGGTGCTGCCAGCTGTGCCTGAGCTGAGGCACATCTGTGAGGTGGAGGCTGCAGGGACACCCTGGGTGGCTTCACACAGGTGACAGCTCAGGGCAGCCTGGTGCTGTGCCACAGAGGAGGCTCAGCCTGGCACCTGCAGCGGGACAGAGGGAGCAGGGTCCCACCCCAGTGCCAGCACAGCCTCCCCAGCACGGGGAGCAGGGGGTTAAAGGGAGAAGGTTCTGATCCTCCCACCCTCCTTCCTCCTTTCCATGATGGGTGGGAATATGTGAGGAAAGGATTTGGGAGCTCCTGTCCATGTGAAATCTGCTCCAGATCTGCCCTGCTCCAGGGCTGCTGAGGCCTCTGTGCCCGGGCTGTGCCCATGTCCCTGGGCTGTGCCCATGCCCCTCTGTCCCCAGGCTGTGCCCATGCGCCTCTGTGCCCGGGCTGTG
>VXBC01008612.1:6696-18400 GCA_013399945.1 Ploceus nigricollis | reverse complement strand
TTTTTTGTTTTTTTGTTTTTTTGTTTTTTGAGGGGGAGGAGTGGGGCTGAGTATCCTGTGACAAGATTTGTGCAGTAGCGGGCTCTGCAGCGCTCGGGGCTGCGCTCTGTGTGTGATGCACGGCGGGGCAGGGTCAGCCCCTGGCAGCGCGGCTGCTCCTGCAGCATGAATGAACCAGGGCTGGGGACGCTGCAGCTGCTGCTGTGACACGGGGACAGCTCCGCCGAGGGACGTTCTGCTGGAAAATGGGTTTGCAGTGAGGTTCAGCACCCAGCCAGTGCGGGGAAAGGCTGTGGTGCTGCTCACACCAGGGTGCCCGGTAGAAAGTTGCTCATTTTGAAAGGGATTTCAGATGTATTTTTGGTTTTCCTCAGAATTTTTCATTAAATTAAACACAGCTTTTGGGGGTTAGTTTTTTTCCTCTCCTACCTCAAACCTTCTCCATTTCCATCCCCTTTTCCACCCCAAGCAAAGAAGGGGGATGACGTGACAGCAAACCCACAAGGTAATTTTTGTCCTAATTTTTTTTTTTTTGGAGGAAAACCATAGTCACTCCAGCTGGGAGGAGTAGAAGGGATAATATTCCACTGCTGGGTTGAAACATTTCCATTCTCTAACAAGTTGTGATGGAAAAATTTGGTCTCCTTGACCTTGCTGCCTGGTAGGTGTCACTTAAATAACGTGACAGGCGGAAGCTGACTCCTCCTTCCTCGAGTCCACCCACGGAGAGTTTTCCCCTGTGCCAAGCATCCCAGGAGGAACAAATCACGGAGCCTGGGCAGCACAGCCCCGTGCCTGTCGCTGGGAAACGTGGACATCCAGGATTTGGAAAGGGTGAACACCCCATGAAGCCACAGCGCTGTGCCCAGCCAGGCGGCCAAAACTGAGGGGTTTGGGCTCCTTTGGGAGATTCCAGGGAGAGCCCTCCAGCCTGTCTGAGGAGGAGGGGAGCTGCAAAGGCAGCTGGTGCAGGGAGGAGGCCCAGCAGCAGGCAGGGCTGTCCCTGCGCTGTGGAAGGGGATGTCACCACTCGCACTGTGCACCCCCACCACCCAAGAGACGATTCTGTGGACCCCCCATCCTGCAGATCCGTGTTTCCCCATCCCTCCAGCCGGGCTCTGGAGTGCGCTGCAGGTGCTGCTGCCCACGCTGGTGCCACCCCTGGTGCCCTGCGCCCCGCACGGGTGGCCCTGGGCGCGCCCCTGCTCCCCGCGTGTGCCGCCAGCCGGGGTCACACCGCGCCTGGCGCCCGTGCCAGGGCTCCGCACACGCCCTCCTCCGCTCCGGGAGATGCCAGTTGCCATGGCAACGGGATACAACACATCCTGGCATCGCCTGGGTGAGGCTTCCCGGGCTGGCAGGGCGCGGAGATCCTTCTGTCCCGTCCCCTCCTTTCCGTCATCGCGCCGGGGCGCAGCGGGAGATGCATTACGGAGAGCTCCCGCCGCGGGCATCCTCCTCCCTGCGGGAAGGGCCCCTCTGCGCGGGACTCACCCACCGGCTGCATCCTGCCTGTCCCTGCCAGCTGTGCTCACCCCGCCGGGGTCCCCTCCCCCTCACAGCCTCGGCAGGAGCAGAGCTGGGCCCCGCCGGGAGCATCTGCCCGGCTCCTGCCGGGGGATGTCTGTCCTCTCTGTCCTGCCTGTCCTGTCTGTCCAGTCCTCTCTGTCCTCTCTGTCCTCTCTGCTCCAGGGAGAGCTCGGCTGCATTCCTGTCAGAATGTGCTGCAGGGAAAAGCTTCTTCATGAGGCCTTGGTGTCCCCTCAGGGCTGGACACCAGGGATGGACAGCCCAGTGCTCACCAAGACCTCAACCTGCATCCTGCATGCCAGAGAGTCCCCAGGCCGTGGCTGCTGCTGGGTTCCTCCTCGGTGCTGTCATTTCCCATGGCAGAAGGCCTGGCTTTGATCCCAGCACTGCCCGGGACTGATTTTGCCAGATCTGTGAAATCTGTGGGGAGGCACAGCCAGCACCGCCCCAGCTGCGGTTCCTGTGCAGGGCTGAGCCCTCGTGGGGAAGGTGTCACCTCCCAGAACCTCCCCGGGCTTGGGGCAGGCTGTGTGCAATCTGTGGGGTAGCAACTGTGCTGGGGCAGCAGCAGCAGCTCCCCAGGAGCAGAGGGGTGTGCTGGGGAAGCAGCAGCTCCCCAGGAGCACAGGGATGGGCTGGGGCACAGGGATGTGTTGGGACAGCAGCAGCTCCCCAGGAGCAGAGGGGTGTGCTGGACCAGCAGTGGGCTGAAGAGAGAAAACAAAAAAATGGGACTTCATGGGCTAAAGCTGGAATTAACTCCAACATTCAAATGGAGCAGAACTTATAAAAGTGAGAGACCCCATGACTGGCTGTCCATTTTTGTGACCATTTTGGTTCATCTTGGGTGCAGCCCTGGCTGGGCTCTTGTGCTGCCCAAGGTGGATCCACTGAGGCCTCCTAATAAATCCCTGCTTTATTCTTCAGCTCTGTCCAGCCTCTGCTCTAGGTCAGCCTTCCCAAGGCATCAGTGGGGATGGAGAGAGCTGCATCTCCCTCTGGACAGATGCCCCCCAAGCACAAATTACGGGATCCCTCCACAATCCCCCTGCAGGCTGGGAAAGGGGGGAGCTGCGGGGAGGTGACCCCTGCTGGGCTGTCCAGAGCAGGGTCCATCCCTGCCTGTGGCAGGTCCCACACGGACACAGCCGGGTGACAGTGCCTGCAGACCCCAGGGGAGCAGACAGCCCCGTGGAGCCCCATCTCTGCCGGGAGAAGGCTCGTGGAGCTCTCGTTCAGCACAAGGTGGGTGCCTTCGGGGTGGGCTGGTGGCCGGTGTGGGGTTACAGCCTGCGGGGAAGGGGGGTCAGGGCAGAACCTGGGCCAGGAGGGCAGCGGGGCTGTCCCACATCACCAGCGGCCCCCTTGGCGAGCAGCGGGGCCGGGAGCAGCGGGGCTGGGGCGGGAGCCCACCGGCACATCCCACGGGCTGCCCTCGGAGCAACAGCGCAGGGGAGAAGCGCTGGCCTCGAGAGGGAAGCGCTGGAGATGGAGAGAGGGGAGAGGAGAGCAGAGCCCCCGGCTGCTGCCACTTCACGGCACCGTCTTCATGATACGGCGTTGCCTTGACAACTGCGAAGGGTCTTTTACTGCCTGTCGGCTGCTGAGACAGGAACGGGGGATGGAGAGGGGGGAGAGCCTCAGCTCCCCGTTCCTCCAAGTGCTTTGCACCCTCTCAGAGGCGTCCTGCGTGTGAGGACACCGGGACATCCCCGTGCCCAGCTGGCCCTGGGCAGGGCTGGCCTGGACAGGGAGCCCAGGGGCTGCTGGTGGGCCAGCACAGCTGAGGAACCTCCAGCAAGGAGTGGCTCCTGGTCCTCCGCCTGGCTTGCCTTGCCGTGACCTTGGCATCAATCAGGAGCTTTGGGCACCTCGTGGCGTGGTGTGGCCTTGGAGCAGCACCTGAGATCAGCTGGGCTTGTCAGCTGGGCCAGTCAGTCTGCCGGGCAATGAGGGCTGTGTGTCCCTGCCTCCATTACCACCCCAGAGCTGGGAACGGTCCTGTCTCAGCTCCCTGCAGCAGCACAGCCTCTTCCCCTTCCCCGGGATGGGGCTGCCCTGCTGGGCTGGCTCCACACCCAGCATCTCACGGCACAGAGGAAGGAAAAGATTTGCTCCTGCTGGGTCAGCAAAATGCACACACGTGGGGGTTGTGCTTTCCTTGTGGGCACTGTGATTGATACCTGTGGCCCTCGGTACTGCAGGCACGGATGGCACTGCCCATGCCACCCTTGTGGCCTGAAAGGCTGGGCCACATCCTCAGGATGTCCTAAAAGAGACACAGAGCTGCTGCCTGGGATTGCTGCTGAGCTCACAGCCACCCTGTGAGGAGCCTGGCAATCCCTGTGGCTGCTCCTGAGCCCTCAGACACGGAGGGGGCGGCACAGGGAGCCAAAGTGCCTGCAGAAGGACCAGAGGCTGCTGGGGATGGGATCACCTTGCCTGATTTCAGGCAGCTCAGCTGGAACGAGGCGTCCACACCAGAGGGTCAGCAGCAATAAACAGCTGCTGGTAGAACAGACTCATCTGACCTACTTTGGCCAGCCATGGGCTCAAGGACACCCCAGAGCCACCCCCTGCTGCTGTCTAGACAAGCAGTGCCCGTCTGAGCGCTGACCCCAGCCGTGCTGGCCTGCCCCAGGCTGTGGAGGGGGGCCTGGGCCCAAAGAGGGAGAGTCTGGACCCAAAGTGGGGCTGTGGGATGGGCAGCCCTTGTTGTGCCGTGGCTGCACAGCAGACACAGCCTCGGGGACAGCGGCGAGACGCTGGCTGGTCACTGAGAGCAGCCAGGGCTGGGGACAGGCTGGGGACAGGCTGGGGACAGGCACTGCTCTGGCAATGCTGGAGCTTTGCTGGAGGGGCTGGGGGCAGTGTCCCCCTGGTGTGAGCAGGAGCCACGTCCAGGGTGTTGACAGTGTTCATGTTTCAGCTGGTGGCCTGAGTGCCCCGGGGCTCTCAGCAGCTCGCTGTGCTCTGGGTGAGCTGTCTGACATCGGAGCATCCCCCTCTGGAGCCTGTCTGTGCCTCCACAGCCCTCCTGCCCCAGCCCTTCCCTGCTGCACTGGGCACAGCACTGCCCCCACCAGCCTGGTGGCATCAGGGATGGTGGTGTGCTCATCCTGGAGCAGGGCACACTGAGGGCAGAGCTCAGGGATCTGCAGCTCCTCCCGAGGGGCAGCTCTGATCTCTGCTCTGGGACAGGGACAGCAGCCAGGGAAGGGCTGGAGCTGGGCCAGGGCAGCTCAGGCTGGAGAGCAGGGAAAGGTTCTTCCCCCAGAGGGTGCTGGCACTGCCCAGGCTCCCCAGGGAATGGGCACGGCCCCGAGGCTGCCAGAGCTCCAGGGATGCCCAGGGTGGGGTTGTTGGGGGGGCTGGGCAGGGACAGGGGCTGCACTGGAGGATCCTGGTGGATCACAGGTCTCTCCCAGGGTGTCCTGTGGCTCTGTGGCTCTGTGGTTCCATATTGTGAGCTCATTCACAGCCTGTGGGATTTGATGACACGGACAGGGATCCCCTGGCACCCCAGCCTGGCTGCAAGGCCCAGAGTGACCAGGGACTGCAGGTCTGTAGTCCAGCCCCAGCCAACAATCCTGACCCCCCAACAGCTTTAGGGGGGCTATTTCAGCCCAGGGCAGTGGCACAGACCCACTCATGTTCCAGGGTCTTTCCCTGGAGAAAGCTCTTGTGAGCAAACAGCTTTTCCAGAAGGATTCCTGTCTCTGAACAGCATGAGGACAAGCACAGCTCTTTCTGAAACCATCACCCTGTGCAAAGAGGAGCTTCTGCTCTTTGTGGGGTCGCTGCACTGGTAAGGTGCACCAAGCTGGGCCTCAAGCACAGCATTGCTCTGAGGAGCCCTGGGATGCTCCGCGCCTGGAGGCAGATCCACGTGGCCCCAGCTGATCCCTGAGCTTCCCCAGCCAGTTTGCATCCTCTAGGCCACATCTGGAAGGTGCTGAAATCCAGCTGCAGGCTGGATAAGGCAAGGAACAGATCCCCCTTGCCCTGGGTGCAGCAGGGCTCTCTGCAGGCCTGGGTGCTGAGCACTGGGGTTCAGGCTGAGCCACAGTGTGACACAGCAGCGGGCTCCTGGTGCCTCCATGGGTGCTGGCAGCTCTCCAGCTGTTTGGCCACCTGTGGCAGCTGCTGCTTTCTCCAGAAGCTGCTGCTATTGCTTTTAAATTGATGATGCAATTGGGCCTTATTTAAAGCAACAGCTCTTTCCCTTCCAATTTTGCTCGGTGATGAATATTGGCTCTCCTTCTTTCCCTCTCTTTCCCTACCTCTTCACCTGGACTCTGAAATGCCCAGGGATGCATGTGGAATGACTTTCTACCCATTGTCAGGCACTTACAGTATCCCATAAATAATCTACCACTTGTTTGGTCTAAATGTAATTAAGATCCTCACTCCATGCTTGGCGACACTGACCGGCCGTGGCGGTGGTGATTTATTGGGCTGCATTGTTTGGGGCTTTAATTGCAGGCTGAGCCTGGCCCTCCCCTGACAGCTTCTCCCAGGAATGATATGTTTACGCTGCAGAGGAGTTTGGGGTGATAACTGTATAAAGCAGTCTGATAACGAAGACCACACTCCTCACACAGAACCTGTTGAAGGTGTTGCTGTAGGAGGAGGTTTTCTGAGAGCAGGGCAGGGAGCTCTCCGGAGAGAATCAGCTCCTTCCCATGCACAGAATATTTGCAGGCTGCCTGCGATTGTACTGATTGTTACGGAAAATTATGTGAGAGCTGCCTTTTCCTTCAAATAATTTAACTCTGCGGATCCTGTGGGTATTCAGTGTGGGCTGTGTGCTGGGCACAGGGTGATCAGTCACGTTCAATCACATGGCAGTGCTGCCGGGGCCGGATTGGAGAGCGCTCTGGCACTTACTGTGCATATTCATGAAGGGCAATTAGGAATTCAGCCCTCCTGGGCAGGGGCTGAGCGCAACTCCGCTGTTCCTGCCGTGCCAGGGAGCCAGCGTGGCACGAACGTTCAGGTGCTGGGCACACCTGAGGTGACTCCCTGCCGCCTGCCGCTCCCTGTCTGCATCCAGCTGCTGCTCCTCGCTCCGCGCCCACCCCTCCATCCATCCCTCCCCATCCGCACCCAGGCAGCTCCTGGGTGTTCCTGGCTGTCCTCAGCCGTGAATCTGCTCTCTGCTCTCTCAGCCCCTCCTGCCGTCCCCACGGCTCTCCCGGTCCCCACACGCGGGTTCCGAACGAGCGCAGCCGCTGCCGCTGCTCTGCCGGGCTCCTCTCCTCTCTGCGGGGCTGCTGCAGAGCCAGCCAGCCTCTCCCAGCCCTCCCAGATAAGCAGGATTAAATCCCTGCCTCATTCCATGAGCGCGGGCACGAGGGATAGAAGGGGGGTCCTTATCTCGCTCTTATCTGCGCCGCAGCTGCTTGTCTCTGGCTGGGGAGGGGAGGCGGCCCCAGCCCCTGCTGCTGGAACTCGTGTCCCTGCAGAGCCTGACAATGGCCCTGCGTGTAGAACAAGGCCCTCCCTCCCCACCCCGGCTGCTTTTCAGCTGTCCCTGAGGCCCCGGAGGGAAACCCTGGGACACCTGATCGCAGCAGATAGCGAGGGGAGAGCCCAGCAGCCCGGCTGCTGTTCTGGTACACAGCTGCAGACAGATGTGCTGCAGAGCAGCTGCAAACCACGGCACACACAGCCCTGGCACTGCCCTCCCTGCTCCCTCTGACAGACAGAACCACAAATCCCACACTGGGAGGGGTGGGAAGGGACCTTAAAGCTCACCCAGAACCCCCCTGCCATGGGCAGGGACACCTTCCACTGCCCCAGGCTGCTCCAGTGTTGGAAACACTTAGAGTGAATCATAATTAAGAAATAGTTGGCCTCTGATTGTACTAGCGTGAATTATAACATCTATTTTACCTCACCCTTCACGTGAGACTAAAAATAAAACAGAAGGCTTTAAAATACCTCTCAGTTACCCCATCTCTGGGTCAGAAAAGGGCTTCATCCCACACTCCAGGCCTGTCCAACCTGGCCTGGGACACTCCCAGGGATCCAGGGGCAGCCACAGCTGCTCTGGGCACCCTGTGCCAGGCCTCTCCACCCTCTGAGTAAAGCATAACCATTATTCCTTGTGATTCCAAGCTCCAGAGGGGCTGGTTGGTCCAGAAGTTTCTCCAGGTTATGGTCTATGATCTCCATCTCTCATTGGGACCCTCCCACAGCCAGGGCACTGCCAGGGCTGCAGCACCACATCCTCAGCTGTCCTCAGCTACCCAGGCCTGGAGTCAGAGCCCTCTGGGGCTGGGAAAGAACCTCTGGGTGCAAACTATTCCCAGAGGCTCGGGGCACTGGTGTCATGAAATCTCCTCATGAGAAAAGCAGCATTGTGTTCATCAGGTGTGAGCAGAGCTGGCAGTGCCACTGCTGCGGTGCCCTTTGGCCCTTCCCAGCTGGAAATGACAGTGACCTTATCACTGTACAGCTCCTGAAAGGTGGCTGTGCTCAGGGGGGTTGGGCTCTTTCTCCAGGAGCTGACAGAACCAGAGGACACAGCCTCAAGCTGCCCCAAGGGAAATACAGGTTGGATATCAGGGAAAAGTTTTTCATGGCAAGAGTGATAAAGCTCTGGAATGGCTGCCCGGGGAGGTGGTGGAGTCACCATCCCTGGGTGTGTTTAACAAAGCCTGGATGTGGCACTGGGTGCCAGGGTTGAGTTGAGGTGTTGGGGCTGGGCTGGACTCGATGGTCTGGAAGGTCTCTTCCAACCCAGTGATTCTGTGATTCTGGGAATTCTGTGAGTTCTGGGAATTCTGGGAATTCTGTGAGTTCTGGGAATTCTGTGAAATGCTGCAGCACATCCCCAGTGCTCCCAGGTTACTCCAAGGCCTGCCCCTCCACCCATCCATCCGCAGGATACTTCCATCCAATTGATTTCCACCTGAAATCAAAGCAAGACTGATGGAAGCTTTTCCTTCCCTTTCCAGCCTCTTGGCCTTCACCTGGCCCTTTGCCCTGTTTGAGCTGGGCTCATTCAGGGTTATTTTGCCCCTGCAAGGCCCTTGGTCAATCACAGAGCACCCTGAGTGTGGCTACTCCTGTGTCTGTGCCCAAACCACCGAGCTCACTGTGCACAGCCCTGCCCAGGATTTTGGGGTAACTGCTGTGACCTCCTGGCACAGCCTGCTCAGATTTCCTGATGGAAGCGCTGTGCAAGGACTGGAATAGAATCATGAAATCATTAAGGTTGGAAAAAACCGCTAAGATTGAGTCCAAACATCAGCACAGCACTGATGTGTTCATCTCTGCACCATGTCCTCCATTCCATGTCCACCTTGTGAACATTTCCAGGCATGCTGAATGCCCTGGGCAGCCTAGAGCAGGGAATGTATGAGATGGAGAAGTGTCCCCAGCAGGGAATGGTGCTCTGATCCCCTGGAGAGCAATGCCACCCACCCATGGGTGGGTCCCAGCGAGGGGAGGAGGTGCCTTGGCACAGGTGGTTTGGGGACAGCAGCCTGCTAGAGCTCTGTCACCTCTCCCTGAGGGTGACACATCCACAGCTGCACTTTGCAAGGAGATCTGGAGCTCCCAGGCCAGATCCAAGTGCTGGAGTTTGGCATGGGCCCCTCTGGGAGGGGTGAGCCTCCACCCAGCCCTGCGGCACAGGGCCATGGGCAGAGCTCAGCAGGAGCTGCCCATCGTGGTCCAGCACCCACCAAGAGATGGAGAAGGTTAATCCCAGTGACTGAGATGGAAAATGCTCCCTGGGACCTGGAGGGATGGCAAGGTTCACAAAGACCCCAGATCCCCATCCCTGGAAGTGTCCAAGGCCAGCTTGGATGGGACTTGGAGCAACCTGGGATAGTGGAAGCTGTCCCTGCCCATGGCAGGGGGTTTGGAATTAGATTTAATTTCATTTAAGGTCTCTTCCAACCCAACCCATTCTGGGATTCTGTTCCCATTCCCTCCCAGCCCTGGAGCCCTGCATTGGCAGCAGGGATCTGGGATTCTCATCACTTCTTGCTGCTTCTCTTTGCCTTTTGGCTCAGAGCAGGGCAGGGGTGCCTGGAACCACACAGGGGCAGGCAGGAGAGCCAGAGCCAGGGTGGGAACCCAAGGCAGTGGGGCAGAGGTGAGACCCCAGAGATGCCAGAGCTGGGATTTCCGGGGACAGCTTTGACTTGATGCCATCGGGATCTCCATGGGGCCTGGAGGGGTAACTCTGCCTGGGAAACAGGGAGGGAAGGGGCTGAGAGAAGGGGAAAGCCAGGCTGGAGTTCTGCAGGCACCACATCCATCAATCCCCTGCCCCAGGGCCAGGGCAGCTTTGGTTTTGCTTTCAGACGGCTTTTTAGAATCCCATTTTGGCCCTTTGGTAAGCATCTGTGCATTTGCACATGAACATCTTCACACTTCTTGGCGTTTTCAGACACTTTGCCATCCCTGGAGAAGCTGGGGACCCTGAGCACCCTGGGATAGTGGAAGTTGTCTCTTCCCATGGCAGGGGGTTGGAACCAGATGAGCTTTGAGGTCCCTTCCAACCCAAACCATTCTGGAATTCTGTGATCCCATGATTTGTTCTGCACCCACAGGTTTTGTACTGACACCCCTGTGCACCCCCACATTACAATCTGATGCTGAGGACCTGCAAGGAGAGAGGAGAGACTTTGGAACCCCAGCCCAATTCCTCCTGCCCTGACACCTGGGCTGCATCTCTGCCCTCTGCCTCCCCAGCACACACATTAAGGGATTACACTGTCATCTTTTCAGCCTCTCTGTCAATAGATTTCTTTTTTCCCAGACGATTTTTTCTCCCTGGCTCGAGCTCTTTCACTTCATTAATACACCCAGAAGGGAAGAGCAGCTGCCTGCATTGTCTGGCTAGGAAAATTTCTTGCGCTGCTGGATTTGTAAAACAACTGATTAAAGACAATGCAATTAATTATTCCTTGATGAAATAGTGGAAATTATCCTGAAAAATGAAGAAATTTAGCAGTGGAACATTAAATCCCCATAATTATGTCATTTCTACAAAGGGGGCAGGGAGGTGAAGTATAAAAATAAAACCCAGCCACAGTCTTTGTGCCAGCTCCTTGCCAGGGGACGTGGTGCCCTCCACGGGCCTCTGCCTTGGGTGTTTGCCTCAGGGTACCCCCAGATCCCCCCAGAGCCCCCCGGCACAGGCAGGGAGCAGGGGCTGGGGGTCCCTGCAGAGCCCCTGCCCGTCAGGCCAGGCTGTCTGCTGTGTGCTGGGCTGGGTGTGAGCATCCAGCTGTGCTCACAGCATCCAGCTGTGCTCACAGCTTCTTCTGGCATGGGGGCGGTGCCCACGCCCTGGCACTGCCACTGCTCCTGCTGGGACAGCCTGGAAAATCTGAGATCCCTTGGAGAGGAAGCTGAGGCCCAGCTTTCCTCACCCTCAGCCCTGCCCCTCACAGGAGCTGCTCACACCGTGTCCTGCCCAGCAGCACCCTGAGCACCCATGGGGACACCTCGTGGGATCCCAAAAAGTGCCCCACGGGGCTTGGCCCGTGTGCACCAGCTGTGCCCCAGGCCCTGGGGTGTCACCCAGCCCCTGGAGCTGTCCCCTCTGAGCCCCCCAGCACCATCACCATGTGATTATGAAGTCATTATGGCTGGGACAGACCGTCGAGATCACCAAGTCCAACGTTCCACCAGATACCCACTAACCCACGTCCAGAGGTGACACATCTGCTCGTGTCTTGAACATTTCCAGGTCCACCCACCCCCTGCAGCCTCCTCTGCCCCGTGTGTTCCTCTGGCTCTTGCCACACAGTGTTCCGTGGGCCATCCCCTTCCTAACCACTAATTCCTAGCTCATCCTTTCCTCCTTAAACTCTGGATTTTCCACCCACCGGCTCTCTCTGTCCCGGCTGCCTCCCCTGTGCTTTCCCCCGCTGCCTTGTGCTGTCCCCATCCCTGCCAGAGCCGTAACTCCGGGAGGAGAGCTGGCCCCAGCCCCGCTCCTCTGGAGCCGCTCTGACTCTGCATCCCCATCCCGTGTGCCCGTGCCCGTCAGAGCAGGGACAATGCCAGCCCGGGAGGAGCGGGGAGTGCGGGATCCCAGCCCGGGGGATCCCCGAGAGGAGCGGACAGTGCTGGGTCCCCGGGAGGAGCGGACAGTGATGGATCCCCTGGAGGATCCCCGAGAGGAGCGGGCAGTGCCGGATCC
>VXBC01008532.1:10688-41728 GCA_013399945.1 Ploceus nigricollis | reverse complement strand
TCCTGCCCAGCTCGCTGCCCCAGTCAGAGTGTGTATCTGCATACCAGTTTCCCATATCCCTTGGCTGCCTCCTCTCCATCAGTTTGTCTCATTACTTTTGAACCTGCTCATAATTTTGACTGCTACAACATCCTTTGCCAATGAGCTCAAAAAAATCAGTATTTTGTGAAAATTCAATTTTCATTAAAAAGTGCTCCTTTTCCTCTGCTGTCTCTGGCAGTTTCATTTGGTGACCCACAGTTCTGTGAGAAGCAGTGAATAAATTTTCTTATGCAGCATACAATTTTGTAGAGCTACATCATATTTCTCCTCAATCATCTGTTTCCCAAGCAGAAGAATCACATTCTGTTCAGTGCTTTTTTGAAGTGGATCTATACAGCATATTCTTGTTATTTCCTGTACCTCTTTTCCATTTCCATGATAACCTTTTGAGATGAGATGACAGTATATGAAAAGAGGATGCATCATAAATTTACAGTGTAATGATGCATGCTGTTTTGTGCTCCCTTCTTTTCCTAGTAATTACCAAGAGTCTCTTTACTCCTGAACACTGAAATGGTGTTCTCAAAGCACTATCAGATATTTCTTATGTATTTAGAGGAAATGGAGAGCCCATCAATACTTGTGTGTATGTAGTTAAGATTGTTTTCCTTATGTGACCTGTGGTGAATGCTGTAACACCAGCTTTCACCTCTGCCTTTATTTCCAGTTACTTTGTACCATGAGATCTTCTGCAACTGTCTGCAGCTGGTCACAGTTCAGATACCTTGGGATCATTTTGCTGATGTGGCCTTAGGGACATGGTGTGCTGCTTTAACAGGTGGGCTTAATGGTCTGAGAGGTCTCTTCCAACCTAAACAAGCCTATGATTCTCTGACCAACAAACCCTCCACCTCATGATGGATGCTTTTCTTCCTACATCACTTACAAGTATTTTGAATAACGTAGGTCACAACACAAATTTATCTTAGATTTCACCCATATCCTCCTTTCAGCTGCTTACTTATCTCTACTTTTATATCCCTACTCCTAAAGCTGATGTTAAAGCTTTTCTGTATCCTTGTTTCTTCAAAGATCTTGCATAAAGCAACCTGGGGGAAGAACCAAAGGCCAGCACTGTCCACTGGTCTGAACTGACTTTTCAGAGAATGGTCAGTCTACAGCAGAAGGTGTCCCCAACCTAAAATCTGCATCAGTTGTTAGAAACTGCATGGAACTGGCCTTTTTCACATAATGCAGGCTCTAAACAAGTATTTAATACAAAGTCACTTTTACCAGGGTAGATAAGTGGTATCACATCAGTGCAACCCTGGTAGGAGGAGACCTGGGTGTTTCCCTTCAGGCAGGACAAAGCCTCCTTTGAGAAAGCTGTGCTTGAGTGAGCTACAGGCTGTGCTGCCATACAGTTATCACAGCAGACAGGGGGAAGGCTCCTGCTCACTGGCTCTGCAAGGAGAAACAGTCTCATCCCTGAGACAGGGGGACCATTCCTACTGCTTTGAGGAGACTCAGGGCTGCCCGGTTCTGTGCTGGGAGGCACCACAGCCAGTCTCACCGCATGCCTCTTTGCAAGCTGTTAGAGTTATGGCTTTGTTAGGGAAGAGGAAGAGTAGCCTCTGCCTGGAGCAAACCCAGCATTTTCCTATAACCTTCCTGAAATCCAGGTGGACTTGGTGTAAATGTGCCACCTCTATGTCTTCTGCTGTAAAATTTGAGAAATGCTTTTACACCTGGGGAGGCTCTTTTAACAGGGAGAAGGTGCATGTTTTAATGGAAAGCCATCAGGAGAACTCACCTAGAAAAGTCACTCACCTGAAACCCTGAAGCAGACAGCAGACAGCTGCTCACTGACATGGGCTAGGACAGTGTGGTTGTCACCCTGTGTGTCACCAGCCTGACAGGTAATTCCTCTTTATGAGCAGAGCAGGTGGATTGGGGGAGTCAAGGGAGATGGAAAGTTGGGAATGCTGGAGCTGAGGCCATCCCTGTTAGAGCCACAAGACCTCTACATTGTCAGCCCCAATAACCTGTGGTGGCCTTGCCACTCTTCTGCTGTGAAACTCCAAAGGTGGCAGCTGAGGGAGGACCATGCGTTGATTCCATGGCAGCACTGTGCAGACATGCCGCAGAAACTCCTGTTTGTGCACACACAACATCAGTCAGCAAGCCATCCTTGCTCCAGCTGTGGCTATGAAAGCCATGTGAGACAGCTGAGATGGGGACCTGGGCGAGGACTGCTCAGAAATGCCTGCCACAGCTTCACAGTGTCATCAGTCCAAGGGCAGCCTGGTCTGAGATGGGGTGGAACCTGAAGAAGCACACTACCCACTAAAGGGACTCCTGCAAGCCCAGCTCCCTCATATACCTCCTGGGCTGTCAGGATAAAGGGAGGACCCCTTGCTTCTTCATGGAGGAAGTCCAGGACACAGCTCTTCTCTTGCCAGAGGGCATGGAGACCAGCTCTCCCTTAGGTAAGACCTCCAGATGTTTCCAACCCACAGCAAATATGGCATCCCCATCCCGCACACATCACACTGCTCGCTCCTGGAGCTGTGCAGCAGTGAGACAGAAAAGCTGCCTGTGGCCCATCCCTGGGCTTGCATGTCCAGTGCTGGGGGAACAATTGAAGAGGGAGGGATTTCTTGAGCTACTCTCCACTTGGATGAAGCTAACAAGTGAGTAAAGAAACTGCTGTTAACCCCGTGTTTGTCACAGCACAGACAGACCAGCTCGCCCATTCCTTGGTTTTTTGCCCGTTGTTTCTCCTACAGCCCAATCTAAGAGCTACAGAATTTAATTCCGAACTCAGTACTCAATATAAGACAGAGTCTTATATTGTCTGAAGATCCTTAAATTTTTGTTACTTTAGTGGGAATGATTACTGTGCAAGAGAGACAAAAATTCTTTTAAATAAAAAATAGGTTTTGGTGGGGGTTTTTTTGTTTGTTTGTTTTTGTTTTTTTTTGTTTTTTTTTTTTTTTTTTTTTTTTTTTGTTCACTAGCCTCAAGCCATGTTAGCATTGAATTTTAAAGGTCAGGGCTGGAGTAATACAACTCATCAGTTAGGTCTTCACTAGCCTATTATTGCACCAATTTCAGAAGGAGAAATCTGAAAAAATTGCCAAGGGAGATTGAGATCAGGCTGGTGACAAAAAAGCTGAAATGAAACAATGAGGCTCATTATGTTGGTGACTTTATTAGTTTTTCAACTTTCTCCTGAAGTGTGCTTCTCTTACAAAACTTAAACACCAATGCTCTGCCAGAGAATCCCCTGGCACCTGGCCTGCTGGGTCAGACATCTGTGATAGCACAGTCATGTGCAGCCCCTGCAGATACTGAGGGCACCACATGAACTACACAAATAGAAGTGTGTCAAAGTCAGGCATTTTAGACTCTGTAAGTGACAAATTTTCATGCAGCTCACGAAAGGGTTCCCATCATCTCTGAGAAGACAAAAAAGTGCCCTGAGGGCTCCTTCTGTATGTGTGATTTGTAAAATGTTAGGAAGTCATCTGATGGTTGCAAATTGCTTGACACTTGAGAGAAGGGGTAAATAGATGAGGAAAAACTGGAGATCAAGGACTCTCTACTCAAACAGCTCACATTTAAAAGATACTTCATTAGTATAAACATATCAATACAGCATGGAGGTGCTCTACTTTTGTAAAGCCACATGCTTTGGCACTTCAAGAGCAAACATAAAATGTCCACATGCAAACAGGAATAAAACAGTTGAGAAAAGGATTCCTTGCTAAAAATATATTGTTTGAAGTAAAGCTGTGCCAAGGAGGGAGAACAGTCAAAGAGAAAAGAACAGGTAAAATACAGGATGGGCAGCAGATACAGCCTTTTGTAAGCAGGCTAGCACTTTACACTTGTTTAACACTTAACTTTGATCAAATAAACCTAGTTTATTTCCATTTTGAGTCTTGTCTAGCAATAAAGTGATCTCAAAGTAAGCCAGGAGGTGGTGATGTTCCTTACAGAAACAGTGAACTGCTGAACAGGATGCCTTGGGACAAAGTAACAGCGCATACAGCTCAGCACGTGTGTTGGAGGATGCCAGACAGAGAGGTTTCTGTCATAAGACATCTGGCAAGTGTAAGAGCTAGTAATAGCAAGTGATAGCTAAAGGAGAAATGTTTTCTCTAACAAAGAGAAAATATTTTTTGTCTTTGGCAAAAATCTGCAGCTTTTCCACAGCTGAGAAGAATATGTTCAATGCTCAATGAGTAATAAATAAGTGGAGGGCACATGAAACGGGAGACTTCAATGCCTGAACCTGGGTGTGCAGTGCCTTCACCCACAAATACCCATGTTCAGGCATTGCCTAGCAAAGAGGCCCTGGCAGCCAGCCCATGGCCCTTGCAAATGCCTCTGATGGAGAGTGACTTGCAAGGGAGGGTTTTGTGATTTAAGGGGACCATTTATTACCTCCTTGACTCTAATCTGCTTGATTTATGCCACTGAAGGATTTGGACCACACACACATCTGAAAAGTGTTTGCAATACCTCTGATTTGACAATGGTTATTAGCCTGACCTGCTGACCTTGATATCCATGCTATGGACTGTGATACATTCAAAGTGTTCAAGTACTTTAGGAGATTTGGGGTAGTTTTTTCAGAAGCTCTGGTAGATGGTTGAAATATCATAGCTTTGGATTTTCCTGTCTTATGTCAGATGGCTTTTGCACTCCAGTGCTAACAGATTCCTGCACTGTTCCTTCTGAACCTCAGCTTTACTACTAGAATGTATTAGAGAAGATCACAGCTGTGCAACATCTCCTGAAGGTGGGCTCATGTTGCAATATTAGTGTCATGTAATTCTTTCTAGGTCAACTTTGAATGGCATTTGTGCATCTGTAATGGAGGAACAGCCGGCTAAAAACGAGGTCCTGGACTTTCAAATGACTTGGCATAGCCTTCCGGGCCTGAATGTCAAGTCTAGCTAAATATGTCTTCAGGGGTCAGATTTGAGTTTTCAGCCTTCAAAAACATGTTGTAGTATCAATATCTCTCATGCTTTTTCTTCCTGGGGCATTTGGAATGATCATGCTTTGCCTGTGTGATATTTTGCCTCCTAAAAGTTTTTTAAGAGGTGATTCCGTCAAAAGCAATGTTGTTGCTGTTGGGGAGGTTTAAATTTTTTTTGTTTGCTTACTTCTGGGCCTTACACTGTGCATGTTCACCATGTGTGGGTCACACTGCAAAGTGGCACAGAATCCACTTAATATATGGTTCAAATGCTGGCTTTGAAACTCCATCCAATCTTTCCAGACCCAAATATCTTGTTAATTAATTCTTATTTTCAAATCCCAAATAGATTTGTGTGTATTATAGCAGACCACATGTTTGCTGACATTGGTATGAATGAAATTATCTGATTCACTGTTTGGGAATTGTGAACATACCCTACCATATCTCTGAATGTCACCATTCATTTTAAAATACTCTAAACTAATGGCACTGTAAGGACTAATTACTGTACTGTGATTCTAGGTGTGTTACATCAGTCTTAATAATTACATGCTAGATTTAAGATTAACATATTGTGAAACATGTTTGTATTAAGATATTGTTTGTGGCAAATGGGGCATCAAATATAACAACAGTTCTCTCCACAGCGTTAGAAGAATCTTTTCTCTTTGTCCTACAGGGCACACTAAATCACCCTTTTCCTCACTTCAGTGCTGAAGTTTTCTGGCATTGTTGGGAAGTCAGAGGGCAGCAGGATTGTATGAAGAAATGTGTAGATTGAATGGAATAGATAGAAATGGTATGAGTGAGGATGACTCTTGATATAAGAAAGGATATGCCAATGCCTTCACCGGTTTAGGCTGAGATAAAAAGAAAATAGCTGGGTTAGTCTCTCTTTTCCCTGAAGAGAAAGTTATTTTGCTTACAAGAATGAAAAAGAAACATATTTCAGAGTCCAGACATAAGTATTTTTCAAAGCTTTAGCACTCTGCTTATGTGCCAGTTTTGTCTGGAGAAGCTTTCCTCTTTTTGCATGACTGAGTTTGTAATAGCAAATAGCACCATCCTGCCAAAAGGGAGGGCTTCAAATTCTCCGTTGCATTTCTCCTGCAAGCATGGGCACCTGGCACCCTCTCACAGCACACAGTGTGTGCCTGCCTGAACCTGAGGGCTCTTCCCTTCTCCCTGGAGAGAGATGGCACCTGGGAAGCACTTGCAGAAAGAAAGCTGAGCTGCTGCTGGCACCTGAAGCTGGATGCCCAGATGAGCCTGCAGAGCTGCCCATGGCTGAGAAAAGGGAATTGGTCCCATTTCTGCTGCTGCTGACCCCACTACCCCACCACCTTGCATGGTTAGCATCTTCTTAGACACTCTCCTGTTCCCCTTCACCTACCAAAATGGCCAAACCTGGCCACTGCATTTGCTTGGAGAGGAGCCTGGTGCATGCCATCCCTGGCAGAGGTGGTGGTAGGAGCTCTGGCCAGGGGCTGGGATGGGAACCTCCCCCTTCTGGCAGCAGGGAGCTGTTCTGTTGGCTCATGCCGTCTTAGGAAACCTTACCCCAAGACAGCTAAAAAAGGAGGAATAGCACAAACAGCAACCTGGAAAGGAGGCAAAGCAGCTTCTTCCATCTCAGCCTGACTTTTCTTCTGTGGCAGCTGTCTTTAAGAAGCTGGTGAGGGGACAGGAGTAGAAAGAACAACAGTAGTGGACACAGGTGCCAAATAAAGGTGCAGCACACAGGTGAAGAGCAGATTGAAACCTCGTGTGCCATCTCTAGTGGTGTGTCTTTAGAAAGAAGCCATTTGTATCCAGGAGTAAAATATAACTTCCCTTAAGGAAAGGAAAGCACAAAGATAAATTCTCTGGGTAACCAAGAGCTCGTGGGACTGCCCAGGACAGCATCCCTGCTGCAAGGGCCATGTGGTCTTCTCCTTCCCCCTTCATAAACTGCAGACTTTTGGTACCCCAGAAAACAGCCCCTGAGACATCCATGACTATAAGGGCAGTGTGCAGGTCTGGGACTGGTTCCCAAACTGCTCCACAGAGGTTAAAGGACAAAACCTCAAGCCAGATTTAAAAATCTCTTAAGACTCAAGGAATACTGATGGTACCTTTACTCCCACTCCTTTACTCTCACTCTCCATTCCCCCTTATATTTCTTCAGTTGATATTGATCCATTTAAGATGGACAAAGCAAATAACTGTATTTAACAGCCCTAGTTGTGAGCAATCAAAGAGCTCTCAGAAAATCTCAGAATGTGAATCTACAATGTTTACCCTCAGGCAGGAATTCCATTAATAATTTAAGATGTCTGTGTGCAATTGAACAGTAATGGTAATTTTCAGCTACAAGGGATCAATCTAACAGTGTATTCCAGATGTCTGTATGCTGTGGAAACAGTTCTCCTCTGGGTAAATGTCATCTTTATATACAGTGAGCTCTGAAAAATTACAGCCATTTTTCTCTATGGTTCATTTACAAAGCTTTCTTGAATCCCAGAAAAAGCCCTTCCAATGTGACCCTCAGCTTGCATGCCTATCATTGCCTTGCACAGCCAGCAGAGCTGCTGCTGCCTTGTCCTGTAAGTCCAATGCTTCTTAAGTGTCCAAAGCCTCAGAAGTGAATGACAGAATCATAGAATATCCTGAGCTGGAAGGGGCCCACAAGGATCATCAAGTCTAAATCCTGTCCTTACACAGGACAGCATGAAGAATCTCACCATGTGCCTGAGAGCATTAAGTGGGGGGCACTGGCTGCAGCATGCCTTCCTGAGGAGCTGCATTAGATCCACCCAGAGCTGGACCAGCTGCTGGCTCATCCCAGGGCACAATCACACATTGGACACATAAGGTCAAGTGATGCAGTTACGCATCAGACAACGTGCTGTTTCTGCAAGAACACATCTTTCAGTAGGATGCCTGGCTATCACCCTGGTTTCACAGTGGGATCCAAGGTGACAAATCCGTGGGGTGTCCACCTGCAGGGTCAGCAGCTCCATGCCAGCCTGGTATGGGCTCCTCCCTCACGGGGAGGACTGGTTGCATAGATATGGAAATGCTCCATCAAGACCAGGGTGTAAACCTCTCCAAAAAGTAGTTTCAGGGAGAGCAACAATTGAGAAATCAAGTAAGGAATATATCAGTGCAAATAAATTCCACGTGAAAGTAACAGCTGTAAGAATGCCCAGCCCAGGCATCTCCTGATCTGGAGGCTCCTAAAATCCCTGCTGACATGGTTTCCCACAGGTGGGCAGTGCAACCCTTCAGGTACTGTAAATAAAATGCCATAACACCCACTCTGGAAGGAGTACACTGTGAACTAAGCTTTGGTCCAAGGTCTCTCCTGGCTGCCTCCAGCTGGAGGATGGTGCCCAAGCCTGCCTGCATCCTCCTTCACAAAATGCCAGATGCTTTCCATGCTCCCTACTAATAGGCCATTGTCCCTACTAATGGCCTTTGAGCTATGGAAATTATACCAGCTGTGGTTAGCATTGTAACAACAAAAAACCAGCCTGATAGTCAAGGCTAATGGTGGGGGAGGGGGAAAATAATCAGTTTTTACTGGACTTTTCTGAATTCAACCTCCCTCAACAAGGATGATTATAGCTAATTAGGCAGAACATAGTAACAACACTCACATTTGGATGTGTGGTGTCTCGATGGAAGAGGAAATTAAATAGGATGTGATCAGAGAGCTGCAGACAAAGAAAATGAGGCCAGTCCAAACGAGTAGCTTTTCATCAGAGAATGGATGAATGGATTAGTCAATTTATTTTGTTGTACCTAGAACATTAATAAGCATTACATAGTATTGTAATTTGCAATTCAAGGAAGCATCTGACATACCATCCTTGAGGGCATTGTTTCCCTCCTGCCCTAAGAATACAGACAGACAGACAGACAGACACACACACACACACACACACAGACAGACCCTCTTCACCAAGTGTCCAAAGCAAATGTAGTTGTTAAGTACCCAGGATTGTCACACTGGAAGGATGCCAGGACTCAATAAACTGAGGAGCAAAATAAGTATTACAGAATCACTAAGGCTGGAAAGCCCCTTGAGATGAAGTCCACCAAGGAGCTGTAAGGTGGACCAGATGACTGGGTCCAGTGAAGGCACTGGCAGCTTTGGCACAACTCAGGGACACTTGCCAAATTTCTGGATGTCTTTTGATATAGTACAAGGACTTTAAATGTGAGCAGAGACTTGTGCTGCTTTGGTTGCTAGCAGGTGTGATCCCAGCTCTGAGACACACAGCTCTGGTCTGACCATCAGGAAAACTACATCCCCAAGCTTGTAACAACTCTTGAAAATGTAGATCTCCAGGCAAAGGTCTTTTTTTCATGACTCTACCATATAAGAAGTGGGAAGCATATATACCTTGACCTGACAGTACTTTTTTCTTGCCAGCTGTTGGCAGTGTGGTCAGAGACAAGAAGTAACCTGAGGTGGAAGCAGGAATCAGGCTCTGTCATCCTCCTCAGCATGAGCAAAGAGCAGGATTGCACCTAGTGGTCACTGTCTGGGGTCATGATCAAACACCAAACACCTGTCCATGTGCTGCTAAGGCAGAAATCAAGTGATTGAAAGATTCTCACTGATTAAAGGTAATGCCAAGGGAAATCCCTAGGCTATGAATTCTGCGCAGAACAAATTGGGAAATTTCATCCAGAAATTCGTGCTTCACACTCTCCCCATACCAAAATTGCATGACAGTTTCAAGCTGGGCACCTGACTCTGAACGCTGTTTCTGGACAGTGATTTTCTCTCTCCTATGAGCTGAAAGAACAAAATCACAAACAAGCATATGAGAAAATTATAGCCTCAGCAATAACCTCTCCATAACCTAGTGGGGAGGAATTGTGTGCAAAAAAAGACTTTGCAGTAAGATATAACAGTTACCAATATATGCTGTATATTATCCATGCAATTTACAGAATCTATTTTAATTTAGCCACTTTTCCAAGAATATGAATGAGGCAAATAAAAGGCTTCACAGGAGCAGAAACAACAGTGAAGGTATGCAGGTGTCCGAGTAAGGACTGGCAGCTCAGGCTTCAGGCAAAATGAAGACAAATAACCCAAGACCCAGAGCCCAGAAGAGTGTGGTTTCTCCCAGGGGCCTCCTGCTGCAGCATCATTCCTTGCAGGAGAGCCTGGCCACAACCACGTGAGGAGGGCAGGTGATGGCTGCCTGTACAGGGAAGGCTGGGCAATGTGCATGGAGAAACTGTCCCCAGACTGAGGGACAGGGCGTTGCTCCCTAGGGCTGCCACCCACCCCTTTCCATCAGTGTCCTGACTGCTAAACAGTGTTTAAAATAATAAAAAAATAGAATTAAAATTTAGCCAAATCTTAAGATAAAGGGAAATAGTAACCACAGCTCCATTTAAAAATACACTGGCTGCCAAAATGTCACCTTCTGCTCTGCCCTCCTCAGAACATGCTACAAGCCCCCAGCCTGTTTCCTCCGTGCTTCCCATCAGCTTGCTCTGCCACTTGAACATATCCATACTTCCTGTCTCCTTCAGCCTTCACTTCCCCATAGGGATGGTGTGATAAACTTATTTTTGCAGACCACATGCACATTCTCAAGTAACAACTTGCTAGTCTTTAAAAGCAAGTATTAATATTTTTCAACTCTTTCAAAAATACGGATTTCATTTGTTCTAATGCTGCTACTATTTTTAAAATTTTCCAAGCACTTTTCCTCAGGGAGGGCAACAATTGAGAAACCAAGAAGAAGAGTTAGAGGTTTGTGAGAAGCTGCTTGAGCAATGATGGACTGAGAACATCCGTGTTCGAAGGGGGACCTGGCCATTCAAACCTCAGCTTATTCACATTCCATTAAAGCACCCCTTCTAATACTGCATGTTTGCTGATTTGCTTTTTTCCAAAAGAGAAAAAGCTTATTTAATACCTAGTTCAGACAAAGAAAAAACCAAACAAACCACGTACAAACAATTTATGGGTCTGCAACAGTAGCCAACAACTACATATAGAAAGCTGGCCTGCAATTAAACAGCTTACCAGTTGCACTGCCCAGCTGAACCAGGCTCCAGTCAGTACCTGTACTCATTTGGATCAATGGTTATCCAAGGTTGCAAAGATTCCACCATCATCCCAGTGTCAACTTTCCACTCACAGAGACCTTTTTTAAATTTCCCTTTCTTTCCTTCTCTTTCTCTGCCACTAGCTGCTAGCTGTCTCTTTTATTTCATGTCTTCCTTAAGGCTGAGCGTGACATAACCCTTGTAGATCTCATTCCTGCACAGTGGGGAGGGGAGACAACGCCAGTGTTACCACCCTAGCTCCTGATGCCATTCCTTCACTCTCCTGCTAAAAGGATCAGCTCATCATCTGCAAAATAAACACAAAAGAAACACAGCCAGGTCTGCTGGGGAAGTGACAAGAAAATGTGTAACAGCGCTCGTACTCACCGTGCCTCACCTACGCTTGCTCATCTGGCTCCGGCAGAGCAGAGCGTGGGTGGCCCTGGCCCCACGGGAAGGGACAGGGGGCGGCCAAGAGCTTTTCCTTTCGGGTGTCTCCAGACGCTCTGTGTGTGTGAACGGGGACTTCCATGGGCCCAGGATGGACTGCAGGCAAATCTGCTTTGGGCAGAGGTCTGGCTTTGAGCTGCAAACTGCAGTGGAGGGGTAGCTACCATTCCCTGGATGGCATGGTGGGAAAAGGGGTGGGGTTGCCTGAGCAGCACGGCTCAGGTCAGGTCAGTGTTGCTCTTTCATGGTGGAAATTTAGGTCTTGGATCACAACACAGTGATAACAGAAAAGTGTTGATGTTGATACTGAAAGTGAATCTGATGTGAGGCAGGCGAATGCAATCAGGTCTTTGCTTGAGTGGATAACAGGACACAGGAGCAGAGACCTGTTTTGGTATGAGTGTCTCAAGGTTTCTATCCATATTGACTTCAATCTTTGCTTCTGTCCTTTTCTAAAGAGTCACATTTTAAGTGCTACCATCCTATTGCATTAATATTTTTAACATTTTAATAAGCAATTTCAGCTTACAGACACCAATTTATTTTCCTTGTTGGTCTGCTTAGCAAATTTATTTTACTTTCCCCATGGTATGATTAGCAAATCTGCACTTACCCAGGTATTGTGAGCAAGACATTTCATGATGACAGGGGAATCATAAGGACCAGTTTAATGTGTCCAATCTCAGAAAAGCCCACTAACGTTTGCATTGTGAAAAATCAAGACCCGCTAATACAACAAAATGAATTCCCAGTTGTATTGAACCTTGTGAAAACAAGACTTCTACTTAAAATGGAATGTTAAACATATTTGAAATTCCAAGTGGCTTTGGTGAAAGCTGTAGGAATTCATTTGATGGCAAATTTGGTCACAGAAGATGGAAAGGATTGCAAGGACAGGGTGGCAAGACACTGTGCATGTAGATAGTAGAGACGTGAGATACGAAATCAGTAGGAATTGTGCTTGTGCATATGAATGACAGTTTAGTCCCAACTCCCAGTCTTCTACAGCAGCATCTGTTTTTTGGGTTCATTTATGCTCATCTTCACTCCTGATTCTTACAGTAGGCTTCCAGTATACACAAGAGAGCTGGCTGGTCTTGCTTTGGGCTAAAAAAATACAAAAGTTGCAGAAACAGCTCTCTATTAGCATATAGCAGATAAATCACAACAAACCAATAAACTGTGGCTTCACAGACACACTACCACAAGAAAAACACCTCTTGAAGGTCTGCCTGTTCTCTAGGGCTGGACATGACCCCATGGCCCTCTGGAGCACCTCGTCCCATGTCCTTCCAGGGCACACAAAGGGACAGAGACTTGCTCATTCCATCCTTGTCCCATGCCAACCCTCCACGAGGCTCAAAGCTGATACTTTTGCAACAGGATTAAAGTGCCCTTCTCCTGCTTCATGGCTTTGCCAGACACTTGCATGTCTCTTCTGGCCTCCTAAAGAAAAATAGAGAGACAAAATATCCAGCAACACCTTGCTGCTGCAGAGGACTGTTTCCCAAAACAGTCCCAAACAATACTGTGTGCCTAAATAAACCTGCTGTGTGGGACCCTCTCCCCAGCTTCTCAGACACACTATGGAAGACAAAAGTGGACATACACTGCCAGTGCTTGAGTATTTCATGCCCAGGTCCCAGGACATCCAGCCTTGTGCACTAAGGCAAGTGGCATCCCATAGATGTCTCTTGGATCAGGTTCAGCTCCACTGGGAAAATTTCATTTCTTCCCAGAGCCTATAACATCTCTGTAGTTTGGGTAGGTGTGGTTGTGCTGCTGTGCCCACCCACACACCTCCAGACATCACAGTGGCAGCAAACACAGCCATTCCAGGCTGGGAGCTCACACCTTGCACAGAGGACAAAGTGACAGAGGCATCAGCTCACAACCCACAATGTAGGCCTGTGTGCAATTCTAGGGTGTTTTCTCTCACCCTTTTCATGAAAAATTTCACCTTCCTTTCCAATAAATATGGTGTCTTCACTGGATATTTCCTATTTCCTGAGTTACAGGATATAGAGAAAGAAAATTGCAATAATGAAAACACCACTCCAACACCAGACAAGTTCCACATTGCTCCAGTTGTATGGATGGCTAAGCTCAGACAATCCCACTGCTGTGGAAGTTTATTTGAGAAACTCAGATGTAGTGTTCCAGCATGAAACTTCTTGCTACCACTGTGAGCATTTCAAACAGCTCTGTTCACTTCCAGGTGCTGAAGTAGTAATAAAAATACAGCAGCCCAAAATAGGTGTCAAGTTTTAAATTTGTCTAAAATTTATCATAAACAAGATGTGAGAAGCTGTGAAGTTGCCTGAGGCACAGCAAAACTAAACCACAAATAATTACATAAAAAATTACATAATCCAGGGATTCCCTTCTCCTTCATCCCAATTACAGAGAAGGTTTAGAAAAGCTGGTGATATATTTTAATCTATTTCTCTTTGACAGATACACCACAGAATATCTTTGTCCAAGGAAAAAAAAAACAAAGACGACACTTTGCAGAGCTGTAAACTTGTGTCAGGACCATTTAAGCATGGGCTAATAGGGTTACTCTGCTTATTTGCTTTTTCTTTATGGTGCTGATCCCCGCGGATGAAACAGCAAACTTGTCTCCAGTGCTTCAATGGTTTCTTATCTCTGAAATAAGAGTTAGTGGGTGTTTCCCTTCAGACTTCTGGAGAGTTGCATGGATTCAGCTGTCCTTGCTGAAGTGCACAACTTCCTGCCTGACGCCCATGCCAGCCTGTCCAGGACCCTCTGGAAGGCAGCATGGATGGTTCCATCATTCCAGCTCGGTGACACTGACAGCCTTCTCAAGGTAAAGGGCTCTTCATCACTCCCTCCAGGGTAATGGTGTCACACAGGACAGGTCACAGGACAGACCTGCAGTACTCCACTCATGACCAGCTCCCAGGAAGAAGATATATGACCCAGTAACCGTGATCCTCTGAGCCCAGTCATCCAAAGAGCTGCTTACCCATCTAGATCCCCACCCATTCAGACTACAAATTCCAAATTTAGATGCATGAATATTGTGGGAGACAACATTTAAAAGCCTTGCTAAAGTTTACATGAACTGCACCCACATCATTAAAGCTGCAGTAAATGAGATCCAGTGCTCTCCCTACATTCCCAGCTGTGGTCATTTTATCACAGAAGGCAAACAGGCTGGGCAGGTATGATTTGTCTGTGTAAAGTTGTGCTGAGGGCTCTCTCACATTCTTCTTCACGTGCCCAGAAATGGACTCCCTGATTTTCCCAGAGACTGAAACAAGGTTGATTTGCCAATCATTCTCCAAATTTTCCTTCTGGCTCTTTTGAAGACAATCATATATAACAACCTTTTCCACATGCTGCTACATACAAAAGGTCATCACATCTGGCATAATTTGTGTAAAGTCTTTTCACATCTCCCCTGTGGCCATCTTTTTGATCACCCAGTTTACCTAAAATTATTTGCAGGGAGCGGAAGGGTGGAATGAGAAATGCTCACATCCCTTTGAAGGGAAATTCTCCTTCAGACAGCTGGGAATCCAATCCTACAACAATCCTTTCTGCTTCTACTGCAGAAAGCCAACTCTGTTCCCTAAAGCCTGTCCAAGTTTAGCAGTGCTGGACAAGGAAAAGTGGCTCTGCTGTTACTGTCACCTCGTGCTGCAAGCATGTACAGAAGTTGCCAATCCACGGTGTGCACCCACTACCACAGACTGTCCACCAGAAGCAATTGACAGGTAAGGAGAAAGATAAGCTTTCAAAAGTTCATTCAGTATATTGCAGAAAATGAAACACATCTACTCGTCTACTACACCCTTCTGAAACACACACCCACACACAAACAAGGAGTGAAAAAAGAGCGTGTGTGTCCTTGTCTGCCTACCAGAAGGATGTGTCCTAAGTGGTTTACATAAAAACAGAGATCCCAGAAACAAAAAACTCTGTTGACCAGGGTTTTCATGGTGCTAATGAAACAGCCTCCAGCAGCTGCTTGCTGCAGAGTAGAGATGCCTTACCTGTATTTTCTCTGGGGGAAATATCTGTTGTCCAAAAAGACACAGGTGAAGGTCCAGCATAGAAAGGAGCCACCTGCACTGATAGCATATCTGAGTCTGTGGCTCTAGCTCTTCAAGCAAGAAATTGATCTAAAAGGCCCTATGTTAGAAAGGATGGGGCAATGAACCCTGCTAAAGTTAGATGAAACGGTTAAAATAATATTTACATCAGTTTTACAAATAAAGATACACCTGTTCTTTCTGAGCTTTGGTACAAACCTATTCAACTTGTCCTCTAGAAGTTCCTTTGTTTTCATCTTTTATCACTAATAGCACTAGATAACAGATCTCTTCACTTAATATTTCCAGAAATACAAGTGTCTGACATTTGCCTCAGTCACCTATGGAAAATGTGAACAGTTTATTCATGGAAGCTAATATTTTTGCTTTTTTGAGAACCTTGCTTAGCCATGGCTTGACAGTGAGTTGTCAAATATAATTTTCTCTGTTTCTGCTCTGTCAGACACAATAAGACAATCCTTGGCCTCTGAGTTGAACAATGAAGGTTCTTTGTCTTCCCTTGAAATCTTCATGGACATGAGTACTACCTTCTGGCCAGTGGTGCCTTCCATAAAATAACAGCTATGGATGGCAGGACACCCTGGAATTTCACTTTTAACAGTTCTTCTGTATTCTCTTGTACAGCATGACACAATTTGCAGAATGTCACTATTGCCCTGACACATAATAGCCTCCAGTCCTTTCATCAAAGCTAGTAGGAGTGTCACATAATTTGTGTTTATCTTTTTTTTGAAATTTGATGCTCTATTTCCCTTGAGCCCATTTAGATAGAATTCCTTTATGTCTATTATAGCGCAGGGAGGATTACTTTTGAAAGCTAAGTCCCACTGTTTACCTCAGTATGGTAGCCTTACTTCCACTCTTTACAAGTCTCTCCCTTTTGTAAAAGTTCCTTTGTGCTGAATCTAAGGGCTCAGCATAAAGGACCTCTCACCACACCTTCTATATTTCAAAAAAAAAAAAAAATTAGTGTGGATAACAAAGATGGAGAGCATATTTTACTTTAAAAATACTACTTTTGTCTTCTTGAAGCTGTCTCCAATCCAAGCAGAATAGGGTCAGCAGACAAAAAACTGAGACAAAACATAAAATACATAAAATCCTGATAAAGCATGGAAATGAAAAATCAGGACATCCCAAAAATCATATTACTCTTCTGCAGTGACACTATGCCAAAATGATATGAACATGACCAAAGTTTTAAAGTACCTCTGACCATAGATTAGACTTGATTAAAGTTTAAAACATGTTACATTTATTTCCTTCTATTTCCAATGTCCTCTAGAGACACCTACAAACGAAAGCATTCAAACTCAGGGGACTTTCCTGAAAGAATTGCCCTTAATCTTTCAGTTGTTGAATAAAATCACTGTGTGGAACATGAATCTAACAATTTATCTTTTACCGATAGGGCTCTCGCTAAATTGTCTGTTCCCAAGTCATAAGACTGAAGAAGCTATTATGAGAACAGAGCATTTTATTTCAGATGCAACCACACAAATCTCAAAAAGAGAGAAGGCTGGCAGAAAGAAAAGTCCCCTGATATATATCTTTTAATTAACATTGCAAAACATTCCTTTCTGTATGCAGGTGAATAATTTACACACAATTCACTTGTATTTCAAATCCTTATCACTAAATACCTTATTTTCTTCCAAGTTTGATTTATTTTGAAAAAAAAAATCGAACTAGCAAAGTGTATTGTATGATGAGGGAATTCAGGATGTATACCACCAAGGGTATTTAAATTGCATTAATTCTTCCACAAAGTGAGAGCATAAAGGTGACTCTATCTGTCTTACCCAAGTTTTGCATTATTCACCTAATGGCTCCAAGTTTATTTTAAGGTTTTTGGGTTTTTTGGTTTTGGGGTTTTCCCCATAATGCTGAGCTATGAGCCTGAGATATATTAACCTTTTGGGGCCCCATTTGTCAGCAAGCCAAATGCAAGAGACAACTCCATACTCTTTGCACCAGGATCCTTCCCCCAGAGCAAGAAGCACAAGCAGAAGTTCAGGTCCAGTTCAGCCAGTGTCAGTGTTGGACAACTGATGTACCACCACCATGAAGTCACCTACTGCCTGCATCCTCTGCAGATCCCATGGAGTGTGTTCCAGCCCTCAGTCTCAGCTGATGGCCACAGGAGGCAGCTGACTTATTAAAGTAAACTACAGAAAATAAAACCAACAACTTAAAGCACCTTAGAAATTAATGTTACTGTCCATAGGGCTACATGGAGGAATTGCCTTGAAACATTTTTTGAGGGGGACAGACTCAGTGCACAGGAACATGGTGCTTACAGCACACTCACATATTACACAAAATTACTGTAACACAAGGAATTCTGTCATTTCAGACACATCTTTTGCTCTCTACATCACTAGTTTCCTAAAATTTGGATGGAGGTTAGATTTTCACCCCAATAACTGAAAAGAATTTTGACTTCTGTGAAGTGTCCATCCACCTGGGTGGGATTAATTTTTTACTCCTTGTTACTGCAGTATCTGTAGTAGTCATCTACTGTGACCACACATATAGTATGCAAGGTCTTTAAAAATGGTTATCCTGAACTACCAAGGTATTGGAGAGGACAGCAGAGTCAGCAGACTTTCTCAAGGGTGTGTGAGGCACTGACCCTGGCTGGATACCAGGTGCCCACCAAGCCACTCTATCACGCCCCCCTTCTCAGCTGAACAGGGGAGAGAAAATAAGATGGAAAACAACTCGTAGGTTGAGATATGGCAGTTTACTTAAGCCAAATAAAAACCTATGTGCACACAGGAAAATGCAAAAACCCCAAAGATTTTGTTCTCTACTTCCCATCAGCAAGTGATGTCCGGCCACTTCCTGGGAAGCAGGGCTTCAGGAAATGCAGCAGTCGCTCTGGAAGGCAAATGTTGCAAATAACGAATGCTCCCCACTTCCTCCTCCTTTTCCTAGCTTTTATATCCGAGCAGATGTCATATGGTATGGAATATCCCTTTGGTCAGTTTGGGTCAGCTGGCCTAGTTGTGTCCCCTCCCAAGACCTTGCCCACTCCCAGCCTACTGATGTGGGGGCAGAATGTTGGAGAGACAGCGCTGAGGCTGTGCCAGCGCTGCTCAGCAGCAGCCAAAACACTGCAGTGTTACCAGCTCCTGTCTAGCTCCCAGTGCAATGGGGAAAACAAACTCCATCTCAGCCAGACCAAATACAGTCGCCACCCCTTATTCCATACCATTTGTGTCATACTCAGATCCCACTAAATTTCATCTTCTAACTATCGCACTGTATTTACCTCTCATTACTTAAATCCCTTTTTACCAGCACTTAGACCTTAAACTACATCCTTAAACCATATTTATACCAAACATAAAGATCCATACATTTTCATCAACTATTACCCCCAGTCCTTTCACAGATAGATATCATTTTCCCATTCCATGGGCTTCCTCTGCCCCTCCAGATGTTCAGAAATAGTCCATGACTTGGATTCTATTCCATCAGGATGGGTGCTCAGGACAGGAGCAGCAGCACACTTGACCATTGGGCACCGACACCGGCCTGGCTCGGGTTGTTGTTGCACTCGCCTTGCTCCCTGCAAAATTCACTCTTCACCAGTTCATGTCACTCCTACTGCTTTACTTCCTGCAACATAAAACTCAAACCAGAGATTATTTTTCCCCCAAGGTCACCCCTTATTGAGGCACACACCAGGTTTACTGCATTACCCACCGCATTACCCACCAAGTACACCCAGGTCCTTGGGCAAAGACAATCCCACAAATGGGTTTTCCTTTTCTCATGGGATGAGAAATCCACACTGACTCCCCCAGCTACTTCCCTATGTGTAGTACAGGAACCTTATCTCCTCCCACAGCTTGGGCAGGACCAGGGCGGTTAGCAGATCCCCTAGTGTTAACCAGCCAAGTGGCTTCTGCTAAATTTGCATCCCCATGTTTCCATGCCCCATTGCCCAACAACTCTCAACATAGTCTTCAGCAGTCCATTATACCTCCCAATCTTTCCAGAGGCTTGTGAGTGATAAGGGATGTGATACACCCATGAAAGATCGTAGGGCTGTATTTCCACCCCCTGGGGCAGTCAATTCCAGGTTTATTTGACGCTCTCCACACTGGAGTTCTGACATGTCTGATTCAGCAGTATCCTCAGGGGTGCCGTGACTTCATTTAGGCCACAATAGCCTGTGCTAACCTCCATTCTTCATCAGACTTTTGCAATTGCCATATGGGACAGTTACAAGGTGAGTGAGTCTTGCTGATAACTCCTTGGCTCTCCAGTTGAGAAATCCGCTCATGGAGGGGAGCCAGGGAATCTCAGTGGGTGCCATACTGCTGCTGATGCACTGTCTTGGTAGCAATTGGCACCTGCTGTTCTTCACCTTGCAGCTCTCCTGCAAGGAAGGGATGTTCTAAGAGGCCAGGTGGGGTGGATAACTACTTGATCTTCTCTGTATTCACAGTAGCTACACCAAAAAGCCATTGGTACCCCTTTACCGTCCTTGAAGTACGCTCTCCTGAGACAGTCAGTTCCAAGGATACAAGTGGGCCAGTCACAATGGGGCACTTTTCCCACTTGTCCCCTGTTAAGCTCCCTTCAGCCTCCAAAAGAGATAATTTTTGGCATCCCCTTGTCAATCCAGAGAGCCAGATGGGTTCTGAGCCCCTGTAGCCCAATAGCGCCAGCGTACACTATGCACCAGTATCTACCAAAGCCTTGTATACTTCTGTGGGTCTGATATGCCAGGCTATCAAATCCAGTACACCCAGTCATCCCTTTCCTCCTCCTGGCAGAAGGGAGGGACCCTCTATTCTTTTTCCTGGTTAGAGCATTCCATGTCTGACCCTTACAGTGCCAGACCAGAAATCCCCTCGCCAGGATCAGGAGAGGTAATATCAGTTCTTCTGTGTCTGGGATGTTGCTGATTGCTGTCCTGTGTCTGCAGAAACCACACTGACAGCTTTGTTGGATAGCCCTTTCTCTCTTCTCTCACAGCTCTCTTCTTTCTTGGCTCTCTTCTCTCTCAGTTCACGGGCACGGGCTTCCAGCTTAAAGGTGGGTTCACCATCCCACTTCCTCATGTCTTCCCCCTGATCACACAGAAAGAACCACAGTGCACCACGTGTCATGTGTCTGGGGCTCTCTTTCCCTCTGATCAGGGCAGGAGAAGACTGATTTCTTGGACTACTCTTGACAGCTGAGGTACTGGCCTGTAGGGATGAGGAGGTACAAAGAGTTTCTTCTAAGTTTTGGAGCCAAAAAGATGCTCTCTCTACAGTTGGTGTCTCCATTTCTGGGTAATACATTGCTGCCAAACTGTTAGAATATGATGCAGGGGCACTTTGAATTACCTTCCTCCACATGGCCATTGTGCAAAGGACATCTTCTGGATCTTTAGAGATGTTATCATTTTTTAGATCACTATAGATGACTTCCAGCACTGCTAATTCTCTCAGGTACTGGACACCTTCATCTGCAGTGGTCCACCTTCCTGGGGAGTTCCCAAGATCTTTCTTAAAGGGATATTTTGCTTTCACACTTGAGAGGAGTCGTCTCCAGAGACTGCAAATTGCTGTCTCTTTTCCAATTCCTCTTTCAATTCCCTGATCTCTAGCAAGGGATCCCAGCTGTTGGGCTTCCCTACCTTCCAGTAGGTGACCATCAGCCCCACAATCCCAGCATCGAAGCAGCCAGGCAGAAATCTGCTCACCTGGCTGGCGGCTGTAATTTTTCTGCAGGTCTTGAAGTTCTGACAATGTCAGAGACTGGGTAATTTCTGTTTCCTGTTTGAATTCTTTCACTCCTTTCTTTGATTTATTTGTTGAAGGACTGGTTTCTTGATCAGACCCTTCCTTTCCTGATGATTCTTTTTTTTCTTCTTCCTTTTCTTCTTTTTCTTCACTTTCTTCTTTTTCTTCTCTTTTTTCTTTTTCTTCTTTTTCTTCATTTTCTTTTTCTTCTTCCTCCTCCTCCTCCTCTTCTTCTTCTTCTTCTTCTTCTTCTTCTTCTTCTTCTTCTTCTTCTTCTTCTTCTTCTTCCCTTTCTAATTGACAATAAGAACTTGTAGCTCTCCTTGTCCACCTTTCCTTTTCCATGACAGGGACAGCTACAGTAGTTGTTGTGGTCTGGGTTCCTATCTCAACCATCATGTCCTCAAACACAGTTTGGGTCCCTGCCTCAGCCACAGTCCTCTGAGAGTACTGAACTGTGGCTCGGTAGGCACAGGCCAGGCCCCAGCACAGGGTGAGAAGCTGCTGGCTTCCATTGGGCTGGGCAAGGCACCCCTCTATCAGCTGACGGGTCAGTTTGTCAGGGTTGATTACCTGCTCATGTGTAAACTCCCAGGCAACGGGAGGTGATAACCGCCCTAGGAACCTGCCCAAATCCTTCCACACACCCTGCCACCCAGGAACCGACTTCTTCAGGGAGCATTCTGATGTCACCTCACTCAAAATTTGTTTTCTCATACACCACCATGACATCAGAGTCCACAAACCCCATGATATGCTTACAGTACTAATTAAACAGATCATGTAAGGATGAACAAGGACTGCGGGAGCCTGCATAATAAAAGAATCCACATAAATTCCGGGTAGGAAGAGAGAGATGTATTCCCTCATTGTCTCCCCAAGATAGCTCCCCCAGCACAGCAAGGCCATCAATGCCAGGGAAAAGCACAGAGCCATTGTTTGTATTAACATGTTCCCAAACTCAGCAAAATAAAGAGATAAGCAGTGCAGCTGGCAAACCGCGATCCGCACAGGAGCTTGCTACCGGATAACTAACACTACTACAGCACGCAATATACAAAAATAGGTGTCACTGTCTCACCCCACATCAGGCACCAAAAAGGACTGTGGTGGGTTCACTCGGGCTGGATGCCAGGTGCCCACCAAGCCACTCTATCACGCTCCCCTTCTCAGCTGGACGGGGAGAGAAAAATAACACGGAAAACAACTCGTAGGTTGAGATATGGCAGGTCAGCAAAGCAAAAGCAAAAGGTAGCACATGCACAAGCAAAGGAAAAGCCCCAAAGATTTTATTCTCTACTTCCCATCAGCAAGTGATGTCCGGCCACTTCCTGGGAAGCAGGGCTTCAGGAAATGCAGCAGTCGCTCTGGAAGGCAAATGTTGCAAATAACGAATGCTCCCCACTTCCTCCTCCTTTTCCTAGCTTTTATATCCGAGCAGACGTCATATGGTATGGAATATCCCTTTGGTCAGTTTGGGTCAGCTGGCCTAGTTGTGTCCCCTCCCAAGACCTTGCCCACTCCCAGCCTACTGATGTGGGGGCAGAATGTTGGAGAGACAGCGCTGAGGCTGTGCCAGCGCTGCTCAGCAGCAGCCAAAACTCTGGAGCGCTATCAGCTCCTCCCTAGCTCCCGATGCAAAGCACAGCGCTGTGAGTGCTGAGCTCCATCTCACCCAGACCCAGTGTGGGATCTTAAGCCACAAAGTTAACCCACAATTCTCAAGTAAGAGCTGGAAATTTAAATACAGGTATCTGTTTTTAAAAGTTTGGTATCACCCACCTTTCTTCTCCTTCCACCACTGGCAACCGGTTTATAAAGTGAACCAAAGGAATAAATCAATCTGGGAATCCTGGCTGCAACTGGGGAATGCCACCAGCTTCCCCCACAACTGTCCTGGCCACTAATGCAGCTTTTCTGCTGTGAGACAGGACAGAGATTCCTTTGATTTTTTAAACTACCAACAAAAATAAATGCTTACTGGGAAAAGTAGTCTTGGAAATGTAATCTTATACTCGGGAGAAAACCTTAATACTGTTTTACAGCACTTTCTATACATACTGCATTTTCTCTGCTGCTCTTCCTCACTGTATCATTCCTCCTGCTTGTTATATTTGGGACTTCAGTAACAGCTGGGAAGGTAGGAAACTGCATGGACCACTATTACCTTGATTATTTTTTGATATTACAGTACTCACATTACTCTTTTGGTACACTACTTTTGTTCACACTACTTTTCATACTCAGAAATTACTAGCTCTTTTCAGCATTCATGCACAAGGGTGGGGGGGATTTATGTACATATAGCAAATAGGCCATGAGAATGATGATAAATCTAAAACAACAGAACTCACTACAAAGATGCATTGTTTTGAAGCATTTCTCTTACAGAATTTTTTTATTATATTCTTTGCAACTGTTTACAGTGTTTTTATCTCTTTCATTGTTATTACAATTTAAAAGATTAATTAAAAATACTCTATGAAAATTAAAACAGTGGAGCAGTCCAATTTGATTGCATATATTCTGCACACTCCAAGAAATTAGGATACAGGTTATCAGCAACTGTGCTTAATTAGTAAGAAACCTATTTAAACCGAATGATACGCATGGTCAAGGTTGCTGCTGCTCAATGGAGACAGTAGTTCTGCCTGATTGGGATGCTTTCAGATGGTATAATTGTTGAAACCGATGCTTTGCTCTGCTGGTTAAAGCTTGCAGTGGTTCTCTCGCTCTCTCCCCAGCTGGCTGGGAACATTTTGCAATTGGAGCTGACATAGCACCCAAAGGGCTCCCTGACTGATGCCTTTTACTTCCCAACTCGTGCCTCCAGCACCAGTTCTGCACTGCCAGCTGGCCCACTGCACAACAAATCTGCTGCCAAGGACAGGGACGACTCCGGGGCAAGGTCTGCTGTCAGCTCCCTTGAGTGTTGAACTGCCACTTTTCGGTAGGTTGGAAGGACTTTATCATCAGCTCAAGGGTTCAGTAACACAATACAGACATAGCTGCTACCCCTACCACACAGAAGAGCAGCAATTACAGCTGCCTGAATGATTTCAATGAGAAGTTTAAGAAGTTTGTGACTCCTGCTGCTATGACTTCCTCCTCAAAAAACACCCAATGATGTTTATACTTTGCATTGATGCTCTAACACCTGAGAGCTGTTTACTAACCCATGGGAAATGGAGATGAAGCCTTAGCTCAGCTCCTAGAAGAGCCTCCCTCTCACTCAAACCTTTTGTTGGCAGCCTCAGTGGGAAAGGGTCACTAAGAGAGTCACGTTTTCTCAGACCAGGCAGATGATCTCCCCAAATCACTCTGCTGGACAAAATAACAAAGCTTGCAAAATAGCTGATCTGTCTCACAGAAATAACAAAAATTGGCTCAAAAGATAGAAGTTTCTTGTGGCCATTAAATTCACCGCAAATAACTAAGACAGCATTTTAGATGAAGTACCAAAGCCAGGACAAAGTTTGCACAGTCAGCAGCGCTTGGCAGTGTGTCAGTATAACACAAGATGGCTCCACTTCCATCAACAAAGAGCTTAGTGCCACTGCAGAGTCCCGTGCATCCACCTAATCGTGCCCATCGACTGAAACCAGACCTTCTGGCTGTCCCGTGCCAGTCCACTCAGCCCTCAGGGCCAAGGAGCAGAACAGTGCTGCAGCCTGCAACAGAGTGAGTTGGGAAGGTAACACAAGCCTAGGAAAAAATGTGGAAAGGGACGTAACTCCAAGCTACTTCACAGATCAGCAGCTGTCTTGAGCAAAAAACTGAAAAATGGGAGACCACAGCCAGCCGTCAGTAGCTGGAAATAATTAAGGGCAGTATAAATATGGCTCTACTGATCCATCTATAGCTGAACATTCTTACCATCCTTTTTTGCATTTTTGTTGTTTCCTTCTGGCTTTTCACATTCAAAATATCCCTGAGAATCAATGCAGACATGTTGTGGAAAAGGCTTGCTTTGAAACCTTGTCTGCACTAGTTCCTATATAAAGTTTCACTGGGGTTTTGCTAGTACAGTCCTGCTGCTAAGTATTGATGTTCTCAGCATAGGCTGGTGGGAGAACGACAGAACAGCTGAGGCAGAAAAGACCAGAAACATCAGCACCAACCACAACAACAGCAGGTGGAGGGAGAGAGGAGCGGGAAAGACCAGTAAATGTGTAGGGAGAATGGAAAACCAGAAGGCTTTAGAGAAAAGACGAAAGGAGAAGGAAATGTAAGAAAGTAGAAGAATTACACACCAACCCTAAACCACCTCCTGGGAGCAGGAGACTGATTCAGAGCAGGCACTTGCTCTGGGCACAAGTGGCTCAGTGTAACCTGACAGTCTGAAGGGACTGGAAACATGAATGCAGATGCACACACTTAGTGCACCTATTTAGAAGTAAAACAGGACTACTTGTCACTGTGAACATCTTTGTCTGGCAGGGAATATCCATGCAAGGTGATGCAGTGCATTTTGGGACCCGTCAGTACGTTTTTAGAAAACACTGAACCCCTTCAGCTGTCTTGTGTTTGGCTAGATCCAAAACCTTACTTCATACAGAAGGATCTTCTGGAATACAAGAGTCATTTCAGTGGTATGGTTTCACTGTTCAGGAAACAAAACACCACCATTATACACAGGATGTTCTAAAAAAAAAAACAACCCCAGGCTTCCATCTTTTTATGTGAGTCTTTCGCCTGATCCACTGGATTTCACAACCTTCATTTCCATGGCCTTCCCACTGCTGGTCCCGTTCCCTTCTCACCTGGATGAAGGCCTGCAGGGTACAGGGAGATGAAATCTGCTCACCCAGAATGTCAGCCCCTCCAGCCACGATGGTAAAGGAAACAGCCTACCAAGCTTCACTAGCCACCCAAGGGACAGAGCACTGGATACCTGGCACTGCACCTGGGTCATAGCAAGTACGTTTTTGTATGGGGTGACCATGAAGAATAAAAAGGCCTGCCCTGGAACAGCTGCAGTAATACTTAGAAAATGCCGAAACGCAAAAGATCCCAATAACAAACATGAAGTCATTTATGTTTGTGAAAAAAAGCATTAAAAAAACTGAACAAGACCAGCTCTGTACTATTGATTTTCAGCTAAATGTCCGGGTCTGGGAGCGACTGCAAGCACAAAATGAGAAGATTTGGATGGAAAGTTGAATGCTATTTTGGCTCTCCTACGACCTTGCTGGCCATACGTTCTATGAAGATTCTTTATCAGAACTGTAATTTGGTTACCACTACAACAGTTTCAAGCTTCCCAGCAGCAGCTTGCTGGAGCTGCTGAGGTCAAAAACAAACTTCTTGGTTTTTTGAGCTATATTAATGATCATTAAACAAGACTGCTAAAGATGCAAACTGTCAAAGTCATTTCATTTATTTCTCAATATCACATCTGTACAATTTTCATACATACAGCAGGAAATGCACATTGGTTACACAATGGCATTTGGCTGCATTTCCAAGTATAATACAGTAAGTGCAACTCCACTTAAAATGTACATTTATACAACTTAAACAAATTAAGGATTGCTACACCACTATCTGTGACAGTATAAAGCTTCATTTATGTTATGTCTCATTACTAAACCACTTCCCGGTTAAATACAAAACATATTCAATCATTTAAAAATGGCCTTTGTGGTACCTGGCCAGCATATAAAATATTTGTTGTTTAAAATTTAACCATTAACTTTTTGTTTTAAAAAATAATCCTCTAAGCCTATTTAAACATTTGCTATTGAACTGTTATACTGACACTTTGTAGCAGGAACCAAATTTTACCCTCCTTTTGTTTGTTCTTGCTTATCACCAAAAGAAGTTACGTTTGCAATGTATTGCAGCTTTATTCAGATACAGCCAGGTGGTTAAACTATTTATCAATTTTGCTCAAAAGGTAAATAACATTTTTCATTAAAGAAAACAAAATTACATTTCAGAGATATTTGTCAAAATTTTAATGGGTAGAGTGCTACCAGCACTAAAAAAAAAAAAAAGAAAATTATTAATTTATCTTTTAAAAAACATCCGAATAGTCTTATAATTTTACTTTTGGAATACATTGGTCCACAGACCACATTCTTGTTACAGCTTACCAAATGAAACCCAAAATTTCTTATTGCCGTCCCTGTAACAGGAATGATTCAGTTTTAAACCTCCTTTAAAAATATACATTTTACAATCCTTTCACCTCAACAAAGGTGACACTGACAATAAATACACTGGTTTGGTGGGTTTTATCCTTCACTATGAAAAGTCCACAAACTACCTGTTGTATGCCCTTTCTTTTTTAGATTTCTCCAATGCCTTGTCCATAGTTTTCTCGTTTTCTCCTCTACATTTGGGGCAGTACCATTTGCCCTTTGGTTTATGGTTGAGTCCCACACAAGAAAAGTGAAACCATTCAATGGGGCACTCATCGTTATCACATCCTATCATTTCTCCATAGGAGACTTGGTTGCACAAGCAGTATGTTGGCTCATTAGGGTCAATAGGAAGGTCAGGGGGAGAAGCTTCCCGCTCTGCTTTAGCCTTGGATCGTTTCTTCTTCTTGGATGTTTTTGCTTTCTTCTCCTTTGGTGTTCCTGAGGTGATGTCATCATGATCATGATTATTTGAGGCATTTTCTCGATTCTCATTATTCCGTTGCCTCCTCGATCTCTTGTTGTTGGGCTTTTCAGCCTGTGCAATTGCCTCATTCTTCGACTTATCCTGGCTGGCTTTCCCGCTGTTTCCAGTGGTGTCATTAGTCTCTTGACAGGTCTCAAACAGTTCCACGTGGCTGTCCACTTGCCTTGTTCTGTTCTCAACGAGCTCCACCATCTGACTGACGATTTGGATCTTCTCGTCCCCTAGTTCCTGACTTCGAATCAAGGCTCTCTGTATGCAGTGCAACATTCTTCTCTTCTGCACAGCATCTGTCTCCCGTTTAAATTTTTCATAGTAATCATCCAGGTCCTTCAGAATCTCTGCAAAGAAGAAATAAAAACTATAAATATTTTTGACAGGGAGAATAGCAAAACAAAACCTCCCATTTTTCCTTCCATACAGCAACAACTTCTTGTAACATGCAGCACCGATCAAAGACAGATGCCCTGAAGCTCGTATCTGACAAGCAGCTCATGACTCCACTGGACTACTTTTGTTCTAGGTGGTCCCACAGGAATGGAATACAAATCCTGATTTAGAAGAAAAAAGTGACTAAATATATTTTTACGTATGTTTATAATACTTCCCTTTAAACTTTTCAGTAATTAAAAAGAATTAACTAAACCAGAACACATACCATCAAAAGTTCCAAGGTTAAATGCAAAATTAGAGGGGAAATGAAGGGACATTTTCTGTATTACAACATTAACATTTTCAGTGAATGACAGAGTGGGAGAAAGAGAGTGGGACAGAAAGAAAGCACAAACCAGTGCAGAAGCATGTTGCTGGGTTATTTGACAGGAGATGCAGAAGCACCAAATACATGGTCTGGACCCAAAGCTATTTCATCCAATACTGTTGAGCTATTTCTGCCGAAAATATGAGGCCATGTAAACCCTGGATTGCAGAATTAGGATTACAATATCCAGGATGTTTAGATTCTTTCCCACGTATACTTTCTGTAAAATACATATAGCTATTCTTTAAAACACAAAAATATTATCTTCATTAAATATTTCCTGCAGAGCAGGAGATAAAGTTGAAAGATAACCTTAAAGATGATAGGAAACAATGGGGAGCAGGTAGAGCTTCTGCTTTAAAATATTATTTAAAATATATTAAAATATATTTTAATATATTTTAAAATATATTTAAAATATATTCAGTTACATCCTGAATTGCACCTCAAGGATTGTTCTGTTTATAAAACAACAATGCACAAAATATCTAAAGTTTCAAGAATGGCTCTAGAAACCTATTTTTAAGAAGATGTTTTTGAGTTTCATTATGATACACAAATCAACTACAGCGTATGGGACACTCAGCACTCCATATTAAGTCCTCAAAAACACACTGAATGTTTTTCCTGCATCTCCTTTCTTCTCTGAATTTTCCCTTTCTCACAGGTTAGAACAGTCTGTCTTAGACAAGCAAAATATATTAAAAAATACATATATAAAATCTGACCTCAATTAATCTAACAGAAGCCAGGATCTCTCATACATGTCAATGGCATTACCAAAACTTTAAAAAATATTTATCTATTATTTATTTATTAATATGAGAATATGACACATATGCAAACCAAGAGTGGTTTAGGTTTTGGCTTTCCTCGGCAGAGTTTTTAAACATACATTATTTCCAGTGAAGACGTGGAAATATTATGCAAGCTTTACTTCAGATTTTAGAGCTGCAGCTTGTGCTTCACACATTGGTTAAGCACAACCTGTCAGCTGGTTCTGCAACATAACCTATCTGACCAAATCAGTATTCCAATGTTATTAACCATTTTAAGCAACTGGTGGAGTTTTTTTTAACCTACAAAAAAAGCCCAAAACAAAACAATAAAAAACTACCAAAAAGAAATCCAAACCCAAGATGCCACCAAAAGATCCTTCAAACATACAGTAGATTCTACATTCAGGAAGGCTGAAAAAGCAGAGTTATTGATTTTCAGTGGCTGAAATGCAGAAGTTTTATGCGTTAAGCTTTGACACTTGACTGATGTCATCAGTTTAACCCATCTGAATCTGGTGGGTGGGCATCTTCCATGAAGAACGGTCTGTCTCCACAGCACAAAACAATTACCGACTGAAGTTCGGCGTTGGGAAAACTTCGGTTCTAGCACTGCACGCTGCCATTCCCGCCCGGCAGCAGCTCCCGGCCTGGCGCTGCTGTGCGGCAGGAGCCCTGGCTGCAGGCTAGGATCCTGCAGAGCGCCGTCGAGCGCGGCCCGGCACGGGCGTGTTTGGTATGTGAGACACGGAGCGGGAGCTGCCGCAAAGCCGAGGATGCTCAGCACGGGCGCCGGAAGGGCGCTGCTCACTCGGTGCTGCGAGAGCCATCGGGGCCGTGCTGCGGCTCGGGGCTGCCTGGAGCTGCCCGCCTCGGGAGCCTCGGTTCACGGCAATGCCAGGAAACCGCGCTCCCGCGCCGTGCTGAGACAGCGGGAGCGGAAAGCTGCGCTCTGAGCCATTAGCGAACGCACGCTGCTGGCATCACAAACGCCACTCAACCGGAGGGAAGCCATGCCGACAGAGCTTTACTCCCAGCGCAGCTCCGAAGCCTCACGGGGGCTGAGACACCGCGGAACGACTGCGAGCGGGACACGGGCGAGGGCCCGGCCTCCTCCCCGCCCCTCTGCGGCGCCCGGGGCCGCCCCGGAGGTGACGGAGCCGCCATTGTTCTCGGGCAGGAAACCGGGACGTCCCGCGCTAAGTTGGATGTCAAAATCCTGCTGGAAAGGGGCTGGGAAGGGGCTCCACCGATACTGTCCCCATTAAATGAGCACCAGGCAAGGTCTAACAAACCCAGCAGCTGTGNAAGGAGTGATTGCCACGGAGCAGCGGCCAATCGCGGCGGGAGGGAGCGCGCCCGCACCCGCCCCCTCCGGCCAGTCACGAGCGAGGTGCGGCTGGAGCAGCGGCGCCCCCCCCACGCCGGGACACGTCAGTCACTCTCCGGACGGCCAAGGTTGCCCCGCCCCTTGCTGCGAATCCGGCCAATCAGAGCGCGCCGGCCAGGGCCGGCCGAGATATTCAAATCAACCCCACGGAAAAGTTGCTT
>VXBC01008506.1:275558-296035 GCA_013399945.1 Ploceus nigricollis | reverse complement strand
TTCTGTTTTTCCATTTCCCACAACTGTGCAAAGCCACTTCACAGCCTGCTGATCCAGCCAGACCCCCAGGGGCTGCACGTGGTGGGTTGGACACTGCTGACAGCTACAGGGTGTTTGGCTGCTGAGCAGCTCTGCAGCTTCACTTGCAGTCAATTCCAGCACGAGCTGCTGTCGATCCTCATCTCCAGGTGCAGCAGCTCAAATCCCCCCTGTGCTTACAGTGAGATTTCTCACAGCTGGTTGCTCCTTTTGGCTGCTGAGACAGCCCTGGACCACCCTGGATGTTTCTGTCTCTGTGTCTGTCCATTGCTAGATCCAGTAATCCTCCGGGGGACTTCTAAGGTGTCTTCTGCAAGTGACAATGATGAATTTTTAAAAAATCAGGAAATCGAATGTAAGCATTTAAATAAAATGGAAAGAGGCTTAATGTGATGAGATAAACTAGGAGGCACAGAGGTGGAGTCAATGAACAATGTGCTGTTCCCAAAATGTCCACTCTTGGGTTTGATCACACAGGCAAAGAGAAAGCTCTGCTCGACCTTTTTGTTGTGTTCTTTCAGGAGAAGCTTTAGGAGGTTTTTTACAGATTGCAATGTAGAATAAAAATCATAGAATAGAATCATGGAGTGGTTTGTATTGGAAGAAACCTTACAGACCATCTAATTCCATGTCCCTGCCATGGTCACTCAGAGCTCCATCCAGCCTGGCCTTGGACACTTCCAGGGGTCCAGGGGCAGCCACAGCTTCTCTGGGCACCCTGTGCCAGGGCCTCACCACCCTCACAGCAAAGAGCTTCCTCCTAATGTCCAATTCCCTAATTAAAGAAACTGAGCTTGTTCTTGCTTAATACTTCTTAAGTTTAGTGAAAATAAATAATTTTGGGCGCCATGAAAACTCTGTTGCTATGGACTCTGTAAAAATAGACCATCAAAAATGTTTCTGTGGGCTTAAATAAGGAAAATCTTTGGAGGAAGTGATAATATAACAAATTCAAAATGTGAGAAGAACACAATAACTCTGCGCCACCTCTGAAATAACCTTGTTTCACTGCCGACAGAAGAGAAGATTTGGCAAAAAGTGGTAACAGAGGAGTAAGTTTCATTGGCAGTAATCTAGGAAAGATACTGAGAAAATCAGATGCCTTTTGAACTACATTCTTGGTAGTATTGAAATTATTCCTCGGGGTAAAGTTTTTGCTATGTACTGTGTAGTATCTCTATCTGTCACAGAGTTAAAAATTAATATTAAACACACCTCTACTTGTCAGACACAGTTAGTTTTACATAGCAGCTGTACTCACAATATCAATCTGGTGCCCAGAATACTGATCAAGGGCATTTCTGGATCAGTACTTTGGATGAGTAGAAGGCTGCTTTTTCTGAAAGCACTGCCAATGACCAGCCAAAAGCAGTTTTCCCTAATGAGTGACATAAAAGATACATTAATGGAACCTGCAAACCTTATTTTTTCCAATCCACACCTCTTTTTCAGGAGGAATAAAGAATTACACTCAGCACTAAGTGGCTCTGCTGTTAGGGCAGTGGGGAAACATTCTACTATGAAAAGTTTACCAGTGCAACACTTCTGACAGCAATTTCACTGGAGCTCAGGATCTTCATCTTTGACCTGTTACAGTGCTCTTCTGACCTAATTGTAATTTGGGTGCAAAATATCAGAACCACTGCATTACTACAAATTTAAAAAAACAAATCCAGATTAAATATACTTAGCTACATGTCCTGCTCACAACTAACAATTTATTCACATGATTGCTCTGTAAAATGCTGAGGGATTTCTAATCAGTCAACTTGATTTAAACAGGGGATTCCCTTGCTCTTCATCTTCATGTATTTCTGAACAAGAGCTAGCATTGCATAAGTCATGTTCTGGAAGAAATAAGCTCTTTTCACCCAGCTTATTTTTGCAGCTATTGCCATAGTCTCCTATTTATAAGTGCTTAATGGTGGTGTAAGCTACAGGAATGCATTACCACTTGTGCTGGTTACACAACTGTTAAAATAAAAATTGGGTTTTTTCCTAATATGGCAGTTATTTTTTTAATACAGGGAAGAGGAAAGCACCCAATTCTAAATATTATTTAAATAAAAGATTTAGCTCTTCCTTGATGCCCCTTCCATTCCTGGGGAATATCACTTCTCCACTTAATTTTGGCTGTTCCATTAGCATAAGTCGTTCCTCAAGGCTTCATTCTTTTTTCAGAGCTCTTTTTTCTTCTCCAGGTGATCTGGCTTAATTCAGATTTCCACAGGAACTGTGCAGTTTTCCCTTCAGAGGGCATTAATCCAGCATGCACGAGCAACAGTTGGTTCCTTCCACAAGCAGGGTAGGAGATTCACAAGTTTTAAGGAGAAATGAAGTCATTTTCCTAAACAAACCTGCTTTATTGTAGAGTGTATATCTTTTGTACTTGTCTTGGTCTTTAACTGTGCTGCTCTCTGTATTCTACAGGCTTCTACTTCAGGATTTTTAATTTCAATCCTCTTCTTTGCCTGGTTTCCCCCTCATTTTGTGGGAACCAGAGGTTCTTAAGTTTGGTTGGACAACAAAAACAAATAGTCTGACAGCTTTACAATGATGCCACCAGCACATACCTGTTTCAAAAGTGAATATTCTAGTAATTTTGAACCCTGTGGTAATTTCTTTCACGTGAGTTTCCAACCATTCTGCTTTCAAAAAGCTGCTTTGGCCAGCCAGTAAATTCTCACCACCCTTCCCTTAGTACATTTACTGACCAGGGCAAGTGCCTCTAATTTCCAAATGTTTATTTCTACATCCCATCATTTTTAGTATGTATATTAATCTGTAAAAGTATAGAATAGGAAAATGTCTTTGAAAACCCTCAGGATTTCCTGTCACTCTTGCTCTTTGCTACTGACAACAATCAATTTTTTTTATATTTACTCCAAAAGAAATATGTGTTTTGTTGTTTGTTTTTTTTTTTTTTTTGTGGTTTGTGTTGTGTTATTTGTGGTTTGTCGTTTTTGTTGTTTTGTTACTTATTTACAAAGGAGACATGGGAATTTTGATACAACTGTGTATATAATAAAACATCAAACAATAAGTTAAAAAACTTGTAGACAAAAAAGAATAAAAGTTTAGGAAAACAGATTATATATGTATATGTGGTAGATAATGAATAAACAAAGAGTGGAGGAAAGCAGGAACAGGAATTTGAAATATTAAGAATAAATCTGGAAAAAAAGGTATCATATAAGAAACATAAATTATAGAGGAAATTAAGAATGTATGTAGGAAATAAGTAATCACTCACAATCAAATCTCAAAATACGGGACCTATTTAAAAAAAAAAGAAAAAAAATTACTTTTCTTGCCCCCATAATTCACCCTCAGAGCATTCCCACCTTGAACCACAGTGGCCAAAAATATGCCAGGGTTCATGAAGTGATTATTGAAAATAATGAAAGTTTGATAAGTACTACAGTGGTTCTAATGTAACCTCTGGACAAAAAGATCCTAAAACAATTACAAAATGATTGAGAAGGTATCAAGGAAAAACCACATTCCCTGTTTCTAATATTAATTCCATAGACATGTAACTAGATCTGAAAATTGTTTCCAATACTTTTGGTCATAAATGCAGTATGTTCGAAAACTTCATGGATTACTCAGCACAGACATCCCAATGCATTTCCTGAACCAACCACTCCAGACACTGGGGTTTAAAGTGTCAGAATTATATAAATGGGCATGTTAATTTAATGAGCATAGCCTGAGAATAAAGTGGGACAAAAATCTGTCAGAGGCATATTTTTTTGATTCAGTTATGCCTGATGCAAATTTTATTTCCATGTGGCTTTTTGGAGAAGCATCCCCCAGCCCTTCACAGAATTAATTAAATCAGAACTCAGTATCAAACTAACATCTAAACCACTGGACATTTCTTCCTTTATAGACAGAGCTTTTGGGAAAGCAGAATAAACAGCCTCCTGGAGAGACCAGACCTCTCTCCAGCATGAAAGTGATGTACAGCTGCAAACCAATTAGGCTGAAAAGTTCCCATATGTTTAGCCAAAAAGAGCTCACTCCAGTAGCTAAACAAATCCATTGACTTAAAAACTCCCAGGATCTTAACTTGAAAGCACCCACACCTAGGGATCTCTTACAACATATTAAATCAGAGATCTTTAAACACTGCACATCCCTTCCAAATGTCAGCCACTTTTCTGCAAGCTGTAAATACTTCAGCTGAAGTTCAGCTGCCCAAATGCACCACAGCTGCCTCCAGTCAGCCATAATGCAAATCAGGCTCAACTCTCACAGTTATCCTGCACAGATTCCACCAAAGCAGGTGAACACAACCCAATAGATTTATTCCAGGTGTTCCAAGTAACTTAATGCCTCAGTGTCATGGCCATGGACAAGGGGCACAATATTTGTCATAAATTATCCTAAGGCGGAACAAAGACTCCAGCCCAGTGCCAGGGAACTCTTATGCTTTTATTACAACGTTGCCTTAACTCCAGCAATCAGCCCACTAGTTATTCTCAAGGAGGTTGGCCAACAAGATATTAATTTTACAAGGACTTCATCAAGTTCCCTGCTCCTTCTACAAATTTCTTAAAAATTCTGGTAACAAGTCCTTAATATTTTACAACACATTTCCACAGGGTACCTAAAGTTACTTCTAACCACAGTTTTCCTGGTGCAACAGTCAGAATGTTTGAGACAAAACATTCTTATGCCTGGTCCTCCATACTCAGCACATTTCCATTGCCTTTCATCAGCAGCAGAGGCACAGGGCACAGCCAAAGGGGTTCAGTTTACAAACTCACTTTTCTTGGCCTGGCCATGAAGGTTGGGATTCATTTCTTGAGGTCTCTCAGAGAATTATTTATTTAAAAAAAGAAAATGCTCTCTTCAGCTACCTTTAGAAAGTGCTGGTGGAGGAAATGATTGCTTTTATGGAGTGAAATCCACAATCAGGCAGACTGGGATTCTAGGAAAGCATTGCTTATTTTGATTCACAGCTCCTTGGGCCAAGGGAGAGTAAAGTCAAGTCATGCTGGTGCTTTATGTGTGCAAATAGTAGGGCTTCTAATCCTTTAATCACCCAAAGCATCTGGGGGAAGAAAATAGTGATCTTCTTGAAAATTCAACTTCCAAATGGAAATATATACGAACACATTACTTTGAGCAATTTAAATGGCTTAGTTTTCAAATAACCTTTCAAAATCAAAATTTTTGTCTGAATTAAGCTCATTTTTTATTTAATTCCTTATGTGCTAAACCAGTTCGGATGTAAAACTGGAAGACAAAAATGTGTAAGGTACGTGGCGTTTGCGTCTTTCCCTTCAGTCCTTAGTTTCTGCATTTTTTTTTTTTCCTGGAGGATGGGCAGGGAATAGTCAGAAAAATCTTTGGCTTCTAAATAAAACAAAATGGAAAACTAAGGAAATGTGAAAGATTCAGGAGGATGGATGTGAGCAGGGAAGAAATTAATATAGTAAAAATTCATATAGGTCTAAGGGCCGCCATGAAGAGTAAAATACCTGGTTCCTCAGAACATAATAGCTGGAAAAACAGGGGCATTGTGTTGCTTCCTTTGGCTAAAGGTGCTGTTCTAGGGACTCTGATTTAAGTTGTTAAGGAGTTCCCACCCCTGCTGGATTCATTCCAGGTCCTTCCTCTACAGACATGGGTGACACACAGCTCCCAAGGCTTCCAGTGACTCTCTCAATTTCTCCATGGGGAGCACAACTAACAGCACAAGGGCCCTAGAAGCCTCTGCAAGAGTCATTCACAAAGCTTTATTCTCATTTACAGTGCATCCAGCTTCAGCAAACAGGCAGGGTGGAGGAAGGAACCAGCCCACCAACACACCCAGGCAGAAAACAGTAACGAGTCTCCTTCCTCTCTCATTATTGCTCACACAGGAAAACATTCCTCTCATTCTTCCTTGCCCTTGGAGTGATGGGCAATGTGCTGAAGCAGTCCTACAGTAGCTTAATTACTTATCACAAATCTTTTAAATGAGTTTATTCTCATTAATGTGGCATCTGGGAAATAGGCATTAAACCATCAATGACCTTTTTGTTAATAAAAGGCCTCAAAGCTTGTTATTTGGAGGGTACTTCTCATCCACAGCATTACCTCCACATCAGGGTAATCAGACCAGTTTTTCTTGCTGAATTTGAAACTGCTAGAAATGAGCCTGCAGAGGCTTTATTTAGATGGTCAGGCACACAGGCAGTGCTGCTGCTTTATTCTGCTGGTATATTTCACCATAGGTGACCCCTCTCTACAAGATTTGGGTGTATCTCTGCTGCTGTTCAGGAAGTAACCGCAACAGGCAGGTGACAGGAATTGCAGAGGAATTGGGCAGAAAATTCAGTTCAGTGTAGCTGCTGAGGTGTGCAGGTGGGCTTGTGAATGGTGCTGAACCCTTGGGAAATCAGTCCCAGCTAACTCAGGTGTGCCCGAATCCACCACTGCATCCTAAACCTCAGCTGTGCTGGCTGGCTTGGGCCACAGCCTATTTAAACAATCACAACCCATCAGGTTCCAAAGTTTATCCATTTTTAGCTGGTCAAGGTAACAAGCACCCTTCTGGGTCACTTCCTATCTAGTAGGAAATTAAAAGGCAATTACTGCAAGAATCTCTCCCATGACAAAATGAATGTATTTTATTTTAGTTTTCTAATAATTTCTAATAAATAAGGAGACCAGAGCAGCCTGCATCAACCTCTGGAGGGCACTCCTTAAAACAGAAGGAAAAGAGTTCCTGGACTGCCAACCCACTGTTATATCCAAGCTTTTCTGTGATTCTTGTAAAGCCTCCTTTCAGACCATTCAGCAAATTAAGTAAGGAAACCAGTCTGTTTTTGTAACCATTTCCACTGTCAGGACAAGGGTTCACAGACAGGTAGGATCTGTGTTGAGACATTCAGCTTCTTCTTCCCTTACAGTTGCACAAAGTGGCAAAATTTACATAAATTCAGTGCAAATTCAGTGCCAATGTCAAGAAATAAACTGGGTTTTTTCTCTGTGTGAATATAAAAATAGAAAGGTAAATTGTGCTGGAATCTCCTTTCTGACCAGGTTAAACTTGTCTTTGTCCACTGAAAGAAATTACCTGAAGAACTGAGCAAGGGTGCTAATGGCAATGGTACACATTTTATGCCCTGGTGTCTTTCCTCATCTCCTAAGATGGACCAGGCACAGGTGAGCCCTCACCAACTCAGCCTTCAGCTGCAAGCACAATTCTCCTGATTTATTTCAGGATATTGAGACACAATATACATAATTTGTGTTAGCCTTAGGCATAATTTTATGCTCAATGGCACTGATGGTGTCAGGTTGAAGAGTATGTTGGTGACTTGAAATGGAGATACCAGAAATGGGATTAACCTGAGCAAAAGCAGACATTCCTGGTGTAGATAACTGCTCTGTATCTTGTCCTGCACTCCCTTAACAGGTGCCAGAGAGGAGAAGGAGACACTAACAGTGCTATTTATCTTTGCTGAAACAGGCATCTGAACCTGGGCAGATAAATCACACTAAAATGTTTCTTTTTCACGCTGGAGGCAAAGGGAATTCAGCTGGACAAGTGAAAATACCCAGACAGGGGATAAGGGCCTCAGCCCTGGAGTGCACTTGGTGCTTCTTGCAGAACAGCATTTTTTCCACCCTGTTGTCCATTCCTTCAAACATCCTGCCTTCCTTCCTTCCTGTGTAACAAGGGCTGTGGAAAAGGCAATAAAACTGGTTAGGGACAGCTGTTAACAGTGTGACCAAGTGTGACCATTCCAGGTATTCTTCAAAGACAGTGCCGGATAAATCAAGTTTATGATGAACACAAAGTATCTCATTGCCACAGCACTTCTTCCTGTTATGTAGAAGAAAAGCTGGGTGCAAAACTGTAGGTAAAATTATTAATTTTTAAGGCAAAGCTGCCTTCAGGCAACACACTCTTGTCTATCTGTAAAGTGATTTGATCTTTCCCATTACCTGTGACTGACAAACTACAGTGAAGAAATGAGTAGATGTCTTAAAATGTCTAGAAAATTCCTTTGCAGAACTCCATTTCTGATGACAGCAAAGTTCAGAGGGGAAAGGAAATAAAAATTAGAATTGAAGTGTGTGTTCCTGTTGTGACAGCCATTAAAGGTACATTTATCAAATGCATTGACTGCCATCAAAAATCAGACTTCCAATCTAAACTTGTGGTTCCTTCTGCAAAAGGAGGCTTTGTCTAGGAATCCCAGTAGGCTCAGACTGACTGAGGGAAGGAGGCTGTATAGCAGACACATTTAGATGGCTAAACTGATGGAAAATGTTGTGAAACAGGGGTTTAAAAAAAATACTCACAGGTTTTTTTTTTAATTTCCTGGCAGAATCTGCTACTTTAATGGCTTTGGACAATCCTGATAGTCTTGGAAATAAAGCATCAACATGCAGAAAGAGGAAAGGACTTTTAATGAATACCAAAATATTCAAATGTGTGTTTGCTATTCCTGGTGCAAGTAATAACAGGCATTTCAGTGCAAGGAAAATGCCAGCCAAATAGGAAGCAGTCTTAATGAAGTGTTGACAGTGTCCTAACTAACCCCCAAACATTCATCCTTTGCCATGAATACACAAAACTCCAGAGACATTTTGAAGGAACTGGCTTCCCCGGGCTCAGATTTGCAGCTCACCCAGAATGAGGCACAGGCCCCTTGAAATGCAAGTGGTGGGAAAGAGTCTGATGGGAGAAGTGGTAACCTAAGGTAAAGCTTTGCTGTACTGCAATTCTCACCCTGAGGGCTCTCCAAGGGTTGGTTTTTTTCCTGTGTGAGGTCTGCATCTCAATCTAAACCCACCCAACCAGTGAACACACTGAACACAGCACTTACATTAACACATGGCATCAGTGATGGCTTTATTTTGGCAATATTTAATTAGGTATCAAGCTGGAAGTAAACATCAAACCCAGGGAATGAGCACAGGGATTAATGTGAGCAATAACTGGAGGTGGGACTTATAAATAAGGACAGACTATAACAAATCCACAACTGGCACATTGTTGCACACCTGTTATTTTGCTGCAGGTCATAATATTTGAGAATTTCCTGAGCCTAAGCTAAAAGAGAATTACTATTAGTTGTTCATAATCTAAAGCCCTTGAAGCAGATCTAAGCTATTCCAAGAGTTCCTGCAGGGAACAGGGAGGTGCCCCAGGTTATTTCCTTTGCTGACCCTCTGTATCTGCAGAGGTTTTATAAGAGATATTTACTGTGACCCTTGTGCTTGCCAGGCCAGGATGCTCGTGCTAATTCTGTCTGAAGGGTGGAACAGGATCTTTGCTGCTCATGGTATTTCCTCACCACTGCTTCATTTTGGAGCTGGAGCATGAAATACTCTTAACACCAGCACTCAACCCTGGACAAAAGCAAAGAACTGGGCATTGTGGATTCATGTGTTACAGGGAAAGATATAATAAAACTTGAGAGAAAACATAGCAGCTGTGCTGAGACTTGGAGCCAGATTTGGGATGTGTGTGCTTGGAGGGACAGGACCAAAGCATCCTGTCCTCCACTGCTCTCCTGAGGGGGTGATGCCCAGGGAACTGCAGCTGGCTCACACACAACCCACAGGTGGATGAGCTGGAACTGTGGAGGTTAAATCCATTTATCTGTCTCACCTGTGCCCCAGGTGTTGGTACTGGGGGGTGCTGGCAGTCTGGGACAGCTGGGAAAGTGGTGGGACAGTTTCCAGGCTATAATTAATGCAGATCAGCACTGACTTCAGTGTGCACTGCTGGCAGGAAGTCTGATTCTTTTTAAGGGTTTTCCCCCACTCACCCTCCTTATTCTTGTCAGAAGAATGAAAAAAAGGAGAGGGATAATACTTAAGATGAACCACTGGAAAATTGTCAGGTCATGGGGCTCTGCTGAGTGAAAATACAGGGAAGCAAATGCTGTGAGTCACCCACGGAGGAGCACCCAGAGCATATCTCACTGGCTGTAGCACTAGTGAGAGACCATTTCCTTCTCCTCTTTGCCATTAGACATTTGATTTCTCAAAACACAGTGGCCGCATTACCTGTGGGTAACACATTATTCCTCTACACCCCCAAGCAGAAACCTTGTTTTGATCCTATAACCTACCCCAGCCCTCAGACATCCATGGAGTTACTGCATACAGAACACAATTCACAAATTTTGTTCAAATATATTCACAGTGGGAGCTCAAGCTCAGTGGGTTCAAAATGCACAGGTTTTTTGTTTCTTTTTTTAGAGCTGTATGTCAGGTTCATTGATTTCAATAACTAATGCATGTCTCACATCTGTCCCAGACCCACATACCTGTGTTCTTTCCCATCAGCTTAAGGGTTTATTTTTGACTGGGCACTTTAATATGTGTGCCTTGATTAAACTGAATTTTCTTATTTGATTTGGTTGCCTCACACAAGGCAAGTCTCTCACAACTTACAAAGCAATCTCTCCAACTTCAGATTTTTAATAATTTTTCTTGTGCCTTTCCCTCTCTGTGTCTGTTGTACTTTGTTGTCTGTGTTGTGTAGGGACTGTAGAATTGCCCCATCCTCTAACACATCTTCCTAAGCATGGATTGATTCTGACAGGCTGGAAGTAACCATCCCAAAAATGAGAAGAAATGAAAGCAAGTTGCACTCCATATCCATTTGGATATAGAAATATGGATAGATCAGCAGCACATACAGATGAGTGTATATTTGTATTATTTTATAGCATTAAACATCCTTTAAAGAGTTGCTGCACCCACTCTGGTTACCTGCAGTTCCAGGGTGAATTAGTGGCCCTGTATGCAGTTTATGCTTTTGTTTTATATTGCGCATCAATAAAAACACATCAAATTCAAAACCATTCTCATTTATGGATGGAAACTTCGAGGCAAAACAGTGCAGCAGCTGCCTTGTTATGAGTTATGGGGCAGTCATTTGTTCAAGTCAAAGAAAATACTGCTGCACTTCCAGCTAAGCCAAGTACAAAATGTGACCCCACACTGCACCAAACTCCTGACTTAAAAAAATTGATGAAATTATGCATTCTTTGGGGGCAATCTGAAAAGACAGCAGCCCATTACATCTGGTGTGGCTCTTCAGCCCTGCTACAAAGGGAGAGCTGTTGATGGGAACGAGAAATCCAGGGCACAATCACATTGTATTGACTGGCCAGGACAGATGTGGTGCTGTCAGAGATATGTAAAAACAAATCCACAAACGTCCTGCAGTACAACATCTTTCACAGCAGGGGAGGAACGAGGATATTGTCTCTTCTCTCCATTGTTCTCCTCAAATCATAAAGCTGACATTCTCCTGACAGAATAAGGGATTTTAGCCTTCTGAGTTCAGCCCACTGGAATTCTGTACATGGACTCACAGCCTGCTTTGATTGTGGCAAACGTTTAGGGAAGGGCATCCACAGAGAGCAGCTGCCTTCTGGAGCACAGTGTGGACACTCAGAAAATGCAAATGTTTTGCCTAACCCTTTGCTCATCTCTGATCTTAGAATTGTGGAATAGAGGCACCTGTGGGACCTCTCACTGCTACAGGGAGGTAACAGGCTGCAGTTGTACCTTCCTTGGACACAGACATGATGACCCACCAGAGTATTTGTCACACAGAATATCAGCAGGGTGAGATGGAGAAAGAATGGAGCTCCTGCAGATATCTCTGTGTGCTCTCCTCCCTGCTCCACTCCTCGGAGCCCCTTTGAGTCAAAGTCTGGCAGGGAGCAAAAAAAACCCCAAAAAGAATAAAGAAAACAAACAAACNTAAAATTAAAATTAAAATTAAATGGCTTTAAGCTGAGGGAGAATAGATTTAGATTAGATATTATGATGAAATACTTCCCTGTGAGGGTGGTGAGTCCCTGGCACAGGGTGCCCAGAGAAGCTGTGGCTCCCCTGGATCCCTGGAAGTGTCCAAGGCCAGGCTGGACAGAGCTTGGACCAGCTTGCTCCGGTGGAAGGGGTCCCTGCCCATGNAACCCCAAAAAGAATAAAGAAAACAAACAAACAAAAAATCATAGAGCTGGAGAACCTCCCCTATGAAAATAAGCTAAGAGAGGTGGGGTTGTTCAGCCTAGAGAGGAGAAGATGTGTGGAAAAGGTGGCATGGGAAAATCAAATAAAATTAAAATTAATATTNTTTTTTTTTTTTAAGTAATTGGAACAGCAATAGTGAATAAAACAAAATGCTGCCCTTCTAGGCTTCAAAATACTTTGGAAGTGTTATCTCATTAACATTAAGTAAGGTAAATACACAGTGTTCTTAGGCTTGTTTAATGCATTTGGAAGGGGTGTCTTTTTCCTCCTGTATCTAGCAATTAGCATAATTTTACAAATGCACTTTAATTGCACATAAAAATAGAATAAATATTTTTGCAGCATTTTGATTTAAACAAGCATTTAATTAAGCCTTATTAAGACCTGCCATATGCTTTGCATACCATAGGTTATTCTAAGTGCACCTCTTCTGGAATTTTTCAGCTTGGGAGGAATTTACATTATTTGACATGGGCAGCCTGGTATGCTGCTGATTCAATTACAGATGCAATAAATAATTATGATTAAAAGCACATTAACACTGTAATAACTGGGTAGTTGTTTTGATGGCTCCTAAGAAGCCACTGTAGCTGAAAGGGCATCAAGCAGCACTTGTGAAGCACTGCAAGTTCAGTGGTAGTCAAAAAGTGTATTATTCAAATTACTGCCAATTTTTGAGTCTAGGATGTGCTTCCTTGCCACTACTCAGCTCGCTCTGTGCCAGCTGTCACAATGAAATCTTCTGGATTTTTTTGCTTCAGTCCTAAAACTTCCTAAGTTATAGGGCCCAAAAGACCAGTAGCTCAAAAAGATGATTTTCCTTCCCTTTATTTTCACCCAGTTCCTCTGAGTTTTAACCTAGTACTTTTTCTGCTTGACTTTGTGCTTGACTAAAGCATAGATTGTTTTTGACAGAGCAGACAAAAGGATATTTAGAGTTTTTTTCCAAAAGGGAGCTGGGGATGCCGCTCTTCCTGAGAGGGAATGAATTAAGTCCAGATTTTGGTATTATTTAAATCATCAAGTAGCATTACTTTTCCTTTCATCTATCATCTTTTCTGTCTCTAAATGTTCTTTTAGATTATTTTTATTTCTTTTTGCTCTCTATCCATTGAAAGAAAACAAAAGAAATTAAACATTTGTTTTCTTTAGAACTGAAAAATTTTAAAGACTTGTGTACACACATTTTTGCCAACATTATGAGTTTCTTGAATCAGTGCAAATCATATCTTCTTTCTTATCAACATTTTAATAACATTTACTGTGTCCAAACTTTAGCAGAGGTAGTGTTAGAGCTCTGCCTCCTTTTCCATGGAGACAAAAGCAGTATATAAACTTTTCAAGTCCAGTAATGAAACTGAAAAGTAAAATTCCCTCTACCCATTCTGAGTGTTAAACTCTTTCTGGGATGATTCAGCTCACCACTCTGTTTGTATGAGTACATATCCAAATTGCATTTTAAAAATGCAGTGGAATTCAAAATCAATGGGTTTCAAAATGCTGCGAGTTCAGATCCTTTAATTTGGCTGTTGGGAAAAGTTTCCTCACCAAAAGGGTTGTCAAGACCTGGCAGTGGTGGGGTCACCACCCCAGAGGGATTTAAAAGCTGTGTGGATGTGGCCCTTGGGGACATGGGTCAGTGGTGGCCTTGGCAGTGCTGGGGAGCAGCTGGACTCGATGACCTCAGGGGTCTTTTCCAGCTGAAATGATCCTGGGAATTCTCTGTCAAACAGGTTGATGTTTCCATGTGATCAGATCTCCATGACCAGAGCTGTCTGTCAGCAGATGTGTGAAGCCAAGCCCATCAGAAACCTTCAATTCTGGCCCCTCTGGGCTGTGTTGGCCACAGCTTGAATCCTTTACTTCTCCTGACTGACCTTGAGAGCCCACCTTGGGCTTCAAATGGCATCAAGCTCACTTAGAAACTGCAGCTGCTCCACACACTGCTCCCTGCCCCTCGTGTTTTCTTCCTCCAACTTTTCTCTGTGACCTGGTAAATCTCATCTGGTAATTACTGAGTGTGGTTTTGAGTGAGCACTGCTCTTCCTAAACCTACCCAGGGACATTATGGAGAGGAGCAGCTTGGTTTGGACTTTTTAACTCATTGAAGGGAATCATATCAGTCAATGCTGCATCTGTTGAAGACATCCATCTCACAAAGAAAAATGAGTGGAAAAGGATTAATTCAACAGATGAATGTTCACCTAAATACTTACTTTCTTTCCACAGAACAAAGTCTTGCACGTGCATTTGCCAGGAACTCACCCTCTGGAAAATCCTTGGTTTGTCAGAGGCTGCAAGTCCTCTCAATACCTTTCAAGCCCTCAAGCTCAAAATGGAACCTGATAAATTACCCTCTGGGTCACAGGCTTTGGACTGGCATCTCACTGATGAAAATCTGTTCACCTATCCAGGAAAAATGCTACAGAAGTGCACATGGACAGACACGTGGGAGAAGATTGATGTTAAGGACAGATACAGGACATTTTCAAGGTCTTATAAAGGTAAAATCATTGGCCTGTTTGCCTTTATATTAATTTATTTAAAGGATTTTTAGTCCCGTGTTGCTTGCCCAGTGAATATTTTATTTTGCATTTATATATTAACCTACAGACTGCAGCTGTTAGGAATCATATCAGTAATGGGGAAAGAGAAAAACATTTTCTTTAAAGTGATCAAGCAGCAGACAGTTTGCTGAACAAGGCTTTGTATCACATAGAATAGCTCAGCCTTATTAAAAGCATCTCAATTCCCACAAGCAGCAAGAAATGTCTTGCTTTTGGGGACAGCCAATCTATGGTGTGACTTTTGAAAGAGAATCAGTTCAGTGCAGAGGGTCTCTGGGTTTGACAAAATAATGATTCACTTTGGCTAACTAGTGTGCAATTGTTCTGGGCTTAACCAGAAAAAAACACAGAGCTGATCAAAAGCTTCCAGTCCTAAACTGGCATAATGGGGTGTGTAACTGAGAGCTTCTCAGAAATGAAAGCACCACAAAAATGAGTAACTCATTACTGCTTTCTTAAAAAAAAAATAAAAATAAAGCAGCTTTTCGCTAGAGGCAATTTCATTAAATGCAATGAAACTCTTTTTCTCTGTAAATGTAGCTGATGTTCTATAACTTCACAAATGCCACTGAGTGCAGAATGGAGGGGAACATGAATGAAATTCTACTCTCCCTGCACCAGCATAAATCAAGGAAGACTTCATTTAAGTAAGAGAAGTTTCAGCTGTTTATGTGAGAACCAAGCTGTAGATAAAATTCCCTGAACAGTCCATTGCCCCGTAATGCCAGGCTGGTATAAATCAGTGTAGCTTTCTTAGCTCCAGCAGGAGATTTCCCAGTTTGTACCAGAAGATATATGGAGAGTGGAAGAGGTTAAAAGCAGTCCGCTGCATGACTTTGCACCTGGCTCTAATGGTGCTCATATTTTCAGCATTTTAACTCCTGCTGGCTGTGCTGTGTGGCTGTTGGGGATGTCTGAGTGTTTCAGGTGACAGTGCTCCCAGCAGCTACTCAGAGAAATCGAGATCAGAACAGAAATCAGGAGAAATAGACTTAAGATAACAAATGGCTTTGATACAGGTCCTGAACAGTGACCAAATTCCTGTATAAAAGGGGTGTGTAGGTATTTTATCCTAAATCCTTCTGCCTGTGCTGAGAGCAGATGCTCTTCTGTGTAGCAGCAGAAAAGTTCACTCTGTTGAAGTTTTTGTTTGTTCAAAAGTCAGTTGAACAGATCTTAAAGACTGTAACTATGACTTCAAGCCCCACGTTTTTCAAATAGAAACACTTTGCAGTGGCCCTCTTGGAACTACATGAAGTTGATTTGCAGTCTTGTCTTCAATAATATCTTTATTTGCTCATGAAACTGCAGAATCCGTTCAAATGAAGGATCATGTCTAGAGGAAGATACACAGCTCAGGTGTTTCCTACCTGCATCCCAGGGGTGTTCTGGTAGCAGGAAACTCACACCAACATTGACTATTTCTACCCCACACTGTGAAATATTTGAGGCGTTCATTCTATAGGAATTATCAATATGACTTAAGAAGAAATTATTTGACCTATTATTTGCTAATTTAAAAGTTGTGTACCACCGTGTTCTGTCTTGACAGTGTTGTACCACTCTGAATCTTTAGTGAGAATCATGGGTACATCAATTTGAGAGGATACATTTTATCTTCCATGTGCTTTCATTTTCCATAAATAATGTTTTTTCCAGAGCTTTCATATACATTAACAAGGGCAGAAAAGACAATGTCACAGGTTTAAAATCCATAATGTTATTTGTGTGTTATTCTGCATGAGTGATTTTTTGAAACTGAACATAGTTTGTGTTTTCCCAAAAAAATATTAGGAAGATACTCTCCATAGTTTTATTTTTAAAATGTAATGAATTATTTTTTGCTTTGAAGAGAGAAAAACTAAATTAAAATACTGCATTTTTGTAGTGTTGAAAGGAAAGGCTCTGTGAATGAGAAAACTTGGTCTTGCTGCAGGCTAATTGCTTCACAGACAAGCCACACAAAAGAGAGTCATTTTTGAAGAACACTATCAGAGGTTTCTGATATCAGGTCTGCAGAAGTGTCACCAGATTATTCATCAGTCATTCAACAGATAAAATCGATTTTTGCAGGAAACCTTTACATGCAAAGGAAGGAAAAGGAAAAAAGACTCTTTGAGCTTGTTGATGTACGAGAAAAGCAGGTAGAAAACAAATTCAGATTTTAACAGATCATGGTGTGGAACTATCTGATTAGCAACAGTGGGGATTCATGTTGCATATGTGGCCATTGTAAGATAAAGTGATTGTATTGAGGGGCTAATGCTTCAAGCTCATACTTTTTTTTTTTTTTTTTTAATAAAATGTTTTGAAATTGGTCATGGATTGATACATCCTCTAATCTCCCGTGATAGCCACAAGGTCAGTAATGTACCTGGCTGTGTGGAGTGTGTGCTCATAACTGAGATGCATCCAAGCACTTGAGCGCTTCCTCCAGGGGACATTTAATGGAATCATTTCATTGTGTACCTCTCAGCAGCACCAAACAGTGCTTTGAATTCACAGGAAATTTTTTAAGTATTTCTTGTCAACAGCAAAGTTACTATGGCAACTGTATCAGTTTAAATCCTGTCAGATTTGAGTTAGATTCTGTTTTTACTAATTTGCCATTTAGGCTTGATACCTCTTGTTAAAACATTCAGAGGCCTGGCCCCCATATAATATATATATTTTTTTTTTAATAGACCAATCCTTATCATGTTTCCTTGTAATTCCAAGGGACTCGGTGTTGCTACTTGGAATTGGCCCCTGATTCTAAGAGTCCTGTTCAGAGACTATCAATAGTTAATTCAGATGTACACTGGAAAGCATCTAGTGGAATTTGAAATTTTCTAGGATATGATTTTGGTCCTTATGGCAGCTGTCCTGCCATAATTTCTGTTGCTCCTTCCTCTCACTCTTCCTCTGCCCTGGTGTGGGTCCTCACATCCACAGGGGCTGCAGCTCCTTCAGGAATATCTGCCCCACCCTAAAGAATTTCCTGTTCTTCTGACCTTGCTGTTCCCTCAGTTGTTTCTCTGTGATTCCCTTCCACTCTCCCAGGATTTTCTGCTCTTATTCAAATACATTTCCAGAGAGGCACCACAAAATTCCCTGATGGGCTCAGCTTTGTCCTGCAGTGGGTCCATGGGCTGTTGTTTTTGCCACGTGGCAGCCCTTGACCTCTTCTCTGAAATTTGCCAGTAAAAATTTCTATCCTCTACAATATAGACTTTGCTGTCCCTGGGACATGATGCAGGATGTGTTAGAACTCTGTGAAAATGGTCTTGTTTCTGGTCTTGTTTCTGGTTCAGAAGGTGTCGTCTGACTTGAAGCATGTCCCAAATTAAAGTAAGGTAACAATTCTAAATTCCCTTAAAGTCGACCTAGGCATTGCAAAGCTCACCTGCCTTCAGCCCATTAATTATTAAGACATGAGGGTGAAATTCAGCTTAAAATCAAACCTGCTCAGAGATTTCCCCAAGTGAGATAGTGGGGTTGATCTGTCTGCCCCATGTCTCCACAGGAAATCAATATTATATTTCTTATGAGGATCAGGGCAACTACCTCAAGTTCACAGGAGATGCTATTTAAATAAATGCCCTGTGGACAGCAGAAGTGAGAGATTTTCACGGGGCACTCCAACATGCCCAAAAATGAATGCCTGAGACAGCTGGAATGAGTCATCTACTGTAAGTGAATCCCTTCTCAATGGCTGTGGAGATGAGCAGCTTTAAAACCACTTCCAAATTTCTTCTGGCTCAAGTTCAGATGGACCTGAGCCCTTGAGCTGACACAGAGGGGTGCTCACTACATGACAAATTCCTGGCATTCTGAGGCAAGTGAACTGGCAGAAGACATGACAGTGTGGCTAAATTAAGAGACAGAAGCTCCCTAATTAAAATAGACTGGCAGTAGACATCTCCAAGTTCAGGAACAAAGAGATGAAGATAATTAAGTGGGGCTACAGTGCAATGTTTGTGTCTTTACTGCAGGGTAGTTCTGATCCACAATGCCTCCAGCAGTTCCTGAGTTAGGACACACAGTTTGGTTAGGTCCTGACATAATGGCAGGGTGATTCAATAGATGTCATCCTCTTTTCCCCTAGTCCCTTGCTAGAAAACCCAAGCACATAGGCAAGGTGCAGCTCAGGAAAGCTTGCCATGAGACAGAGCAGGGAATACCTGTGCTCATGGTCACGCTGGGCTGCAGAATTAAATATTTGTTCAGTGAGAGGACTCACTGGCTGACATTCCCTTTGGGAGCCACCCACAGAAATGGTTCATGGTATTGCGTAAAGAGCCTTCTTTTATCACATGGCTTGATAGCCAAAGTCAGGGGAAGAGGTTTTCTTGGTGGTGGTGGTGGAACAGAACCAAATCTGCCTCCTTTGCATCATTTCATGTCAGGAGTTAATGGGAAGAGGTGCCTCATTCCTTGGCAGCGTGGGCTGTTCTGCTCTACATCCCTGGTACATGAAACGGAATTGCTGAGGAGATCCTGATGCACTGAACCAGACATGGGTGAAACCAGGAGCCACGAGGACACAGGAAACCACCGATGTCTGCTGAAGTCCTCTTGTCTTTGGTAAATCACAGAATCCTTGAAATGCTTAGATTGGAATGGACCTCAAAGACCATCCAGTTCCAGCCCCTACCATGGGCAGAAATGCCACCCACTTGATCAGGCTGTCCAGACCCCCATCCAACTTGGCCTGGAACAATTCCAGGGATGGGGCAGCCACAGCTTCCCTGGGCAACCTCTGCCAGGGCCTCAGCTCCGTCTGAGCAAAGAACTCCTTCCTAACCCCTAATCTGCATCTCTCCTCTTCAATTCAGAACCATTCCCCCTTGTCCTGTCACTGTCTGCCTGTGTAAATCTACTGTATCTACTAGGGCATTGTAAGTGCAGACACTTGGGAAACAGCACAGAAATTTGCAATTTACACCGAGTTCTTTCTGCTCCAGAAAGCTCTTTCCAAGCCATTAGAAGTTTTACAACAGTGGTCTGTGACTGTAGATCCAACAGATGAACAATAGCCAACTATCAGTGCCTCCTAATAACATCCCTGAATTAGGAGAGAGTCCCAAGAACATTATGACACTGAACTGAACAAAAAAAAGGTGAGGATATTGCTTGTATAAAATTAATATTCTGTGTAAAACCTTACTTTATTGTTATTAATTGAAAAGCTCCATTAACTTAAAAGGCAAAAACAATGGGCGGTAAATTATTTTTTCCCAGGGTTAATCTTCCATTGAAGGGAAAGGGCATATTATTTTGCTTCCATTAAAGCAATATTAAAGTTATATTTCTAAATGTTTGCACAAAAGTGATGTGGTGTGAAAAATGAGGTAGGACTTGATACCCTTTAACTGGGAATTTATTTTGCACAGCTTGATGTGATGTGGATCACCAGGGTTGTGGATCACCTCCCCAGCATGGGCAATATTTTGAGGTAATTCAAAATTGACACCCTATGAATGAAAACATCATGTGCTGCAACTTCATTTCTTTTTAGAGAGCAGTTCTTGCTAAAAAATCCTGGTATTTCATGGAGTTTTCCCCATAGCAGGTTTAGCAATGAAAAACCAGAGCCACAAGTCAATTTGTAATTTTCCCAAGGTCACTCAAGAAATCTCTGTTCAGTAATCAAACCCAAGCTTCAAATTCCCTATCTAAGCTATCGACTATTTAATTCCTTACCTAGTAGCAGTTTCAGATAAAGTGCAAAAGCAAACTGGACCATGTTTTCAGAGGATTTGCACAGAATGAGATTACAACAGTGTGGAATGCCCCAGTTCCTAAGAGACAGGAATTTGATCTTACCCCCCTTGTGTTGCTAATAACTCCTCCCTTGACCTGAACCCTAACTCCACC
>VXBC01008506.1:235889-275471 GCA_013399945.1 Ploceus nigricollis | reverse complement strand
CTCCAGGAGGATGCAGCCATTCCAATTGGACTGCTACCAACACCCTGACCAAAAGGCTGTCAGGTTGTATTCTGACTCTGTCAGTGTTTTTTCTTTTGTATTATTGCATGTATTTTGGTTTTTTTCTCTTTTCCTAATAAATTGTATTTCTGACTTGGAGTCTCTCACTGGTTTTGCTTTCAAACCAGAACAGCAAATTATTTTCCTGAATCCTTGTTACCTGCACCAAATCTGATACTGGATTTAGTTTGTCCTGTTACAAAACAGGATTGAACTGAATTATTGCCATCAGGTAGGAGTGTGTATATGGGAAACATTTCGCTCCCTCACCTAACATGTGCTGACTTCTTTGCAAGTCTCCTGGAAATCTGTGGTCCCTGTTACTGGAACAAAAGTTCATAAGGAACTTAAAAGTTCATAAGGAAAAGTTCATAAGTTCATTATTGTAAATTCAGTATTGTAAATTTGACAGCTGAGAGCAGATAGGCTGCAAGTCCCAATTGTACAAATAATGCAACAAGGACTTCTCCATGCCTGGATTACTTCTTAACAGACAAACCACTCTGAGGACAGAGCTATCATGCAAGTAAAGCTGCCAGAGGCAGAAATTTCAAATCATAAGTGTGCTACAGGGCATTGATATTGGGAATAAAAATGTATCTCTTTAATTTCAGTATTTATGTATTATTTGTGCTTATTTAATATGTAACTAAAACATTTTTTGAAGTGAGGAGAGGATGTTTTGAGTGAAGAGAGGATATGAGAAGCAGAAGAGAATGTGAAGAGAAGGATAGAGATCATGTTTGGTGAGGAAGAGTGTGGAGAAGAACAGAGCTGGGAAGAGAGCAGAGAGCATTGAGAATGAGAATAACATAGGACAAAGTGAGAGGCAGAGCAGAAAGCTTTCACAAGAGTCAAAAGGTTCTTGATGACACTGATGATCAGTGTTATGGTCACTCCAGCCACTGCCTGGCTCATCTCAGATGTTCCTTCATGAAAGGTGTCTTCATTGGCAAAGGTGGAAGAGGAAGTAATAATAAATGAATAATTACTCTAGACTTTAAAACTCCAAGAGCCTGTTATCACTGGGATCTGAAGGGCTGAGATCCACCACTGAGATGGATGAAGACAAGCACAAGATCTGAACACAAAAGACCATCTGATCAAACATTCCTTCCTGCACTGACTCCAGTGGGAAATTAGAACAGTTAAGTTTCTGAGACAGATGCATGCAACAAATGCCTTAAGGTACTTGTGCAATTGCTGACTTCAGCTTTCTTGTGTTCTCCTCTCTGATCATATCAGATAAGGGTATTTTTAAAAGTTAACTTTATTCTTCCCCTCAAGAATGGTTCTTCCAAGTGAGAATCCTTGTGTCAGCTGGTGAAGTTTATATTGCCACCTGCTGAGTTTGATGTACCCTAAGGAGAAGGAATGAAGATCCGCTGCAGGAATTTCCTTTTAAACTGTCACTAAAAATAGAAAAGAAAGAGATGCCAGGTTACCCAAGCTTTTGTTCCATACAAAACCTCTGCAGTCAATTTTGACAGCGACTTTTTTCTCTACAAAAAGGAGAAGTGAAAGTTTGCATTTACTAGCTAAAATCAAAGGGATTTTTTCCCCTTTCTTTTTAAGATGTTGAACAACACCTCAAAATGTGAATTCATGTCTTTTTTCATCTGAGACACGCAAGGCAGAACAAGAGAGTGGGGACTCTAAAAGCAAGGTGAGAGTACTTCCTTGTCCTGTAATAGCTACTCTGTCTCAGGTGTGAAGGATGCCAACTTCATGTCCTTCCTGGGAGACTGCTCAGTTACAGCCTGTGCAGAGGAGAAGTTGGTGCAGTAGATTATATCTAATACCTTCTTCATTCATCAAAATGGAAGGTCAACATCACTAATTTTCTCTTTCCACTGGAACAAAACTTGGAGAGCAAAGCAGAGAAAAAGGAAAACAATCATTGTTGAAAGGACTCGGGTTTAAGTTTTGGAGATGACAACAAATTGAAGTCACTAAAATAAGAGTTTTTTTGTGCTGAAATGCATAAATGAAAGGGCAGAAATTTTGCTCACAAGCCAAATGCCAGAGCTTTCTCCTGGCAACAAGTTACTAATTTTATTTACCTCCTTTGTAAAATATGCATAATTTTCAAGAATGAAATCGCTCCAGTGATGAATGGAAATAAAAAAAAGGAAAGCATTAAAGACAGAAATGGTACCTTAAATGCAACATAATAATCAGTCCCACTTTTTATTGATCTGTTGCCAGGGTATAGGGACAATACTTGTCTTACATTATCTAAAGCATCTCACCTATTTCATTCTGATTCATTGGCTACACAAATCAAAGGTGTTTCAGTAATTAACAACAAACCATTGTTCCTTTCTTCTGCCTCCACAAATTCCTTTCATATTTTAAATCAACGTGTTTTACAAAGAGCTGGCTTTCTTTTCTGTCTGCTTTAAATTGTTTTATGGAACTTAATAATATTATAATAATTTTTCCATCAAAAGTTTCGTGTTTCTTTTTCAGAGAGCAAGAAGAAAAATCAGCATTTTTTCAATTGTCTTGACATGGTGCAGTTTCATAGTGGAAAGACTGAGAAAAAAAGATTCTGTTCTCAGTTCAGTTCACTCCTCCCTTCATACACTCAGTTTAAAACCTGCCATGTTCTGACTTATTCTGTCAGCTTTGCCATCTCTGTCACTCAGGGCTGATCAAAAGGCAGTGATTTGCCATTTGGCTTCCACTGGACTAACAAGAGCTGTGGAGCTGCCAGTTTCTTCCAGCTCCTACTACAAGCTGCAAATGTGGAGATTTTGGGAAGGACAAGTCAATTATTCATTGAAAGTGCAGTTTTGGGACAGCCTAAACCATTTATGATTTAGGGTTGAACCATCCATGGAGTTTTGAATGAAATAAAACTGGCAGTGTGTTTCAGAAGTGTCAAAGCAGTTCACTCACCAAATCAAAAATGTCATCCAGCTCAGATCTGTAACCCCTCAAGTGTTTGGTGCTCTCAGTCAGCAAATTCCAACTCTGTAATGGTGCATAGAGATCACTGCACAGCTGGATTTATCACCATGCCAGATGTGACAAAATGGAGCACAGCCTTTTATTCTTTTCCCTTTCTCTTAATATTACCAAGTCATAAAAAAAAATAAAAAAGGAAAATTCAAATTATTGGAGCAAGATTTTTCAAAAGCACTCAGCATTTTTCTGAGTCATCGCCCATAGAACTTGATGATTAAACTCTTGCAGATTTCCATGGCAGCAGTTATGCTAATTCCTACTACTCCAGGACATGCCACGCCTAAATGCATCTGTGACATGTGCTTTCCTTTCACCTGGGGTTATTTAGCACCCATTGATTCGTTTTTGCTTTCCCTTTCCCTCCCTGCATTCTGGTTTTTGAGCTAGTAAGTCAGCTGGATATCTCAGTATAACAATTCCTGATCAGAGTGCTTTAGGAAATAACAGCTATTCCCCCATTCATTAAAAAAATTCAAATTTGGGAAGTAGTACACTGTAGAAAGGTGTTATATAGCTTGCTAACAGCATGCTTATTTTTAAACAAGTTTCATACAAGTAATAGCTCCTACCTTGTCATTCATTACATTGTAAAACTCTTTACTTTTATTTTTCAGCTGGCTTGTTTGTTGTTTCTTGAGCTGCAATAAATCTGATTTGTTTTATTTTACTTACTAAAATACACTTCAGAGGCTGTTCGTTTTTTTAATGCAACTTATTTATAAGCTGGGTAGGGATAAAAATGTACCCAAAGGATCCTTTTTACTAATTTATCATTCTTTCTAAGTTCACTGGGTGTATTGGAAAAATGGTGCAATAATGTTTTTTTAAAGACAAAAATTTGTTTTACATTTTGGGGATGTGGGAATGGCTAATTGTAATGCATTATATTTTAGAGTTTTGAATCACATCAGAATTAAGTGCAGAAAAAAAAGTTTGATTTTTAGGTATGTAGCACATGAAATTTAGGGCAAATGGATACTTATGAGTCTGCAGAGATTGACTACAAGAATCCCAAGGCATTTTGTGATTTCCCAAGTGCACTATAGCAGTCAGAGTTTTCCATCAAATCCTAAGACTAAAGCATTTTGCATTGAACATGGTAACATGGGGCTGTAAGGGGTTGGGATTCCCTTGTTCTGGAGCACCAAATGACCCCTGACCTTCCATATCTCACCAGAGCAAGGGTAACACACACAGAGCCAGGCTGGCTCTGCCTCAGAGGAGTTATTGCATGGCAGAGAAAAGGGCTGGGGACAGAGACCCAGGAAGGTGAATTTACTCCTTTGTAGTGGTAGAGAAAGGCAGTGACAGAGACCAGGCTCCAAAACACGGGAAATGGGACCAATGTTGAAGTCAGTTCCCACACCTCAGGTACTCAGATCCCACAGCCAAGGCTGGCCACACTTCAGCGACCAGCTAAGGATTGCCTAAAATTCAATGTTTCCTCAGCATCCTTGAAAGCTCCCAAGTGCCTGATCTGAAGAGTATAATTGTGCCCAGGAAATCTCCTCTCTGAGGAATCTTTAGCCTGGGGTGAAACACGTGGACATTCTTAGGTGTCCATCACAAAATGTGAACAGGCTGTGCCCATCCAGGCTCAGGAGGTGCCCCAGCCTCCCCTGGCCCAGAGGCCACCTGCACTGTCTGGTGGTGTCCTGGCCTTCTCCTTCCATGTGCTCTCAGAGCTATTTCCTGAGAACCTGAGAATCTCTGGAAAGGACCAACAGCTCAGGAAATTTCCCACTTACTCTCCCCAGAAAACTCAGCTTAAATGCTTGCACATCAACAGTTGTGAGCTCATCAAAGGCTACAGCCCCAGCACTTTGTTCCCTGCGACTGGAGGAGAAAGGAGTGGGACCCACCTTTAACTGGGAACCCAGAACAGCAACAACAAGGCACCAAATCCACAGGTGTCCTCATCCCTGGGAGGCAACAGTCCATGTATCCCACCTCTGAACACCAGATCTGGCCACCAAGTGACCTCCTTCCACACCTCCAGGTCGAAATGCTTGTGGAGTTCATACACCAGGAACCAGCACCCAGCTTCACTCCCCCTGCAAAGCAGACCAATATCTATATATATCTTTAAAAACTTGGATCTAAATCACCTCACAGGATGTCTGTCTTCCTCTTAGGACTACCTTCCACAGATCAGATAAATTTCCAAACCTGTTGGAAATTTTTGTGGCTCTATTTTTCTCTTTTGTCAAGTCTGCTGAGGCAAGGGGACAATATTTCTGTCTACATTGTATTTCACAGGAACAGTGCAATAAAATATGTACGTATGAATTGTCATATCTCTGGAATATATGAATTTTCATAAACTCACCAGATGTTTGAAGCAAGCACTAGGTTTTAATTGGGACATTTAAACTCAAAAAGGCCAATCTCCAAAGGCACTCTGATTCTTATTTATTTCAGCCTATTTACATTTTATAAGGGAAGAAATAGAAGGTTTTTTGATCCATTTTGGAGGAAAAAAAAAGGCACAAAGTTGTCATTCCATTAATACTTCTTAATAGAAAGATGAAAGTAATAGAAAAAGGAAACTGAGAATGAAACAAAGTTTAACCCTACAAAAACAAAATTCCCAGGAGAAATCCTCCATAAGCTTAACTACAAAATATTTATGGCTACAAAGCAAGGACATAATTTCTTTTCTGAATTAAGGAACAAAATATTTGTAAATTAGAAGCATTAGAATAAAGGTCTCTCCTGAATGGGCTGGATTGATTATAACCATATCAGCACAGCAGGATTAAAACAGTTAAAACTGCATTTTCAAAATTGTAATGGCAAAGTGACACCTGTACATCTCCTGGACTTCAAACAAGTCACTGAGTACTTCAGGATGTCTAAAACAGCACTGGGCACTTACCTTCAGTCATGTGAATCCATCTCCAGGGCTCTGCTAGTCACAATGAGAGTTGAGGCAAACTGTTTATCTACAAACATCTCTAATGTCTTAATTTTGATCTAGTTCCACACAGGAATCTCACCTATTCTGTAAAACTACAGTCCATAGCACCAAGCAGCATGTAACTTCAATGTAAATTCAATGTCAGTGCTGTTCATTGAACCTCAAAATCCCAAGGAATAGGGCTCAGAGAACTCTTGGAAGATGAATGACCCTGTCCTTTTTCCCTGTGACATGGGATCAATCTTACCTGCAATATTTTTCAGTTCCAAAGTTGGCTAATTGGAAGTTAGCCAACTTCCCATTACAAAAAATACCAAGTGTGAAAATAACTCCCCGAAATCTTCTTTCACACAGAAGTCTGTTGTGATCTGAATACCCTGATGTCCAACTTAAGATGCCTTTTTTTTTACCCAGACCTGTCAGAGGTTCACAGCACCACTGCAGAAGCAGACTGAGCACTGATTGCAGGAGCAAAACAGGAAAATTGAAATTCTTTTGCATCACTGGGCCCAGTGAGTGGTACAAGGTCCATTCAAACACGAGTCACCGAGCATATGCATCCATCTGGTCTGACTCCACCCACACTGCTGCCTTTCCAGTGTAATTGCCTTGGCAAAAGGAATTTGGAAAATCCTCCAGAGACATTGGCCGTCCCTGGATACACAACTTAGGCTTGGCAGAAAAACAAAATATTTCATTAAGATCAAACTGACACTATATTGCTGCAGAGATAAAGGTAAAAATGCTAGAAACTGTCTGGGAACAGGGGATACTTCATGTCCTTCGTGGATGGGTGGATGGATTAATGGATGGACAGATAGATACTGTACAGCATATTCCCGTAACTGGATTTAAGTAAACCCGTAATAGTAAAAAGCAACCCCCAAATAATAAGAAGTACCAGAATTAAAGCAAGTCAAATTTTCTGCGCACTCAGTTGGAGAATACCATTCCCAAACCATGGCAATGATCCTCCTGGACCTCAGTGTAGTGTCAGAACCAGGCTGGAAAGGTACTCTCCATGTCCTGCTTGGCTCAAAATCAATCTAAGACTAAAATTTCAGGATATTATTTCCTTGTCACCAGCAGCTCTCAGCAGGAACGTGCTCTGTGTGGATATTTTGGTAGTGGGTTTTTGGCAGGTCCATATCAAACTGTGACTTTAAAAGGGCAGAATAACCACTTTTATGTGGTTGATCACAAAACACTGATAAACAGAAAAGACCTCCCAACAAACTTTGAGTAATTCTTTTGCAAGATAGATGCAGTTCTGCTTAAGAGTTAAAAAAAATTGTCCCTATTTTCACTAAGAATAAAACACAATATTTTTTTCCTTGCCTTATACTTGAAAAACATTAAACTTTCCTTGACATAATTTCCTTGCAGAATTAATTCTGAGGCAGACATCTGGCACAAGATATTTCAGTCCAAACAATTCACATTTGTCAAAGGTATGAGTGCCTGAAAACAGGTCCTTGTAATGGAAAGTGTCAGGCAACCTTAAATACACAGACCTCTCGGCCTGCCCGCAATGCAGCTTTTAAATGAAACAATCATTTCATCTCACAGACTTAAAAACCCAGCCTGTGTTCATTGTAAAACTTCCTCCCAGGCTTTCAGACAGGCAGCTTTTGTGCTTCAGCCATAGGTCAAACCTGTTACAAACACAGTTCTTTTTCTCCAGCTTTGTGTCTCATAATTACTGAACGGTGGAGTTTTAGTGGGCAGCAATACACAGACCTGGAATATTCTTTGGTAACAGTTTTGTCCAAAGCAGAAGAAATTTTGAAGGTGTCTCTTCCACTGGCTAAAATGATATACTGAGATTATTTAAATCAGCTTTTTTTAAAATTCTGCCGCATGCTTAGCTTTCCTCTCCTGCTTTCCTCTCCTGTTAAAGGTGACATACTCCATAAGGACTGAAAGTGAATTCTCATGCTACTTAAATGCTGGGTAATGCTTGTATTTAATGCTTGCTCCCTGTCTTTAGAATTAAATAATAAGATTTTTTTCAAAGGCTCTTACTCTGACTGGGACATTTTTCATCTTCTGGAATTTAAATACTTTTAGCATTTAGAAATGTGTTCTAAATTAAAGCCAAGTATATCAAAGCATGCCATATCAAGCCTCAAATTTTAACATTATTTCAGAGGCAAAAACTTCTGTGCTGACTTCATCTTGCTCCAGGTGAGCTGTCCTTTCCCTACAAGAAGATTTGAAAGACAAAAAACTTCTTCCTTTACCTACAGATATTGCTCTAATGATTCATCTCCATCCAACCCAGTAAATATGACAGAGGCATAATCCTCAGTGGTCTGTGCAGGGCAGCATTTATAGGTTCTGCTCTCCAGAACAGGTTTATGGAGCTGAACTTTCTGTAAGCACATAAACCTGTGCCCTGCCATAAGTCTGTAAAGCAAGAGCTGAGTCCTAGAGCTAGAAGAGGGAGGAAAAGCAAAGCACAAAAATTTTTTTAAAAATATATATAGCTACAATGGTTTTCACATTAGGGAAATCTTTAAAGTAGAAATTATGTACAGCAGTTGTTGGAGAAGCTTAGTCAATGCTATCACGAGTTTGAAAAAAGTTCTCTCTTAATTTATGCAAAATTTAAGCCTGCTGTGTAAACTATGTGGGAACTTACTTGAAATATTGATGTTTAAAATGGCACTCTCAGTCCTTCATTTTCTTCCTTCCTTTCTTTCCTTTTATTTTTTTTTTAAGAACACTTAGTGAAATTTATGTTGACAAGCTGCAGACAGAATGATGGAGTGGCCCTTTTCTGATCTGCAGTTAGAAGTCATTTGCATCCCTCCACCTCACTCTCTTTTTTCCACAAAAGGAAGTTTCTTTAACTCAGTTATCAATCAACAAAAGCTCTGAAGGGCTATTTCATACAACAATTTGTTAAAGTGACGCCAGTGGTATCAAACACACAGCTCTTCTGTAATAGCCTGAAAAGATCCTTGTCACTGGGTTATTAATTGTAGAAGGAAAAGATTTTAAAGCCATTAGCACTGACTGCCTTTGCTTCCAAAGAGAACTTTTTTTCTCCAAAATTACTATTCCTTCTACTATTTTCATTGCTGTTCCAAAAGCTGGAAGTTTAGTCATCTACATTATCAAAACTCATTTTTGCAAATGATGCCTATCAATACAAATTTTTAAAACAAAACATCAAACAGCAATAAAAAAGCTAAAGAAACAAATAAATGATTGGTGTGCCCACTGACTAGGGAGTATGGTTTTGTATTTTTTATATGAAAAATACAAGCAGTAGAATATGGGTTGTATAAGAATTAGACGTACAGAGGAATTTAGAACTCCATTTTTTAGGCATTGTGAAAATGTAGAAAGTGCTGATTTGTTTCTAAGTTTCCATTAAGTACTGGTTGAGGCACACCAGGTGTGCTTTTGGTGAGATTTTCTCCCAGGGGAAGGTCAGCTGTTCACTTGCCATGTTAGTGCTGGGGACAGAGGTTTTGAGCTGGCAGAGTGCTCTGTGGCCTAAAACCCTTCCCCATCCCAGTAAATCCAAGTGTGCACTGATCCATGCTGTACACAGAGAATCAAAGAATCAGAGGCTGGTTTGGGTTGGAAGGGATCTTAAAAATCACGTCATTCATTCCATAAGCAAGGACAGCTTCCACTAGCCCAGGCTGCTCCATCAACCTGCCCTTGGACACTTCCAGGGATGAGGCATCCACAGCTTCTCTGGGCAGCCTGTGCCAGGGCCTCACCACCCTGACAGAGAACATTCTTTTCTAATATCTAATCTCTAATATAGAGATATCTAATATTAGATATCTAATCTAAGCCTGCCCTCTTTCAGTTTGAAGCCATTCCCCCTTGTCCCGTCACTCCAGGCTCTTGCAAATACTCTTGCCCCACCTCTCTTGTGGATTCCCTCAGGCACTGGGAGGCCACAATGAGGTTACTCCAGAACCTTCTCTTTTCCAGGCTGAACAATCCCAGCTCTCCCAGATTTTCCTCACAGCAGAGCTGCTCCATCCCTCTGGTCCTGGTGCCCCCTCTGGATTCACTCCAGCAGCTCCAGGTCCTTCCTGTGCTGGGTCCCAGAGCTGGACACAGCTCTGCAGGTGGGGTCTCGCCTGAGCTGGGCAGAGGGGCAGAATCCCCCCCTGCCCACACTGCCTTTTATGCACATTTCTTTTTGCCCCTGTATGGTACCACCTGTACACCAAGAAACCCAGACTATATTTGAAAACTTGTAATTGTATCCCCCAGTTTAGCAGCATTGATAAAGCTCAGTAAGTTCTTTGACATGACAAAATAACCAGACCCTCTTTAGGCAGTGTGCTCTGATTCTCCAAGGGCTCATAACCTGGATTATTTCTTCACACATCACTTTTATCCTAATGCCTTGAGTGGGGTCATCTCCCATACTGAGTTATTCACCAATATGTTTGCAGAACTGGGACAAAGGTGGTATATTTTTACCCTGTGGAGGAGTTAGTCTTGGCATTTTCCCATTATTCCAGTGATAAATTTTCCTAAGGGTCCCTTTCTTTCTCTCTGAACTCCAGAGTGTATACCCTTATTAAAGGAAACTTCTTTAAAGGTCCTTTGACTACAAAAAGTGGAGATGCCTTTGTTGTGGGAGTGAAGGCACGTTCTTTGAAAGTGTGTTGCATCACAGTGGGACTGAAGTGCAAACTTTTCCAAACTTTAAAGAGATGTTTGGGTGCAGCTTCTTTTATAGCTAAAAATCATAAACATAAAGGTGAGAACTGCAGATTAAGAGAAAGAAATACAGAGGCAGACACGCTATTTTACAAGGAGTTTAAGCTATTTAAATAACAAATAGCTCTTCACCTGATGTTCAGATGACTAATAGCCCAGATAAAAAGCAGTATTTGGGTGCATAAACCAGATTTAAATGGATTTCAGCTGCTTATTTCCAGGATTTTAGTCAAAGCAACAGAATGCCTCTAACTCTTCAGAGCTGTTTAGGGCAGGAATGACCCATATGGGTCAATTATCACATCAGCTCAGGGGACAGGCAGTTCTCCACAGAGCCAGTGATGTGACCTTTCCCTACTGCATCATGAAGAGCTTTCTGTTAAACTTCTGTTCCTCTCTTCTCCATCCTTTTTCATTTCCCTCTGCTGTTTTTTCTCATCCAATCCAGTAGCAGAACCTCTGTGAAGTTTGGGATGCAGTTCTTTTGAATCATTGTACAACACAGCTCTTCTCTGGGTCAGACAGCATTGGCTGCAAGAAGCTTCAAACTGAAGATACATCATAAGTGTAAATGGTCCCATTTCAAAGCTCCAAATTAATATATGCATGCAATCATGCTGAGCTTATTACTGCAACCATGTACAAGACAGTAAATAAAGTCTGGCATAAAACTTTATGCAGTTTCTTCCTCCAGTTGGAAGAAAAATAATACAAATGAAGACTGGGTGTTAAGAGACTTGTAAAATGAGGGTAGGTAAGAAGAGAAAAATTATGTGTCAAATTCCCCCAGCTGAGTAAGAGTTTATTGTAAATTTGCACAGAGGGCAAAGAGGCAGGAAAGGGGAGGACTTGGGACTGTCTCCACTGTGCTGCTTTGCTGCAGGTGCTCCAGGGGCACTGGGATGTGCATGGAGCTATGGAGCTGGGGGCTGCCATAAAGGATGAACACACAACCTGCCTGCACTCAGCTGGATAAAGTTGTTTTTCTTGCCACCATCAAACTCTGATGCAACAATTTAATCCACTCTCTTTTTCAAGTAGGCGAAAGTGATATCTTTTGTTATTGGGCCCTCAAATTAAATAAAACATTGCTGGTTGGAGCTAGGCAAATCTGCCCTTTCATGAATTTTGATTGGTTTCTGTGGAAACACTGGCAACTCCATTTAGCACCAGGGTCCATGCCTGAACAAAGGAACTGCTGAATGGAGCCACAGTATCTTCCTACCATGTGCATGGCAGAGAGATGCATTTTCAAATAACACTGGTAATTAAGTGTTTGTGTGAACATGCACAGTGATGTGAGTGCACTGGAGAGCCAAGAAATTGGGCAAGAAGCGTCCGTCTGTTCCAATTAAGAGAGAGGAAAAGATGAAGCATACATTAAGTGAAATACATGCATTGCTGTTGGGAATAGAGCTGTACTCTTATTTAATATGGAGATTTAAAAATTAGATTGATTTGCAAGACAGAGGAAAAGTCTGAAGAAACTTTCCAAAGAAGCTGAGAAGCTCAGTGTCTCTGAATTGTCTGTGTTTTATCACTGGCCAAGGTGATAACAACAGCTTTCATTCAATGGCAGTAAGTGTTGGGGAGGTTTGTGTTGGATATCAGGAAAAGGTTCTTCTTTCCCCAGAGGGTGGCTGGGCACTGAACAGGCTCCCCAGGGCAGTGGTCACAGCCCCAGCCTGGCAGAGCTCAGGAGTGTTTGGACAATGCTCTCGGGCACAGGGTGACTCTTGGGGATGGTGTTGTGCAGGGCCAGGAGCTGGACTGGATGATCCTTGTGGGTCCCTTCCAAGTCAGGATATTCTGTGATTCTGTGACTCCTCTTGCTGCTCCTTCTCAAGCTGTCCTGGCTGCACTTATTGATACAAGAAGACCCCCAGTGCAGGAATGATTGATGATTCTGACTCCAAGGCTTCGGAATGCTGAACACTTGCTTTATTAAAACTATACTATATTACATTAATATACTATTTGAAGAGATACTATACTATACTACATACTTACTTCTTAACTTACCATATCTAGCTACTAACAAGCTCGTGTCTCTCTGCTCAAAGTCCAGACACAGCTGGATCCAATTGGCCATTGAACCCAAACACCTTCACCAGAATCCAGTCAAGCCATCACCTCAGGTAAACACTCTCCATACCACATTCCACACGGGGAAAACAAAGGAGCAGAGATAAGAATTGTTTTCTCTTCTTCTCTCTGTGCTTCTCTAGCAAAATCCTGAGAGACAGAATTGTGTCTCTCTGTCCAGAGAATGTGAATGTCCCATGCACTCTCCTCTTTGCAAGCATCAACTCTTCTGTGTCTCTCATTCATGTTTATTGGGAACAACACCAGGAAACTGCTGGAGTTCTACTGCTATAAAATAACTTAAACAGCAAAGTAAAGCATGTTTTCTCTCCAAGGCTTGTTTCACAGCCTAGTGGGTTAATATATCAGAGCTAATTAGCAGTCTGATGAGAACCCTACGCAACAGCATGGAGTACTTGTGTGCTGAATGCAGGAGACAGCAGCTATTGCATCCAGATGAAGGTGAGAGAAGAGGTGGAAATCTGGGCTTTTTTGAATTTTAAGGACCCATTATTAAATATGTTGAAACCAAATATATTTTACTGCTTGTAAAATGCTAAGTGCACTGACCAGGAATGAAAACAACAATGCTTGAAAAATGCTGAGGCTTTACAGAAGTGATTTTTTTAAACTTTTTTACCCCGTTGTTGGGTATTGTCAACCTTCTGAGAATTTAACTTGATTTTTATCTTTCTGGATTCATTGTCCTAATCAGAATCAGTGCTGGCACTGCTCATTTTCAGCTATCATGAGCAATATGGGGGAAGGTGAATTTTTTTTTGGTTGGTTGGTTGGTTGGTTTGGTGGGTTTTCTTTAAGAAACAGGAAACGTGAAGTTGAATATTGACTAAATATTTCATCTAATATAAAACAAAGTGGTTACTCGAAGCTTTTCCCTGAAATATTTTACAGACTTTTGCCATCTTTGCAAGTGTTTCTTACAAGTGTTTGACTGGCAGAGTAAATCAGCTGCATAAGTGATTTTTGCATGATGGATTTGTGTAGAATCCCACAGAGTGCTTATTTAATAACTTGTATGTTCTTTATTTAGAAAAGTTCCTTAAACACTGTGAAGGTTTCAGACCACAGAATCAAAAAGGACCACAGGTGACTAATTCCTGCACAGAGGTGACTGAGACCAGGAGAGATATGAAATTCCTAATGCAGATTTTTTTTTTTTAACCTGGAGATTCCTCTCCTCTTTATCATAATGGATTTTAAGATTTCTTTCAGAAACCTGAACTTTCACAATCAGGAGAAACAAATGGAGAACAAATCTGGAGAACAAATGCTGTGGATTCATTCCTACATTCAATGATTTCTCATGGTTTTTTCATGTTTTAACAGTTCTGCCTTCCTTTAGATTGTGGGAAAAGGGGAGAGTTTAAGTGAATAAAAAAGGGAGGGAATAATTCTCTCTTTAAACCTTGTATGTATTAAGGAAGATGTAATGTAGAAAATTATGAAATTATGTATATGTAATATTAATATATTGCATAATTGCGTATTATGCAAATTATGTATATGTAATCATGATGACTCTTCCTCTTTCCACTACACACGAACATCAAATAAAATGAAGTGTTAGGAGAGTCAAACTGGACAATATGTTGTATTCACCCAATGTATGTTAGAAAGCCAAGAAATTGTTTTCTAGGGAAGGCTGTGGACACAGGGACAGTACCAGGGATATTTGTAGGGACAACGAGGTGTGTTGGGGTTCCACAGCAAGGGGCAGCAGAGACAGGGCGTGATGAAGTGACACAGTCCCCATTCCCCATCCCCCTGTGCCACTGCAGACAAGGAAGGAGGGAATTTGGGAGTGAATTTGAGCCTGTGAAGAAGAGAGGGGTGGGAAGGAGGTGGTTTTAAGATTTGGGTTTATTTCTCATCACCCTACTCTGATGTGACTGGTAATAAATTAATTTCCCCCAGGAGTGTCTGTTTTCCCTGTGACAGTAACTGGTGTGTGATCACCCCCTTTATCTGATCCAAGAGCTTTTCCTTATTTTTCCTCACCCCGTCCAGCTGGGGAGGGAAGTGATGGAGCAGCTTGGTGGGCACCTGGTGTCCAGCCAGGGTCAACCCACAGCCACACAAGGCTCTCAGGAGTTGTTGTGTTTAATGACAACACAAGTGCTGGAAGAGAAATTAAATTAAGCACTCCACAGATCACAGCTCTTTAGAGGAAGGGTGCAAACAAAAGGCTCACTAAATAGAATTATCTCATTATTTATTAAATAACTACGGGAATCTTCCTCAGAAATGTAGTGTAATATGCCTTCCCAACATTTTAAGGACAGTCACTTAACTATTGGTTTTTTTAAAAAAGAAAATTGAGTTTTCATTTGATCTTAACGCTGGTTACATTTTAAAACAAAAGGGAATATATAAAGAAAAACTTTTTTTCTGAATTTTTAAAAAAATATGTATGGGATAGTACCACATCATTTATTCAGAGATTTAGTTTAACATTTGCAAAACTTTGTTGGTTTTTTTTTTTTTTAGTGACATTTATGTTAAATTTTATCACTTAATTATTTATATTATTTTTGTAGTAAGCTTGAGTTTTAAAATGAATTCTCAAACCTTTTTTTTTTTCAAAAGGGAGTGGTTTGTTCATCTCACAAACTTCGTTGAAGAAAATAATTTTATAGATAAATGTCTCCACCTAGAGCTTGCCTAGAAAAAGAATTGCTTAATCAATCATCATTTTTCATATAGTGTATTTAAAAGCCCACATTACAATGATTTATCAATAAAAGCTTCCTTTTTTGGGATCCTTCATCATTCTTCTTGTGAGATGCCATCTTCACAATCCATTCTATCCATCAGCTGAGGCATTCAGAGGATTTTCTCAGCGATACAAGGATTTTATATTATAAAAGACATGTGAAAGGCTCTTTTTTACAGATTGATAATAATAATAATAATAGGAGAATAATGTGGTTTTTTTAATTCATCCTGAAAGTATCTCAGGTTTCTCATTTCCTTTCCTTTAAAGTTCTACTCTCTTTTCAGTTTGAGAGCCAAAGGGTAATTAAACCGTGGTTCCCAATTAATAACTGCACTGACTGCAGCTCTTTAGTGCTGCCATTGGTTTGTACAATGAGAAATCCCTGAGGAGTCTGTCCCTGTGGGCAGGGAGCTCTGTCTGCAGCCCAGAAGAGGTGCACCACACAGAGAGGGACTGGGGGCAAGAGAGGGGCTGGCAAACCCAGAAAACACCTTAGACTCTTTAGGTGAGACTGCTAGGCAAGACTGTCAGACTAATTAACTCAGCACTTCTGCATTAATTAATAGAATTGTGCAAAGAAACATGAAGGTAAATCAGGAGCAGCTGAACTTCGCAACCAAATGCAGGGAAATTCCTCAAAACTTGTCAATACTTTGTACTATAAATAGTCAGAAATTGCGATCTTTAAAACAGTGAATAAATCAAAATTATTTAGGTGTGCTTTCACCTGGTCATGTCAAAGACTGTTTTTGCTTCCTGGAAGAATAGCTCAGAGTGTTCTTTTTCTTTTTTTAAATTAACAGTTGTGGGAAATATCACTTTAAGCTCTGAGCTTGGTTCCCAGACAGCTCATTTTCAGAGTACCCTTACAAAGTCTGTACTTTTGTTTTTAACAAAGTGGATACTCTTTATTTTAACAGCCAAACTATTAAAACTTCTAGACAGGGCAGTGAAACTGACTCAGCATGAGAGTATGATAAGGTGTAACTGCAGTGATGTTAAAAATATCAAATAACTTGCTTTAGTTGACAGGGACAGTGGTTATTGCATCAGAAAACAACTCAGAAAAGGCTTCTGCTGCTGGGATCTGACCCTGGAACCCTCCCTGACCTCCACTGGACACTCAATTCTTCCAAATCTTGTTTACTGGGATTTAATAAGTGACTTTTAACTGGAGACAGATGAGACTCACACAGCATAACTTAGCTTTGCCCTTGTAGACTCCTTATTTAACTCCATGCCTTCTACAGTGTGACCACTTCTTGGGTGTTTCGTGATATTCATGTCACATTAAACAAAAATACATTTGGTTTCACCAGCTGCCTGTTGAGCTAACTCAGGTCTGTGAATGGGAACTGTCTACTCAGGCAATGTAAAAAAGTCTGTGTTTTCTCCTCCTCTAGGCTCTTAGACTGGTTTAAGCTGACCTGAATTTTCAGGACATGCATCCTCCAATAGCTTCCTTGATGCTAGAGTTGTTCAGAAAAAATAGTTGTTAAGGCCAGAAGAAAATGTGTCCAATGCTCTTAGAGCATACATTGTGTTCAGGTATCTTTTAAATTTTTTTTTTCCTATCATTTTAAAGATTAATAACCTAGAGATGTCTTATTAATACATGTCACCTTAAAATCTGTTGGGAAAAGGGAACATATTCTCTGCTTCACCCTGTGCTAGTACCTGTTTATTACTTTTTTCCAGTCTTGCTCTGGACTTTGCTTCACTGCATTTTGTCAGATCCTCTGGAGAATCTGAATAAAACCAGCAACCCAAGTTTGGATTCAGTTTGCAAGGCACACACTTGCATCTGGGGAGGACACACAAGTCTTTTTATTTTCAGGTGTGGGGTGGTGTTTGCCACTCTCTCCCATTCACAGTAATAAATGGCTTATGGCCATTTCAGATTAACAATATCATCTCCTAATTAAATCCCTGAAAATATTAAATCCTTGGAATAAAATAAAACACTTCTTTTCTTGTGCAGTGGCATCTTTTCTCGTCTGTGGAGGAAGACGGGCAAGTAGAGCAAGAAATTCATCCTTTTCTAAAACAGATGTAAAGACTGGGGAAAAAAATCATGTTGGACCAAATCAGGAGTTATTATATTAACCTGAGCTGAAGTGACTTGGCAAGACACAACATTTGCAGGCAGGTAAAGTTGTTAAAGTGGAATCACACCAGGAGTTCGATGAGGATTTCTAGAATTTACTTTTGCCAGATTTTCAAGCTCCCATTAAGATTATTTATACCTCATTGGCATTAGGTATCTTAGCACAGCAGTGCTCTCAGATAAATACTTTGAGCAGATGAATTAGGCACACATATCTTTATTCCAAGACATCTTTATACCCTTTTTTTCTCTGCTGGGATGAACACAGCGTGGATGTCAGCACACTTATTGTGATCAACCTGTTTGATTTCAGCTGATGGGACCCGGGCAGGGCCAGGAGCAACAGTGGCCAAACTCCCTCACACCTATAAAGAAACCCCTGGGGAGCACCTCCAAAAGAGCAGGGGAACAGGTGTGGCAGCGCTGGGTTGATGGTTGGACTTGGTGATCTTAAAGGTCTTTTCCCACCTAAACTATTCCATGATTTGCCTTGCTGTTAGCTTTTTTCCTGTGTTGCATGCAGCCTTCATTACCAGTTAGTTCATTAGCTCTGATTCTTCCCAAATCCCACAACAGGCTGTGGATGTACTTCCACCATCTTTTCCCAGATCAAAAAATCCACTTATTAACTGTCTTAAAGCTACTTCTGCTATTCCCTTTCATTACCTGCTGTGCAGTGGTGATATCTATGGCTGGAACACTTCAGGCACAAACCACAACCTCTTCAGCAATGTGAAAAATGGCAATTTCTCAAGCAGATCATTGCTGGAGCACAATCACAGCCATCTTCCCCAGTGCTGAAGACATCATAGTGTTATTCCCTGTATACCTGCTGAGTTGCTCAGGGACTCTGCTGCAGTAAAAATTGGAGCCTGTTTCAGCCTGCAGGTACCAGTGAAAAAAAGTCAATTTACTCCCTTTATTCTTCTGCTTAGACCTTGAAAACATTAGTATCCATTTTGTCCTTTACATCTCTGTCTTTTTGGGAGGGGCTGCTCTGATGGGAAGTGGGGACAAGTGTCTCTCAAGCACAGGCTTCATTTGTTTGCAGTCAGGAGGGGCACTCCAGCTCTGCCTCGAATGTTTTGTCCAACACCACTCTGCTGAGTGCATTCTTCTGATGCCATCAAGGACATCACAGATTATCTCCAAAATGATGATGTTTACCCTTTGTTCAAACACTTGTATGAATGCCTCTTTTCAGGCAATACATTTCTCATGTATTTGCCTCACATTTTCTTTTGTTGGCCAAGAGCTTATCACCCACCTTAGAGCTCAAAATTCATCCCCCAGTACCTGTGGCCTTTCTTTTTTGAATCATATCTTTGTTTCTGTCAGATCCCTGGCTTCTATCCCAGAGTTCAATTAAAAATTAACAAACATCCTATTTGCTTTGAGTTTCTCTGCCACTCTGCTGCTCCTGCGGTGCTCTCCATGGCTCCTGTAAAAAATTAAACAGAACTTGAAGCACTTTATCATTCCCATCCTCCTGATCTTCTGCCAGCCCACCTGCTCAGCACCTTCTCTGCTGGCTGGCAGGCAAACCCCAAGGTTTCCCAGTCATCTGGATTTTTTCACACCTTGCTCCAGGATGTCCCTGCACTTTGGCTTTTGTTCTGCATCAGAGCTGGGGTCCACAGCTCCTCAGCTGGGCCACCAAGGAGCTGGGGTCAGGCTTTGACAGGTTCCACAGAACCTGCCTGAGGCTTGTTCACATCCTGCTGCCTGCAATTCCCCTTCTCAGTGAGACTTCTGATATTCACTGATTTTCCCTTCTTCCCACAGAGCCAGGCAGTGATGCCTTGTCAAAGCTGCCCTAGAACAGAGACCAGACAGAGTTAAAGAACAAAGCAGGGATTTATTAGGAGGTCTCAATGGGTCCACCTTGGGCAGCACAAGAGCCCAGCCAGGGCTACACCCAAGATGGACCCAAAATGGTCACAAAATGGACAACTGGTCATGGGGTCTCACATTTTTATAAGTTCTGATCCATTTGCATATTGCAGTTCATTGTCCAATTACAGCTCCAGCCCATGCAGTCCCATCCTTCTTGTTTTTCTCTCTTCAGCCCACGTTGTTTGTGCTCTTGGGCCTGAGATTTGGATCATTTGTCCTTGGTCCCCAGCTGGAGAAGGAATTGTTTTGTCTCCCTGCTCTGTGCAGAGAGCTCACCATCCCCTAATGTGAAGCCCAGACCCACACACTAAAGAAACACAGAATCTGAAAAATATAAAAGCCAAAACCTGAGGCATCAGCAGCATGGAAAGTGGGCAGCAGGCTCTTGGGAAGCAACCAAAAAGCCACATTATGCTTCTGTCCAGTAGGACTCACCAGTTTTTCCTCCGTCGAAAAAAATTTCCATTTCAGAGCATAAACTTCCTTTCCCTCCTCACCCGTTGAGACCCACACCCCACCCAACGTTTGAATGCTGCCTTCTGCTGTGATCTGCCAAAATAATTCCCACAGCAGGAACCTCTTAGCTTGCACTTCCTAAAGGATAAAGATGAATTCCTAAATCTTCTTGAAGCAGGATGGATGGATTCCCACGGTATCACTGAATTAAAGCCATAAAAGTAGCAATTCTATGGGGGAAGGAGCCCAACAGCCATCTCTGCTAATGTGGACTCAAAGAAGTCATTGGGATTGCTTTGCCTAAGGCAGCCCATTTTCTGTGGGTGGATACAGGATGTTTGTCTCCAGAGCTGCTAAGCTGAGGCATTTCAGCTGCACTAAATGAATTTTTTAAAAGTACAGGTGAGCAATGAGCAGGTATTTGGTTCCCAAGGAATATATTACAGAAGAATGTGCTGTTCTGAATTCTGTCTCCTGGCAAGCTCCATGTAAATCAGAAGCTACAAATTTTTCTTCTCATTTTGTCTGTTTAGGAGAATATTTGCCACAAATATGAGGTGAATTGAACTGAACAAAGCGTTAAAAAACAGCCTTTTAAAATAAAATTTTTACATTCAACATGGAATAACACAACCCTGCATCTGTTTTATGGAGCAAAGAATTCTGTGCTGAGCTTCATAACAGCTTATTAAATGAGGCAGCCAGGTATCCAAGGAGATGGGATTGAAAATAAAGGTTTTTTGGAGAAATTTTTCAGGCAGCACAAGTGGGTACCTGCTGTAAAACTTCAGCTTTCAAAGGACTCATTAGTGCAGCATAGTCTGCCTGGCAGTTCACAGCCAGGAAATATGATCATGCATCAGTGGATGTTTTAATAAGGTTAATGAGATGATTATTATTTTTTAAAGTAACTATGATAATGTAATAATGATACAGCATTTTTAAAGACACCTGTTAAGTGTGGCTGCCAGCACCACGTGAGACACATCTCACCTGTGCTCGAAGGAAAAAACAATTCATCTATAATGAAAAACTGTCCCAATGGTGCATTAGCAAAGCCTCAATGTAAAAGACAAATTACTCAATTAATGGCTTGATGTTCATTTAGCCAGGATGTACCAGCACATGATGGTGCTCTCCCAGAACAGCTTGGCATAAAAGGAACTTGTGTAAACTCAGTTAAAAAGTGATACCTGCACGTGATTCCAGAGGTTCCTTTCATGTCCTCATTTCTCATCCCATCTCTCCAGAGTGTGGTTCTTTCCCAGTGCTTAGCAGGCACAGTTTGAGTGTGAAGAATTAAGGCTCCTCACTGCCTTCAAACATCAGTGTTGGGAGGGATTACTAATTCAGTCACTTGCAGCTCTTCACAGATTGCATCTCTAAGGGACAATTTCTTTCATCACATGTATGTGATATTTTTCTATTTTGAACAACCCAGAGGTCACCTCTACAATGAACAGCTCTGATTCAATGCATCAGGCAACATTTTTGCATAGATCTGAAATCAGAATTTCAATTAGAGACATTAAAAGCACATCAATGGATGTGCATACTGGACCCTAAACATCTCTGCTTTGCCACTTTATCTTTGCTAAGACTTCTTCATAGCTCAGAGCTATCTGTGTAGAGAGCTAAGGAGGAGACAATTCAGACAAAGACACAGAAATATTCAAAGGAAATACCAAGATCCACAGAAAAATTAATTCTGAGAGTATTAAGCAGTTCAAACAGACTATACTTCTAAAAGAATCATTAAATAGAGATAAGTAAAAAGGTGGTTCTGCAAATCCATGTTACCATGTGAATTCCGAACCTTTAAGAGGGTCGTAATCTCCCCAGAATTGTGGGGAAGGAGGCAGAGGCTGGGTGCTGTGTCTCCCAAATCCCAGGCTAAAACCAGGGTAAGCTTTGCCTATCCCTAAGCAAACAACATCTCAAGGAATATTGAATTACTTACGTGAAACTCAGACATCTCCAAAATCCTCTGGAAGAAGAACTAGCATCAATCACAAGGACTCTTTTGATGTAGATTGGTGTAGACAAATAACACGAGATGTAAGGGCTGTAAAATTTAGAGATCACCAGTTCTACTAAATGTGTTCATACTCTGGATATTTATGTTTGGTTCATAATTACACCTCAAACTGCTTAGCAATAAATGTCCACCAAACCCTGAGAAAACAAGCAAGTATTTATCAGGCAGCATTACTGGCTTTTATTTTCTCCTTTGTTTTTGTAAATTAATTAACAGGTTAAAAAAATTACAAAAAGGGAAAGTTAAGCAGATGAACGATGGAGAACCCTTGGAATTGCTCAGAACCTTTGGTGAATAGGCAGCTGAGCAGCTATTGTTTGAGAAAAAAAAGACAATTATTATAAAATTAGTGATTGCTCTCTGAGAATCCTGATTCCTAGGGCCATACCAAAAAAAAAGCTGGGAATATTTGTCTGAAATTCCTGACACATTGCTGGTACAAGCAAGAGCACTGTTAATGTCGTGACAAAGACCTTCCTGTATTTGATGGGAGCCTACAAGGTGCTGATATGATGGGTGAAAAGGGAGATGAAGCCTCAGGCAAAGCACTGCAGTATTTCACAGAGCATTATTATGCCCAGGAAATGCCAACTTTGCCTTAAAAACTATATAAATACCTTTAATTTATAATTTTGCTTTCCACCACAAGTCACGTTAAAATTAAAAATAAAAAACAAAAATGAGGAAAAGTTTAGCATTTGCCTCGGGGAAGTGGTTTTGAGAAATTATCTTAATAATTCTGTGTTACTTTGTGGGACTATGTTCCTGTCATGAGCTGCCCATCAGGTACCCATGGTGTGAAAGAAGCCACAAGCATAATTTTCTTCATAAACAAAAATAAACTGCAGTAATTGTTCCACCCAATTGTAATTTTCCACTGAGTGACATAAACGGTGCTGTCATTTCTCTCAGTAGGCCATAATTGCCCTGTATTTCATGTGAAATTAAAATGTTGACTGCAATGTCAAGGGTGCTGCATTCATGAGCTAAATAATTGAAATGGTCTCGATGAAGCCTCCAGGTGGGAAGGGAGCACATTCCTGCCCCTGCAGTCCAGCCCAGACTGACTGCATTCTCTGGACTATTTTGCTTTATCCTTTAGCATTAAAAGGAAGCATTTTCACAGACGAGTTTTAATTTTTTCAAAAATAAGAATAACTTCGTTGTTGATCCCAAAGCTGTCTGGGACAGATGGACACAGGTAGAGAGGCAGTGACAGGACCTGAGGGAATGGCCTGAAGTTCTGTCAGGGGAGGTTTGTGTTGGATATCAGGAAAAGGTTCTTCTTTCCCCAGAGGGTGGCTGGACACTGAACAGGCTCCCCAGGGCGGTGGTCACAGCACCAGCCTGGCAGAGCGCAGGAGTGTTTGGACAATGCTCTCAGGAGCAGGGTGGAATTGTTGGGATGGCCCGTGCAAGGCCAGGAGTTGGATGCAATGATTCTTGTTGATTCCTTCCAACTGAGGATATTCTATGACTCTATGCTATGATTCCAAGCCTTTTAAAGCTCCTTTGAAAGATAACACCTCTTCTCTATAAATTAGGGGAGCAATTCTGGGCAATTTACATGGAAACTGGAACAGGCACAGAGCCCAGGGAGGCAGGCACAAAACCTGCACTGAAATCACCATTTCTGCACTGAGACCTCGTGCTCAGGCAAACAAGGGCTTGAGCTTCTCCTGCTGCCTGAGGGAACGAGGCTGGCAGCCCCTCCAGAGCGTGCTGAAATCAATTCAAGTCTTTCCTCTCACTTGGAAAGCCTCTGTCCAAACCCACTAAGCAGATTTATACGGTTATTGTTCATCATCTTCCCTAATTCCTGTGATTTCCAGCATGGAGAAGCAGGGTGAGGAGTCAGACAAACCAGAGTGAGCAAAGACCCACAATTCATAACATAGTAAAATTAGAAGCAAGCTCAGAGTCTGTGCTCAGCTCAGAGTTGCACCCAGCTCCAGTTGTTTTGTTTCATTGAAAAGGACATATTTGCAGTGTTTGGTTTTTTTCTCAAGTAAAACACTCAGCCAACTGCTTGTTTCTTTATTACTTGTGGAATTGTTTATGTATTACCAAAAGTATAAACTAAAGATAAATAGAGAAGAAAATCACAGAGCTAATAGATAAATTGCTGGGGGGGAAAGTCCATGAATAATGCAAGAAATGGGACTCAAATTTTCTTAAAACTTGTTTCTTTTTTTCATAAAGGGAGGGAAATGAGTTTCATAAGAACAAAATCCAACTAACAGCAGTAGTGGGCAATTTTGAATGGGAGAAATGACAAATGTTGAGGCTGACAGGTAACACTGGGAAAAAAGGCTCTGAATTCAAATACTGTGCTGTAGAAAGATGAATGTTAACATGAGAAAAACAGGATAATCACTGTATAGGAAATATTAAACTATAAGTTTTTAATATTTAGGTTTTTAATATTTAAGTTTTTAAATATTAAAAAACTCATCTTGGCTTAATCCAGTGCACCCAGTAAATATGGCAAAGAGTTCACAGGTAAAATAACTCCACAATAAGCTCTGGTTAGTTAGATCATTATTGATTCAGAAAATACTCCCTGAAAGAAGACCCTCACATCTTCAGGCTGCAGATGTGGAGTTCAACCTAGTAGGTTTGGAGCCATATGAATTTATTTCTCAACAATCATCTGCTGGAGTTGGGGTGAAATATCCTGTGGGGACTCAGAGCATCACCACACTGATGGCTCAGACTGGAAGCTAGTGAGAAAGCTTTCTCTTATAGAAGTCTCACTTGATGGTTTTCCCCTGTGTTGTGACAGTATTTTACATTATTTACATTTATTTTACCTAATAATAATAACAACTGCTACTTCTGCACCTGCTCTCTGTTTCAGGGATCAGATAAAAATTATGCTGGAAAAATGTGTCCTTTAGCAGAGCAGCAGTCATATTCTAATAGACATGAGAGCTTCTTGTGCAGGTCAGCACACCATCGTGCTAAATGTCATGTGCCAGGAGTGGGAAGAGATCCCTACTCCCATCAGTTTTATGGCTGTAACATTTGGCTGCAAAATAATTGGTAGAAATCTAGGTGACTTTTCTTCCAGCTCCCTAGGCCTATCTCCTGCCCTTTTATTAATATCCAGTGTTTAGAGCTTTACATGCCTCTCTCTACCCTTCACTGATTACACAGTCCATGATCCCCACATACAAAAGCGCTAAGAATAAAAGTAGGTTTGATCTGAAATTAATTGCATTTCAGAAAAAAAAGGTTTTTTCAATATGTTTTATTTAATTGAGAGCAGATTAAACCATGTATTATAAAGGACTAGAATGCTTTGTAGGCTACAAGAAACTTAATTCCTTTTTAAAACATTTTTTTTTCTTTCTCTCTTTCGCGAACAATTAATGAATTGGAGAGCTTATTATTCAAATCTTCTTGAGAAAGATATTGAGATTAGAGAAGATGGATGAGATAGAAATGTCTGTCTTTTTTAGTCACCCAAAGTTAATTAAAATAAACCTGACCTGCTATCTGCCACCCAAAGTCTGCTATGGAAACAAGACTAAAGGTAATACAGACAAATTGGCTTGGCTTGCTAAAACTCCTTAGGGTTAATTAAAAAGCATCTTATTCTTTGATGAGAGTTCCATCAGAGATAGGTACTTTCCCCTCATTCCTATTACACATTTTCTGACAATTTATGATAAGATTTTGAATAACTAAACAAGAAAGCTGAGATTTGTATCAAAGAGAGGACAGCTTTTGCTTAGCATAGGGAAAGAGCAGGACAGAGCCCAAGGTGCTCAGAGAAGGGAAGGGACAAAGCTACAGCAGCTTAAGGCAAAAACTTGTGGAAATGTGGATCTGCCAGATCCAAACCAGCTGGGTCTGGTGCTGGAGCAACCTGGATCTCAGTGGGGGAGGGTCCAGGGCAGGGGGGTTGGGAGGAGATGATCTTCCAACTCAAAGTGTTTTATAATTCCAGGTGTACTAATTCTAGAGGTATTTTTCCATTCCTTTTTGATTTCCCTGGCAGTAGAGTAGTGCATATGGCACACTGAAGAGAAAGGGAGGTGGGTGATCATGGCTGTCTTTAGGCAAAGTGCAGTGGTTGCCACATCATTTTGGAAATGTTTTCAGCCACAAAGGCGATGGGAAAGTGGCCTCACTGCCCAATTAGACATCCATGGCAGGAGCCAGAGCTGCTCAGCCAAAAAACCTGTTGTTTACTCTGGAAGCATCTCCATGTGTCCATCTAAATCATCATCTGTTCTGGACAGGATAACGATGTTTAAATTACCCCTGACAGGTGTCTGTCTAAAGTGATTAGAAGGGCCTCAGTGAAGACTGTTCAGCACCACCTGAGATGCCTGGTTTTGCATTGCATCACCACTAGATTTGGGAAGGGTCCCTGAATATTCAACAAACCTCACACCTTTTTTCTGCAATCTAGAACAAGTATTTCTCTTCCTACCTTGCACAGGATATAGCAAAACCTCTTCTGCTTTGTATTTAGAGCTGTACACATTGGAGGATGGTTGTTCTACCATCTGAGGAAGGTAGAACCAAAGTCTTCCCCAATTTATGGTAAATGAGAAGCTCAATAATCCCTTCTATGTGATACCTGCTCAAGTTCTTGTTCCAGTTCTTAAGTAGCACCAAAAAAAACCCCCTGGACACAGGAGTCTGACTGCAGGGACTCTGATGCTGTGTGAAAGGGGAGTTCACATCCAAAGGCAACACCCAGGACCTATGTGAGGTTCTCCTGTGGACACATTCCAGAATAAGATTTGCCTTTATCATACTCAATTTTAACCAGATAAATTGCACAATATTTCATAAACCATCTGTCTTTCCCTTGAACTTTGGCCAATCCATAACTCACCGTTCCAGAAGATCATAAGGACCACTTCATGTGTAATATCTGACAAGAAGGCATGTTTATATGCCCAGTGGTAATATCAGTATTATTATATCTCAGGCTAACATGGGTCTTGAAGAAAGTCAAAATTCACTCTTCTGGCCTTATGAAAAGCTCAGGTACTGAGGATAAATGTAGAGCTTCCTAATGAAGACTATTTTTTCTCATTTGCTGAATGTGCACTGCATTATGTGACAAGACAGGATAGTTTGCTCATCAAGCCTGCTGCCACAAATATTACTAAAACCTCCTGAGACTTGTTTTTTTCTTCACAGTGGCCTTAGAAGGCTGTTTAGCCAATCTGACAGAATAACATTTCTAGTGAAAAAAGTCATGCTTCAAATTTTAAGGCTAGGTCACTTCACATCTGGATTGAGCAGAGGTCTCTTCATCTTACAGATAGCACAACAAAATATGTGGATGTGTTTATTGACCTGAGTGTTCAGTGTTGTGACTTTTAAAGTGTTTGTTCCTTGAGAGACTCAGGTCATCCAGGTTTCTCTCTTGAATTTGATCCTTAGACTAAGTGTCACTATGGCTGCTTTTAGGAAAGCCTCATTATCTTTCCAAACAAATGTGTTTAAGCTCCATCTCCATATGATTGATGGCACTCGAGTGAAGCTGTATCCACCACCTCCAGAAAACTTCAAAAATCAATCTTGCTGTAATTTTAGCATGCTGCTTCCTCATTGAATTTTAGAAATCTGTTAGTCTGAATGAAGGAGACTTCATTATCACAGAGAAGAGTAAGTCAATGATACACATGAACTTCATTCATAACAATGCCAATTGCTGATGAAGAGAAACTGAACTAGAGATGATTAATTCTTTTCCAGCAGCTACTTTCGGCAGACATGACAATTATTCAAACCAAAGAGCTACCATTTTTGCCTTATTTAATTAATCTTAAGTCATGTACAGGGAAAACTCAGAGTCCAGTGAAACCAGCTAGAGAATGCTGTTTATAATGGTCCTGCCTGCAGGCACAGCTATTCATCTTTGCAGTTATGCAACTCATGTGTCATTTTTCATACTTGGCATTGCAATTTATTTTCCTTTTGTTGTTTAATCAATTTTCAGTTAAACAGACCCTTTCTACAATCCAGAAACAAAACTCCTTTGAGATGGTAAGAACTCTAAAAATACACAATAAGGTGTGATCTGCCTCCTGAGGTGAGCAGCTTAGGTTTTAAATGGAGAAGTCTTTGTGAATCTCACTTCCTAAAGGAGGGTAAATCCAGAATGACAATCTATCAGTGTCCTGTGGGGTTTTTTATACATATTACTTCTAACCCTATGGCAACAGGTCAAATTGGACAGCAGATCTGAATCACCCAAACCTAATCACCCCACGCTGATAGGGCCTTGAGTTGAAGTTGCAATTACAGGCCAAATAAAGCAGTTTCTCCTTTCCCTGCTGGCCGTTGCTTGTGTAATTCATTTATTCCTTTTTACTCCCTTAGTCCCTGCTAACAGATTTCCCCCTTGGTTCTCCTTCTGTTGCCAGCAAGTGCTTGACAAACCAGAAGTCAGTCTCCTGATTACATACAGACCAGGATTTACCTTTGGCTCTGATAAAAATTTCTTCCAAAAGGTCAGATTGTTCAAAACCCTCCATTTTTGAGAGTCGTTGGATTTAATCTAAACTCTTCTGTGTGTTCTTTATATCTGATGTTTAAAAAAATAATGTGAAAATTATGCTGGGCACAAAAGAAAAAAAGCACAAAAGCCTGTTGGCTGTTGGAACCATGTTTTTGATCCTCGATTGTCAATCTCCATTCAGTATTAAAAATTCCATTGGAAATCAAAAGAGATGTCTTCATATATATTAAATCACCAGTTTCATGCTAAAAGTTGGCACAGAAATTGGAGAGAACAGGCAGACCCCAAGTTAACCTCTCAAATTCCTTTTTTTTTTATTTTGAGGATATTTTTTTAACATTTTTTAAAATAGAAATGATAAAATATACCATGAAGGACTGTAGGTGGAGGAAAAGTAATAAATAATTCAGCACCAGGGAAAGAAAATCAGCTGTAGAAAGTCCTGAGGGCATTCTGTCATAAAGCAGTTGGATATTGCAAGGGTGAAACACACAAGGGGTGCAGTTAGAAGAACTGGCAAGCAGCCCTTCCTATTTACAGATTTTACACTCTCAACTCACTAATGAATTCCATGGATTGTTCCAGCTGAAGCTGAGTATTTCCTTCATGTGTTTTGTCCCACAATTCCTGTGCCATTTCTGCCAGGACTGTGCTGTCATCTCAGGTACCTCACATTTCATCAGCTCAAAGGGAGCTCTGTAGGATGAGAGCCCAGCATGGAGCCTAATCATAAATATGTGAGGAGAGAGATTCAAAGCCAAATCTCCACCTCAACTGCTCTTATTTTTTTAAATTCCTCTTTAATAAAATGAATATGACCCAATATATTTAATATAAAGTGCATTAGGTGCCTCTTGACTGTACTTCTTTGTGAGAGGAAGGATTTGCCACTCCCTCTCTGTGTAGCCCATGAAGACTTTTTAGGTTTAGAAATGAGGAAAAAAAAATAGATTGGAAGTGAAAAATGGGAGTGCAAGAGAATATTTTCCCCATTTGTTAAGATCCAGCAGAGGAACCACAAAGGCCCATCCAGACAGCAAGAACCATTCATGGCATCTTGAGCTGAACAGGAAGGGACAATAGTTTTGTCATTTTCCTTGCCAGGAAACCTCCTTCTCTCCTCCTCTGGATACTCTAAGTTCTTTCCTGTTCTAACAAATCCCATAAGGACAAAATTTGTTCCTTCCCATTGTTAATGCTGATGCTTTTGGCAATGTCAGGCAGAAGGTCAATGAGGTTGAAGTAGTGTCCAAGAACCAAAGCAGGGGAACAACCAAGTGGAGGGAGCCTGCACCTAAAATAGCACTCCTCTCTATATTTTATCTTTATCTATATATTCGAGCTGGGGTGGAAACAAAATACAAATACAGAAGAAATAGGGGGGAAATACAAATGAAAACTGGAGGGTTTTTTTGGTTTGTTGGGTTTTTTTGAAAAGGAGGGTGGGAGAAACCAACTGTTGAAAATCTGAAAAATTGTTTCAACTAATTTTTTTTCCATAAAGAACGTGCATTGTACTTTAACCAACCCAACTCTATATTTTAAAAAGTCTTTATTAGCCTAAGATTCTTAGAAGAAGGAGAAAAAAGAAACTGAGCATATGAGAAAGACTGAGTTGAGAACCAGATGGCTTCTGCAGGAGTGAATAGATTGAAAAATGTGCTGGGAGCGAGCAGCTCCACAGATTAGGCAAGAAGTTTGAGAGATCTTCTGAAAGAACACAACAGCCATGATTCAAAACACTTACAGGGTTTTTATTACAACATATAATTGACTGAAACATATCATGATTTATTTCATGATGCCTTATAGTTAGTACACTTTCTGAAATTACAAGGGAATGGAAATAAAACAAACATTCTTTTAGACGGAAACGTGGCATTTATTTCAAGAACTGATTAAAGCTTACATTTAAAATATTTTCAGCTTAAAGTTGTACTTTCCTAAAGGGAAATTTCTCCTCTAGAATGTCATTATTTACTAATGGGGTTTCATATTTAAATAAAAACAAAATAGCTTTTTAGCATTTTGTTTTTCCCTCCAGCATCTACAGGTTTAATACTATTTATTTTCATCTCCTTATTTTGCATTTGAGAAAGAAGACAGGGGTGAAAATAGAGAGGCAAAGTAGAAAATGTAAAATGTAAAACCGAACTGTTTTACATTTCTGGGTAATTAAAATACTTCCACAAGGAAAAACTTCACAGAAGAGAGTAGGAAACTACTGAAGAACATTTTAAAAAAAAAAAGCTATTACTGTGTTCTTTCCAAAGGTTTTAATTTTAATATTGTGGACCAATAGTTATGAAAACAGTTATAAAAGCTTGCAAAATTTAAAAGGTTGTGGGCAGTAAAAGCTCAGTATTTTCACTGGGTTGGCATATGGCTTTCCCCTTTTTCCCCTTCTGTACAACTAGAAGGAGAGTCATGTGAAGAACAGCAGCAATAAGAAAACCCCAGGGGACCTCCTTGGGTGCCTGTTTATGTACCCTGTTGGGAAGAAACATGTGATTTTTGTCCATTTCTCTTTTTACTTTTTCCATGTGAAGTTCAGTCTTTAAAGATTTGTTTCTGCTTAATTACTGCTGCATCAACACTGTGAGTATTTGCTGGAATGGCCATTTCTGGACTGCACTCTGCATTTCTAGCTCTAATTCTTGAAGACAATTGTCAAAGATGTTCTCATTTGAAGCCTAAGCACAAGTGCAGCATGTCTTAAATAAAAAGAGAATTTTACCATCAAAGAGAAACAAAGAGAATTTCATATCTGCCCTGCCACTAACGCTGAATCACATCTTTTATGAGACCAGGGAAAGTTTAACATCAGCTTTTGAGAGCTTCAAGGACAAAAAGACATTGATATGGCCCCTTATCTGGGGGTGAATTTTCTTCTTAGCTCAGCACTGTCTATAAAAATAAAAATAACCTGAAACATGAAACAGAAAAGCAATGAGGAAGAAAATTGTTGCTTTTGAACAACAAATAAGTAAGCACACACTATTACACCTAATAAATTAACACCAGTGCCAATGAAAAATAAAAATAACATTTTCAAAGGACAGCTTGTCATGTTCTCATGACTCAGAGATTGTTTGTTTTCCCCCTTTCTACTCCCCCCTTTAATTAATACATTTGCTTCCAAATAGGATCCGAGCATTAGGAAAATGTCACACCATATGTGTGTTTATTTTTGCTCAAGTAATTATCATGGTGTAAGATCTCTCTTTTCCTTTCTCCTCTTGCTGAGACAGAATGTTCCTTCAGAGGATAGAACAGCCTCAAAGCAGCTGCTCCGACATCTGAGGCAGAGAAAAAGTCAAATCTTCATCCTCTCATCCTTGTGCATGCAACGACCTTTTTGGGGGACTGAGGGAGCCCTTCCTTCAGGTGGTCTCTGCACAAGGTTTGGAGGGCTCTGGCCATGGCAGCAGGTGAAAAGTGAGCTCCTGTGGTGGGATGCAAAGCCCCAACACGACCAGCAGCACCTCTGAGAATGCTTTGCAAAGGAATGCCTGGCACGTGAGCACGGCCAGCTTCAGCACTGGCTGCTCTTCTGGAGGAAAAGCTGCTGGGATTTTGGCAATAATTGCATAATCCAAGCAACCTGGGTAACCTGGAGCTAAACCTGAAACATGGAGAGATGACACTTCAACTAATTAAAGTTGAAAAGAAGGTATATTTATTACAGAGCTGGACACATGGGGAGTAACCTCCCAAAGACATGTGCAAAAAGTCACAAATTTCTGCTCTCTATTTATCCAAAAAGGTTTTACATATTCAGATGGTTTCCAGGACAGGGTCTACAACACCTATTACATAAACATTAGCTCTCGCCTCATATTATAATTAGCTGAATGTCCATTATGGCTGTGTAATTGTCCTCCTTAATTGGGTCAGTGGGCTCTGGGGAGGAAGTAAGACCTCGTCCTCATGGTAAACTCCTCACCTGTGTCAAGTTGGCAGGGCTCCTTGACTTGCTGGTCACAGTCCAAACCTCCTCTCATTCTTAGAAGCCAGTGGTATTTATGGCTCCTGCACTCTTACAATACTTCATATATCACCTGTCATTCCCAACTTGGTTTCAGTTATCCCCACCTGGTATCAATTAATTTCCTTGTTAAGCTCTAATCACAGTATATGATCTTTGCTAACTACATTTCTAACTTAACCTCTTAATTCATTTAAGCTCTTAATTAAAATATTTATAGTTTTCACTATCTTAGTTGCATTCCTAGCTCAACCCCTTGACTCAAACCACTGCACTAGCCCAAAACTGCCCTCTTGGAGTGGGATGGTTCTTAATTCTTCCTTAATATTCTTGGGGTGGAATTTTCTTCTTCATTGGTGAATATTTCTTCTTCATCTTACCAGTGAGTGCTGATGTTTTCTGAGTGGTCAGGCATTTTACTATTATTATTTCTGTCACTGTAATCTTATTTCAGTTATTGACACCATATCACACTCTGGAATTGTTGTCCATAAAGCAGAAGAGAGAGGTCATGTACAGGGCCCCCAGGATTTTCTCACTGCTGTTGATTTTTACCTGATCATGTCAGGATGGCACCAAACATGGAAAATATCTTGTGTTAGAAGGATATGATGTGACACTTCTGTGATTCTAGACATAAAGGGAAATACTCTTGATATCAAGTTGGACATTCAGATGCTGAGTGATTTTAAAGGTCTTCAGAATATCTGCAATGCTTTCAAAATTTTATTCTTACATACCTACAATTCTTTCAATTTTATTCTCAACAGATTATCATTTTCAGAGCTGAGAAAGCAGCAAGAGATACCAGAAATAAAAGTCAAAATCTTCAATCAGGGCCACTTATTTTATGAATAGGAATGAATAATACGTGGAGGGGGAGAAAAGGACCAAAGAACATTCCTTTCCCTTTAAGACATAGATAAAGTGTTCTTATAACCAAAACAAAACTGCAGGGAGGATGTAGTCCTCTGGTTATTGATTAAAATACGATCTTGTCCTTTCTGTATCTAGAACTAAACTTGCAGGATGCTGCTCTCCTTTTGGGTTTTCACTCTATTTTCCAAGAGCTACAGTTGATTTCAGTACATCATGATGCTGGGAAGCAGAATTTAGACTTAAGGTCATTTTCACTCTCATACCTATTTACCCACACTATGGCATAGCTAATGTGAGCTTTCTCTCTGAAAGAGATTTTATTACTTCATTTCCACCAGTAAAGGAATGAGAGTTTTAATATAGCCGACCCAGGGTTTTCTACTTAATGGTTTTAGAGTGTTGTATATGTAATAAAATTCTCTGTACTTATTTATCTGTCTCAGTGTTCATTTCCTTGATGTCAAGACTCAAGAGTCCTAATATTACTGTAATCTACATTCCATTATTAGGGGTTCCTGAGAAAGACTAAAAAAACCAAAACAACAAAACAAAACAGGGAAACAAGAAACTATCTTCAGTGCTAGGTTCTTTGTTCTGGCACTGGATTTTGGGGGAGGAAAGGGTCATTTGTCAATCTTTGGTGTTCAAGGCCAGGGTTGGATGGGGCTTTGAGAAACCTTTGAGTATATTTTGAACCAGCACAGATGATTTTCATGTTTAATGAAGACAGAAAACTGTTCTCAGACTGTTTCATTGACCTCTCTCAATCTGGATCACTAATCATCTTTAAGCATTCCATGTAGTTTGAATAAATCTGGATGTCCTGCAATAATCCAAGATCAATCAATGTAAATAAAGCATTTCATCCCAGATGTGTCCTGGGAAGACATTTTCTTGAGGAATGTAGAACATTTGGGATTCAAATTGCAACGTTTTTCAGGGTTCTTTAACTTGAGAATTTAAACTGAGAATTACCTGCACCCTAATGTTATTTGAAGTACTTAAAAAGTCTATGAAAGACAATATAAATAATCCCATATACTCACTCAAGCACTCTATTATTTTATACTGGGTTTACCAGCTTGGCATAAAATGTAAGCAAAACAAAAAGTAGGTGAAATTTGTTACTTTTTTCACTTTAACATAAACTCAAAGACTTCAATCTTGCTAGAATTTATGCATGCACTTATCTGTAAGCACACGAATAATCCTCTTTATTTCCGCAGCAATACTCATCTGCTTAAACTAAGCTTTAAAGACTTCCCACAGAAGCCATTTCCAAGCACATTTCAGAAGCTGTGTCATGAGCAGTGTAACTTAAATTTAATTACAAGGGAATTGTAGTGCCTCTCTCAGAGGTGAAGCTGGTGCTCTGCACTCCAGGGAAAACAACCAATGTACATGTTGATTGTTGATTTATTTATTTTTGAATGCTCTGTTGGCATCCACCAAATCCCTGAAAATTTCAGAGTTGGCAGATGTGACCTGAAATCCACAAGGAAAAGTTGTGGGGGCATTCCCCAAGAAACATGGAGTGCCAAATAGAGGTGTTTCAGACCGGGGAAGAAATTAGACAGTGTATCAGCTTAAGCTAGATTCAAAACAGGTCTCTTATCTATTTCTCCAGCCTGCTTTACAAACAAATGAAAACCATGCCCACAGTGGGTAAGAATGAGGTTTGCCCCAGTTAACAGCAGTGAACTGATTAACAGAACCAGGTTCTGCATGAATGTGACTGTCCTTCTTCATCAATATAAAGAAGGCAGCTTCAAAGTATTAAACTATGAAACGATTTATAACATCCTGCCAATTTAAGTGAGATGGGGATTTGACTCTTAAAACCATTCTAGCTTGCATGCAATAAAATCACACAGTACATCCAAAGTTGAGCACACTCCCACAGTGCATCCAAAGTGACTGCTTGATCTATGGGGTGAACTGTGCACAGCCACGGGACTGGGGCTGCAAACCTGGCCTGAATTAATTAGACTGAGAGCACCTCACTTTGTCTTTTGCATGTGCTTTTACTCACAGAGCCACAGCTTTGTTCAGCACAACCATTGGATCAATAATGCAGTGACACCAAGCAAGAAATCCCTGTTAGAATGGCTTTGCACACACAGCTACCAGAGGAGGTCCTCAGGAGAATCACAGAATCACAAAATGGTTTGGTTTGGAAGGGATCTTAAAGATCAGCCAGTTCCAACCCCCTGCCATGGGCAGGAGCACCTTCCACTATCCCAGTTTGCTCCAAGCCCTGTCCAAACTGTCTTAGACACTTCCAGGGATGGGGTGTGGAAGGGACATGTTGTCTTGTTGGCACCCACAGTACTGCAGATCCCCAGTCATGAACAACAGGCCAAAAAAAGAAAAAACTAGTGAACCAGCCAGAGCATTTTGCTCATTTCTCTTTCCTTATATCAAGAGACCTCCAAGTGTTTGTCCCAGGAAGAGCTCCCAGCACAGACAGCTGTCACGCCTGGCAACAAAGGAATTTTGTTGAAGGTGCCACATGCTCCTCACAAAGATCCTTTCAAGGTGGTGTTTCCCAAACCACCTTCCACTGGGATGTGGCCATACAATAAGGAGAAAGTGCTCTGAGCAAAGGTTTTTCACCCCTTCTTTTCTTTGGGGGGGAGGGGGATTTTTTCACCATTTTTTCACTGGTTTGCAGGCCAGTATATTCATTTTGCCAGGCATGCAGGTCAGTATGTGGTAATTCCAAGATGACTGAGAGGACACTGGCTTTTCCACCTACTTGCCAATGGTCCTGGAGCTGTCAGCTAAAAAGCTTGGCACAGAAGGAGTAAATATTGACAATTTCACCTGTAGAGGCTTGTCCAATGACAGAAGTCTCCTTTCACATCACCCTTCAATACACAGGTCTAGAAAGTCACCCATATTTCCAAAGTTTATTTTCCTAGCTAATTAGGGCAAGATTCATATTTCAATTGCTTTTCTTTATTAAAAAAATGAATAATTCCTAAATTAATATTAGTGTGATGATAGAAGCCATATGGAATTTCATGGGAAATATTTATAACTTCCCCTCTCTCTCTCTCTCATTCTTGTTTCTAACAGAACAGAGAGGAATGGAAAGCTGGGGAGAAAAAAATTGTATCCTCAAAAATGGCATGTGCTTAACATCAAAACATTTTAATTGAACTTCACATTACAAAAATCCAGATGGTCCATGTTCTGTTCAAGCCTCAGGGGGACTGCAACATGTGACCCTGTGTAAGATGCATCATCCCCTTCCTCTTCCTGGTTGTACAGAGGGATTTCAGCCAAGATATCACAGGCTGGCAAAATCTGAGTTTTACAGTCTCTTAGGGATTCGGGGAGATTTCAGGGAATGCTTGAGGGATTTGGGACTATCATCCCCTCTTTCTTGCAGAGTGAATCCATGCAATCTAAAAATAACTCACTGTCTGGGTTGAGGCAAGGGATTTAGACTTCAGTGGAAGCAGAGCTGATCTGTCTGACCTTCAGCTGGAGAAAATCAGTTCCATAAACACACCACATGTGTATCTGGCCCAATTTACAGCCACCCAGGATCTCACCAAGGATGGCCAAGTACTTGTGCCACCCTTCTGGTCCAGACTTTTGCCTTTGAAAGGTGATTTTTATTGTCCTATTGCAGCCTAGTGTCACCCTGCCCACAGTACAATGCCTTAATTCCCTAAAAAGTAAATGTTTCTCTACTCCTCAGCTGTGATAAACCCCAAAACCAGTGCACCTGGTGCTGTGTCACTGAGACATTTCCCAGTGAATGAACCTATTCAGACCTTCCATGGCTTATATGCACTTAACCCACTGTTCTTGAAGCTCATAATGCAAAAGTGGGGGTAATTCAGTTACACTGCATAGTAGTTCCACTTACATAAACATTGCCATCTTTGTTTTTGAGATTGATCTCAAATTAAATTAGATCTGGATGTATTGCAATTTCAAGCAGCCCTCACTACTCCTCAGGAGACCATCACCTCCCACAGATTTTCTTATCTTTTCCTTAAAAACAAATTATTATGCCTTGAATCACAAGACAGGCCATAAAGTGCAAGTTCCTGACTCTTTCTGAGGAGCAGAAGGAAGGTAGGCATAAGGTTTGTGACCCAAAACTAATCAGAACAATATTCAGAATCTTCTGGTCTTTGCCTATGATGTCTTTAGGTCTACAAATAAGATAAATTGCAAATGCAAGGTTTGGTTCACATGAACACTGGCATCAGACACACCAAGCTCTTGTAGCTGCCAGCTTGCCTAAGAAATGACAGAACATTTTAACAAGTGACTGAGCATGCTGCAAAGGGATCTGGATTGGCAGGTTGATGTGTGGAGAGTGATGGGTGGGCAAGATTTTGAATTGAAAATGCATTAAGCTCACTAGTGCAGGAGGAAGTTTTATGCTTTCAGGCCCATCTGCAAAATAAAAAAAAAAAAATTAGGTAGACTGAAAGTGACCTGAATCCAACACCATTTGTGTTTGATCATCATCAAGGTGAAATTAGTGCAAATAGCTACCAAGAAAAAAAGTTTTCATGATTCTTGTTTTTTAATTCAATGATACAAAAAGGAAAATTCTAAATAAAGCATCAAATAAAATGCAATGATATTGTCCCAGCTTGAGCAACACACAAGAAAATCAGATTCTGAGGCTGTGTTTTTTCCTTGCAGGCTGCCCTTTCTGTTAAAACTTTAAGGACATTTCACCTTTGTCTCCTCAATATTTACATTTCTCACCCCACTTGCTGGAGATGTTGCTAATTGAGCAGAAGAGTGAGCTGGAGCAGGGACCTTCTGTGGTGCTGGGATGAGGAGATAAAGGATAAAACCAATTAAAGATAAGGAGGGGATCATGCAAAGGAAGGAAGTGAGAAGAATGACTTGAGGAGAAGGAAAATATCTTCTCTGTCATCTTTTAGAAAAGGAAAGAGAGAATGGTGCCCAAAGAGGGAGCCAAGTCCTCAGTGGGACTCTGAGGACAATGTTTGTTGTCAAAAGGGACTGGTTTTGGTGCCAGCAATCCCATATGGGGGGGTGTATACATAAAAGGAACTTGATCCTTACCTTATTTTACTGTCAGAAGATGGATTAGATAACTGATCTTAAATTTTAAAAATACATGTCAAATGACATTTAATGACATTATGTTAAATTTCAAAATAAAGCTGTGACCTTAAGAATAATTACAAGGTGACAGAACTGTCATGGCTTAACAAACTGGCACCCTTCACCCAAATCACCCTCCTGGTCCTCGTGCACACCCTCAGCCCGAGGCACAGGTACGGAAAATTGATTTAGCTGTGCTCACAGGGACAGAGGGTTAACAGAAGCTCCATTATTTCTCATGGCACATGGCAAATTGCTGCAGCTCAGTGCTGCACAGCAACCTGTGACAGCACATCCTCTGTGCTTGGAGGTATGCTGGGCCACGGAGTAATGGCCCAAGTCCTCAGCTCTGAGACACACTGAGCAGAGCAGGGAACGCATGAGGCAGAAATGGATGGTGGAAAAAGTGGAAAGAAAAGGGATGGATGGAGTGACACCACAAGTTCCTCCAGCACTCAGTCTTGAGAACCTGCAAGTGCAGTTGTGACCAAATTAAATCACAGAGTAGATCCACAGAGGTCATTGCCACTCCCAGTATCTGATCTCAGCAGTTTGCTCTGCACTGCAGGGATTCCTGTGGGCCCCTGGGCATGGTGGTCAGCCACATGGAGATATGTGAAATTTGCTTAGCACTTAGCTAATCCTACTCTCTTTGTTAGTTTTCTCCTGCACCTGATTATCCTGTGTGATTCAGGAGTGATCAAAGAATTTTTTATTTACTTATGTTTGTGGTATTATGGATAAATTATTGCTGTTTTCCTGATTGTTTCTATCAATAATTAGCTCACCTATTAAAGCACCAATACTATAAACACATACAGAATATAAATACATACACTTTAAAACCCACCCCACCCTGAATATGCTTCCATGGATACCTGGAATTTGAACTGTAAATTAAGCCACCATGACAGAATTTGAGATAAGGTAAAGGTGGTACTAACTGTCCAAGTGTCATCTCAGACCTGGGGGAGGTTAACAAAGCTGGAGGAGATGCACACAAAGAATGCAGAATTTATGGGCCATGAAGGAAGCCATGAGCTGAAATCAGTTGGGATTGGGTAAGAGGTAATTCTGTCAGGGGAGACCACAACCCACCAGCTCAAGACAAGAAACACAACAACTCAAAAAAAA
>VXBC01008506.1:174582-235863 GCA_013399945.1 Ploceus nigricollis | reverse complement strand
GACTGAGCAAGGAGCAAAATAACATTGGAAGTGAGGGAATCATTTAACCAAAAGAATAAGAGAACTGTGTAGCTAATGAGCATCAATTCCATTATTTTCTGAAATGTATAGCGAAAAGTTTTGAACTACCTCGAGACCCTCCAAACCAAGAAGTCCAGGGTGAAAAAGGACGAACAGGACACCATTGGCTCCACAGGTGGTGCCTNACACCATTGGATCCACAGGTGGTGACTATCTTCTGCTTTAATATGTCTCTCTCACTCTCTTTCCCCCCTCTCTTTTCTATTTCTTTCTATCTCTCTACCTCACACTTGCTGTTAAATAAAATCTGTATTACTGACTTCTGAATACAGTCTCATCTGCGCCTTCCAGCAGAGGCACCTCTCAATAATTAACAATACCCCTCAGAGTTCATAAAAAAAAAGGACAATAAGGAAACTGGGTGGTTTGTTTTGGAAGGGACATTTCAAGGTCATCAAATCCAAGCCCCAGCAAGGAGCAGCGACCAGGCCAAGCTCCTCAGAGTCCCATTCAACCTGGCCTTGAATGTTTCCAGGGATAGGGAATCTATCACCTCTCTGGGCAAGTTGTGCCCGTGTTCCACCACCCTATTTGTCAAAAACATCTTCCTTATATCTAATCTAAATCAATCCTCTGTCAGCTTGAAGCCTCTTGTCCTATTGCAACAGGCCCTGCTAAAACAATGGTGCCCCATAACTCCTTTATAAGGTTAACATGTTTGTTTTCCTCTCTCTATCTGCTTTTCCCATCTGGTTTGGCACCACTATTTATGTCATTTTTAACAGCCACCCTCCTCCCCCTCTGTGCTGCGTAGATTTTCAGGCTGGAAAGGAAAGCAAACCCACTGTAAAGCACAGTGAACACTGCCACAGCACCACAGGTCTCCCCAGGCTGAGGAGAGCTTCATCAAAAGGCAGGTGCCACATGGAGCACGTTTATCTCCTGGTGCTGCAGTCTTTGCTGTGCCTCCAAAAGACACATGGAGAGCTGCTCTCACACATATTTCCCTGCTCCATAAACACACATATGAATATATTCAGGTTCAAGTGTAAGCTTGGGGTAAGGGTAGCAGCAGGACGAGGCATTCTGATCCCATGGGCAGAATGAAAGGTTGGATTGGCAGCACTGAAAGGCAGGCTGCTGATTTGGTACAAGCTGCCTGATGAGCAAAAGCCAAAAACATCCCAGTTATTAATAATAATGGATCACAGGGAGAAGAGTGAGAGGCTCCTCCACTGTTTGCACAAGTCGCACTCACTACTAGGAGGGAAAAATAAACAGAAAGAGGAAACAGGGAAAAGCAGAAGGGAAAAGCAAACATGGCAACTGGGTTTTAAGGGCTTTAACTGTGGAAGTGGTGTCCTAAGGTTTGTTTTCCTGGACCTGACCTGGCTATTCCAGAGCATATCTGTGCAGTAATTAGCTGGATGAGGTCTTTTCCCTCCCAGCTTGTTGCCAAAAGGCTGCAGAGTCCTGAGGCCAGGCCCTCCTAATCAGACTGCTGGATTTGCTGCATGGTCTGAGCTGCACACGTTTCAGTGCAGCTGCCCCTCTGCCTTCCAAGGGCTGGAGGAACTCCTCAAGGCACCCACAGAGGCCACAGGGACCCCACTTCAGCCCTGAAAGAGGGAAGGATGCAGCTATGATGAAACCGTGCTTTGGGAGAAGAAACTGGAGGGTGCACAGGCACACGGGGGGTTGGGAGACACCTGGAGTCCCTGACAAAGGGACAATGAGGAGCCTGGATTTGCTGTGCATCTCTTTGTCACACAGAAGATGATGGGTGTCTAGTCCTGTCCCCTCATAGCCTCATTTATTGGCTTCCTGAGCCTGTGAAAGCCATTTAAATTTAAGAAGGCTCATCTAGCTCTACTCCACAGGGTTATCCTGAGGTTAAATCCATCAGTGAGGCCAAGGCACCCAGGGCCAGGCCTGGCTGACTGGAAGTGATGGCAATGAGGAGCCTCACATGCTTATAAACTCTCTAACCACACACACAAGCACTGGCTTCCAGGAAGAAATAATCCTGAATCACAAGTGATGGTGAGTATTTCACTAACCAGACCCTCCTGCTGAATAATGTCAGAACCTCCTGCTTTCCCAGAAAGTTCTCCTGGGAACTCTGGCTCTTTCCTAAACTCAACCCCTTCCTGAGATAATACACAGGGATACTCAGCTCTCTGAAATCTGCTTCATGGGCATGATCTTAATGGATGCAATAAGAAATGCTGTCCTGAATGCAACACGTGCACAGGGTGAGGGTTTCCAAGGCATTTGGAAAGTACCATCCATAAAAAAATGGAAGTGACTTGCCAGATCAAGCTATTCCACTGTTCCACAAAGCCATGATTTCGATGGAAATTGTCATCTGGAGTATGTGTGGTGACTTCCATGCAGTAGCAATAAAGCTTGAATCTGAGATATTCCCACTATTTGCAAATTCAGCTTCTGTGCAGAGTGGGAGGTTGCAGACTTTAACATCCAGTTCTTAAAGCTCTGTACTTTGACCTGCAGTGCTTAAGCTGATGAAGACCAGTGACAGGTAACATTTGAGAAATTAATGTTAAAAGGAATAAAAAGAGAGTCTTTGAACAGGCAGGTTCCTCAGCATTAGCCTTTTGAAAATGTCCAGCAAACCCTTAAGAGCACAGGCTTGAAAGGACAAAAGTGATCATGATCAAAAGTGACTGTAACCTCTTCCCTCTTCACATTTCAATCAACAAGGAGAAAAAGGGAACACACACACACACACACACACACACAGAGCAAGTCTTGAGAGGCTTTTCCAGGCTTTGAGTGAATACTGGTGTGAAATCCATGTTGCAGATGGGATCTCTTGTCTATACCCTGGCTTTCATGGAATACAGCAATACACAATGTCCTTCTCTGGTTTAGCCATTCCCTAAGCAGAGTCTCCATCTTTGCAGGGATCCTACACCTCTATCAAAGCCAGTGCATTTGCCAGTGTAATAAAAATAACTAATGATCCAACCCATCTAACACTGAAGTCAGAGGAAGAGCAAGGAAAAAATTACATAAAAGACATGAGATACTCCATCTTCAGAGTGGTGTTTTATTAGCCTTTGCTCTCCTGGTGAATCTAAATCTTCATGCATGAGGCCTGTGATTACACCCAGTGGGGAAATTCAGATTTATGTTAACATAGAAAAAGAAGACCAAGTTATAATTTGTATCATGTGGCATAAATATATTCAATAAATGCAAAGGACTGCAGGATCTGATCCGTTGTTAAATGGAGTCTTCACTTCTGTCTGTTAAAACCAAGGAGATATCCATTATTAATGAAGAACAAGGACAAAAATCTGAGCAGGTGGTGCATGCACAAGCTATGCTAAAATAGGTTCCTAACACAGGTGAGATGAATTATCTTCTGGAAGCTGATTTTAGGGACCTTTTTAAATCCCAAATCCATCGTGGGACAATGATGGGAGCACTCAGGCCACCCACATTCGTTCCTGGTGTGTGGATTTTTGTGAACATTTACAAATTGGTCAGGAGTCTGAGTGAGTGTGATTGAATGGGCACATCAAGTGTGCAGCAGTGCAAACCCACAGCTGCAGGCAGTCGTGATGTAATTTGCCTTAGCATCCAATTAGTAGCCACCATCCAGCCAGAACATGGACAGCAGCATTTCCCTGAGTGTCAGCTGCCTGTCTGCAGCCTGTTGTGCCCAGTGAAGGCAGCAATGCCCTCTCATCAAAAGAGAGGTCAATCTCGGCAGAGCACACAGGAAAGGATCTTATCTGGCTCTCTCTCTGTTGGGAATTAGCACTAATTTGGGAAGAATAAGGTTTATGTCACCTGGCAGTCTGTAATTACAACATCATGGCTTGCTGGCAGTCTGCTCTGCCACTAAAGATGTCCTGGAGTCTTTACAGGAGAGGCAATTTCCAAAAGGAAACTCATCCCAGCACTCTGAGGCACCTAGAGGACAGTTTCTCTTTCATCAGCCTAAAAGGGCAGCTGAGCTTCAAGACCCACTTTTACAAAGAGAGTAAAGATGCAACTTCAAAACAGAAACTCCTTGTTAAGCAACACTTAGAATTTCTTAGTGCAAAAATGCTCCTGTTTAAACATTGCCAAAAAACCAAAATCAACAAATTTTTGCAAGTGGGACTCAACTCTGATGGTTGCACCTCAAGGACACTGCATCCCAAGGCACTGGAGTTGATATTTATGTATTATATTACAAGACCTCTATAAAGACCCATTGTAGTGGAACTATCATTCCCTAGGTCTTCAGCCACATAAGGATTCCCCTAATCCTGAATTAATCTATTCTCCTGAAAACAAGAGTATTATTCAGGGGAAAAAAAAATGCCTGAAGTTTTTAAAATATTAATAACCAGCTAACTAAATAAATATATAAATAACTGGGGTGTGCATGTGTGTCTCAACACTCAAAGGCAGGTTTGATAAAGAAAGGTCATGTCCATGTGAAAATGATATTACATGCTTGGAAGCACTGGCACATTTCTGAATGTCTCCAGTGCAGGAACTAATGAAAGTAGAATTCACAATGCTGGAAAAAAAAAGAACATTGTCCCCTAACAAGCATAGATAAATACTTCTTTTTTTCCTACACCAGAATTCACCTCTGACATCTCATAATTGTAACAGGAAGCTTTGCAATGGGAGCAAATATTACAGCAAAATCTGTCATGCCTTGCTGGTCTGATATCTTTGGTCTTCTAAATAACACTCCCCTTAAAAGTGACCAACTGAGTTGTTCATGTGCCCTAATCAGTACAAGAATTGCTTAATTGGTCCTCTAACTGTATTTTTGATAGACCTGTAATTGCCTCCAATGCTGAGATAATGCAGAGAAGTAATGCAGTCACCCCTCCAGTGTTATGCTATTGTTCTTCATCACAAACATGTTTAATTTGCCATACAGCGTGTCTTTATGGATTTTTTTAAAATTGGTTATTCATATTGTTCTCTGAGCCTTACTAACAGCAAGCTTCACACAAGCTTCCAGTGCAAAGTGTTAATGAAGTGACTGAGTGGATAAAGCAGACAAAGGCTTCATTTGTCTCATGTGCTACAGGGAGATCAGTTTCAGGAGGCACAGGAACATCTCTGGAAACCCTACATCTCTCAAGAATCTATAAATTCACCTACAAGCAGAGAGAGAGCTGTCTGATTATTTTCTGAGGAATTTCTTGCTTTCCCTACGTTGTGGTTAAACTCTTAAGGACTTGCACATCACACCTTGGGTCTATCAGAGCTAACAACTCCAATTTTGGATATTCTATCTGCCTCAGCTGGACCTCTTGCAGTGGTGGGACATCCAGCCATGTGGCTTTTGGAGACAAATGAGTGTCTCTGTGCAGCTCTTCCTGGTGCTGCCCAGAGGCATTCATTCCCCTTTTTTATTTTGGGGTAGGGCTCCTTCTCCTGCTCAGAGTGTTCCCCATCCTAAATGCCATGGACCTGCCACAGAAGGTTTGGGTAACCTAGATTCTTATTAATAGATCCCTCAGTGGATTAGAGTGAGATGACACTAAAAAATCCATGTTTGTAGAGATACACAGAGGTTAATTGTAGAACAATTTGGTCACATGAGGCCATTTGGTAGCCATTTCAGCAGGCATTTCTCACAGGAGGGGTGGGAGATCATTCTTATCTTTTTGGCTGATAAATCAGGGTATAGGACACTTTGCTGAGGTGTGGAAGACCTGGCTTCACATTCTTCAAAACCAGCCAGCAGACCTGCCTGGATCTCAGGAAGTGAGAACACCAAGATGTGATTTCAAACCCCATCAGGCAGGCACCCCACTGAAAGCCAGGCTGGGACTGCAAAACCAAACATGACTCACTGGAAAAAAATAGGCAAAAATCCCATGCCAATTCCATTTCCTCAGATTCCATATAGTGGAGTTCTGCTGAAACAGGAGCCAGGTTAAGGCAGCTACTCCAAATCATCTGAGTAAAATTATCTCTCCAGAAGAATAAAGGAGTTTGTGGGGAAAAAAAGGAAAGAATGAGAATAGATAATTTAGTTGGGCACCTTACAGAATAAAAGACCTTCTACTACTTTATTTCTGATACAAGACTTGGGTAAAGTAATGGAGCCTGTGTCATTCTGGTTTTAGTATTGTGCACCCTTTAAAATGTAGATGAGAATCTACCTTTTCAGAAAGGTCAGCTGTGACTCAACCACTATTTTTATGTTGTTCTGCAAATTGTTACAGTGAATCACTGTGTACTTTCCCTCACATCCATAGACATTTTATGTTTCTTCATCCCTTGTCCCCCAAAGTAAAAGCAGTCTAGACTGAGAAATGCAGTGGGTAATTTGTTCATTTTATGTGGGAGGAAAGCAAAAATACCTTAATATTGTGAAGAGCATCTGTTTTCCTTAAGCCAAGGTTTCCTATGGAGCATAAAGGTCAAACCAATTTGATTAAAGGAAATTTCTACCACCATTAATTTCATCCTCCTTTTGGTACAAACACTTGAGTGAGTCAGAAGAAAATCTGACTAAAATGAGCTCACCAGAAAGTCTGTGGGCTGCTTCTGGGGTGAATGTGAAGCATCCTGAGCCCAGCTGATCTTTAGGAAGGAAGTTTTTCACAAATATAGAGTATAACAACACATTACAATATTTGAGTAACACATTATGAGTCAATGTGCTGTTCATGTATTCTGAGATTACCACATTAAAGTGATGCTTTCAGGCTAAACAGAACCAGGTTCTGGGCACCATTAGCCATTCCTATTGATTTCATGGAGAAAAAAAATTATTTTACTTTTTTTCTTTCTTCTCTTGGTCTTCTTCTCTCTCTTTCTTCTCTTGAGCTCTTGCTACTCAACAGATATGTGTCAGATAGGAAGAGAAAGAGGAGATCTTAGAGTGGATAAAACAGAACTGATTGTTGAGAAGCCAGTTCTACTCTATTATAATCCATATGTTTATTTTTATCTTGGTTGCATTAAGTCCAGTTCTCTTTTGAAATTCTGTTTATTATTTTAAATTGTGTTTATCTTCTTGAGAAGATTTCCTCTCAGGCTACTGCAAATATAAAATCATTAATATGTGGGAGTTTTAGGTATGCACAGTGTTTGGGCTTGTATATTTACCTAAATAAAATATTTACTTTTCTTCAGTATTTACACCAATAAAATTGGAACCCACAATGATCTTATGCAGTGTCTTTAGGCACTAAGAGGCAGACAGCCAGAAAGAAAGGATTTATAGACTGCAATAATTGGTGCCATTTAAAACTCTAGAATAAAACATTTGGCCTAAGCAAAACTTTCCTTCTCCTGAAAATAAATATTTTTTTAAATTATTCTTTTTATTGAGTAGAAAACCCTCAAAGTTCAAAGATGTATGCGTAGGCTACCTAAATTTGATTTATCCTTCTCAAAACATCCCAGCTGTAGAGCTTGCAGATTTTGTACATCCTAGACAAGCACTCACTAATTTTTACTAAATTCACCCTGTGTTTACAAAACCTGCGCAGGATCTCAGGGAAAGTCTGTGATTTAGATGACTGCATTAACTGCATTAAGGAGAGTTTAAAATGCCATTTTATGTGCTTGCAGACAGGATGGAAAGGGGGGGTCCAGTGAGATAGTCCAAAATAAATATTTAGCATCTCAAGAGGAACATCCCATGTCTGTTTTCAAGACCAGAAATGCTGGATCTGCTTAGGACTGAGCAAACTCTCAATAGGAGTATCAGAAGAGAAAAGGGCTTCTGGATGAGACTAATTCTGTTGCTGTGTGAAGACTTGTGGTTCTACTGCTTATATTTCACATTATTCTGGCAACAATCTGAAGGATGAAACAAGTAAGCCTCCCCCAAATCCCTTCACAGGTTGTGGCAAATATGACACCTAGAGAAACATTTGTAGTCAGAAGCTCTGTTTCTTACTAGAGAAACATATTTTGACAGGTTTTAATGCATAAAAACTGTTGCTGGGGTCTTTAACTGATTGTAGTAGTCAATCCTTAAACCTCTGCTAAGTGATTACCATTAGCATATGGGTGCCAGTGCTAACCACAGAGAATACATGGGTAATACTAATTAGGAGAGAGAGGAAAATGAAGATTTTCTTGCTGTTTGCAGTTAAACTATTAATATTATTTATTCTGTGCATTACAACAGCAGAGATGGAGGCACCCTTGAGCTAAGCACTAAGCAAACAACAGACATTAGAAAAGTCCTTGCCATACAGGACCATACCAGCTAATTAAACAAGACTGACAAGGAGTTGGACAGGCAGCTGATGGGAAAACAAAGCCTCAGGTCACATAACAATAGAGCTATGTCTAGAGCCTAAACAGCATCTTTTTGTTATGAGCTGCTGCCACTGCGTCAAAGGAGCTCCTCCAATGGGGCACAGGAAGCAGGATAAATCATTAAAGGATTTTGTGGTGTTGTGAGCAGTTTTCACCAGGAACAAGAAGGGCATCTGCAGTGCTGAAACGATCTGTTGTAGAACATAAAGCACTGTAACAACAGAAGGACACTTTCATTGCTGGGCAAAAAAAATGAAATCATAAAAGTAAAATTGAGGGCATGTTTACATCCAGAGGAGCAGGGCTTGATCAAAAGTAATTAAATTCAATTCTTCAGGTGTTGTCACTAAACTGTTAGCAACAAGAGAAAGGAAACATGCTTTAAATGATGCTATAATTCATAACATTTGGTAGAGGTTGTTCTCTTTTAACCTAAGCTATTCAGTTAAGAGAGGCATACAATAAAATGGAACAGATTCATCCATCATTAATCAGATCAATCCAAAAGAAAGTGCCACCATTTGGAGTATGCTTTACAGCAATAAAGCACAGTGACATACCAGAATTGACAAATATTTTTAATCATTTGAAATAGAACATAAGGTGGTGGCAGCTGCATCTATGATCACTGCACTTAAAACCAGCATCCCCCTTCCAAATGTAAACCAAATTGTTTGTCTTTGATAAAGAGGTCTCCTCAGATGCCAGTAAAAGCCTTTCAGCTCTGTAGGTGACCATGTATTAACTGGAGATCCATGTTCAGAGCCACCCTGCAGGCTGTGGGTGGGTGCAGTGTGTACCTACAGAATGAGCTGGGGAGGGAAAGCTGAGGTGAGAAACCAGTAAGGACAAATGTAATCTCACAAAAGTAGGCTGCTGTAAAGTCAGACTGAAAATATGAGCTTCAGCCTTGAAACTAGGCACCTCCATGCATGCTCACCTTCTAGACCCAAGCCTTTGGGTGTCTTGTCTCTGGGTTCTGATGTTCTACATGGCCAAAGGATTCCTGTTTCAGTCTAACCAGCAGCTTGGATTGAAATTCCTTAGGTTTGAAAAGCACTGACTGTATGTGTCTCCTCTGCTCAGAAATGAAACACCTGCTAGGCTGGGGGGGAACTCTACAACTAGGAAACTGCAAAGAATGTGAAGAGAAAAAAACTGCCCACAACTCCTCAAAAAACAGGAGTGAGGAGGCACACCACACTTTGGGGTGGCAGGTTTGAACTTCAAAAAGGGAACTCTCATGCTTTCCATACAGCACATACTTAAATCATGGAAACGCCTCTGCTGCAGGTCAGAATTGGAGTAAAAATGGGCAAAAGTGGACAGGAGGCCAAGCAGGAGAAGTAAAAGTGATAGTCCAATCTCCATACCAGAAAACCATGGTACCAATAATTGTGGTAATTGAAAGAGCATGGGAAGAACAATCTTTCCTTCCCTTCCCTTTCCTTTCCTTTCCTTTCCTTTCCTTTCCTTTCCTTTCCTTTCCTTTCCTTTCCTTTCCTTTCCTTTCCTTTCCTTTCCTTTCCTTTCCTTTCCTTTCCTTTCCTTTCCTTTCCTTTCCTTTCCTTTCCTTTCCTTTCCTTTCCTTTCCTTTCCTTTCCTTTCCTTTCCTTTCCTTTCCTTTCCTTTCCTTTCCTTTCCTTTCCTTTCCTTTCCTTTCCTTTCCTTTCCTTTCCTTTCCTTTCCTTTCCTTTCCTTTCCTTTCCTTTCCTTTCCTTTCCTTTCCTTTCCTTTCCTTTCCTTTNCCTTTCCTTTCCTTTCCCTTTCCCTTTCCCTTTCCCTTTCCCTTTCCCTTTCCTTTCCCAACCACAGTTGGTGGTGTCAAGGGCAGGGTATGGGGCTGAGTAGCTCAGAAAAACTCTCAATCTGCTCTGGTCTCATTTTACTCCCTGAGGAGCAGAGATGTCTTTTCCTCACAAACAATTTTAAGGTAATGGAAATGGCCAGTCACCACTCCTGTCACTAACTTTTGGTTCAGAGCTTTTGCCTGAGTCTCAGAAACTCTTCAAATCATGCTGAAAATAATGGGAAAAGTCCACATTTAACTTAGATGATGCAGTTTATGGCTCACTTCCCTTGGGAAGAAAATGTTCAGAGAATGGGAGCTATGATAGCGTACATTATTAAAAGTGATAATATTGGGCAGGAGCTGGAGTGCTTCCAGTTCATACAAGTACAAAAAACTCAGAACGTTGGGTATCAGGTCACTGACTCAAACCAAAAGTAATGACAACTGCAGTGAGGGTAGGAAATAATCACTGAGACTTAATAAAACTAGATGCAGTGCTATCTTTTTCTTCTGTTATCTGCTCAGTTTATCAAAAAATAAATGATGAAGGGAGTTGCAGCTGAATCTGAAAATGCCAGCAAAGGGCTGTCTAATCCAGCAGAGAAAAACTTCAGAGGAAGGGGTGGTAGAAGGTTGTCCTCACCAAAACCTCTCAGCAGTAAGGTACAAGCTCAGATCAGTGAGGGTGATGAATTCCTGAAGCAAATTTCCAGGGAGACGCAGACTGTCCCTCAGCTGAAGGATGGAGCCATTTCTAGAAGATATTCTTCAGTGCTCAACAGAAGAGTAACTGGGTGAACTTTATGGCCTGAGTGTGTAAGTTACAGGAGGTCAGACTAGGTGATATAATGGTTCTTTTCTGGCTCTAAAATCTATAAATTTATTATAAATCTTTTAGGAGCTGAAGGTGGTACCAGCAAAATCCTGAGCCACTGCTGTGAGCAAGATCTGAATACAGAATTCAAGCCTCCAAGCTTCCACACAAACGTGAGCCAGCATTTGCTGCAAGCACAGCAGCAAAACTGATACTGAAGCAGCATTTTCTGAGGGCACTGGCACTGCCTCTTGCTGTGAAAGTTTTCAGGTCTGGTCTTGGCTGAGATCTTCCTTCAGGCTTTACTGTAATATGTCATAAGAACAGGATGGCTCTGCCTATCCCCTCTGCACCCTCCTGTGCCCCTGCTCAGGGCAGGCTTTGAGGCTTGAAGGAAAATGCCCAGGCAGAATGATAGAAATAATTCTTGCCTTGTGATTTCCAGAATGGATAAATGACCTCTGTAAAACACAGCCTTCTGCCCAAGCACCTCACCCTTGGGGTCACCAGGGCAGAAGAGAGGATGCTTTTAAGATAAACTGTTCTTCCTTCATCTGGCTGGTGGAGGTGTCGTGGTGCAAGGGGAGGTTGTGATCCTGGTGGAGAGGGATGAAAGCAAAAAGGATTGAGCTAGGGAGATCCTGTTTCCCACAGAGGACAGGACAGAGATCCCCAAGACCCATACTCAGCACAATAAGGAATTTCAAGAATCCAGGGAAGGAAGCCCAGTTTTCCTGAAGGTGTGGACCACAGCCTGCCCAGAGAGGTGGTGGCTGCCTCATCCCTGGAAGTGCTCAAGGCCAGGTTGGATGGGACTTGGGGTAACCTGGTGGAGTTGAAGATGTCCCTGCTCAGAAAGCCAAGTAGGACTAAATGGCCTTTAAAAGTCCCTTCTAACCCAAACTGTTCTGTGATTCTGTGATGGCCTGGGCACATACTGAAGGCAGTAAAGTAACAGTGGCAGATTTGTAAATATACCTCTTTGATGAGGCACTTAAAATGAAGACTAAAAGACTGTTTTCTTGTCTTTCACATCTTCTACCAATCTGCCTCTGAAGAGACCCTGAGTGTCCCAATGCAAAGACCTTCTCTGCTGGTCTTGAAATCCTGCACTGGGCAGCTATGGTGAGAGGCAAAATAAACAAGTAGCTCATAATGCCAACAGCAATATAAAGCAGGCACTGAAAAACAAGCTTGCACAACTGAAAGCCACTTTTTAACATATTAAAATGTAGAATGCCTTCTGACATTATAGCACAAATGCAAAAGATTGGACCAAATCCTCCAATTTCTTTCTCTTTGAAAAGCAGGGAAAAATAAATTCCCTGTTTATGTCTCTAGTGCTGAGAGAATTACGTTTGTATATTTTTAAGACCTATTATCTGACCTGTTATCCTTACATGTAAATGTCACAAAATACCAGCACACAAACTGAAAAAATAATTTTGTCTCATTCTGCATCTTTTATCAATAAAGAACAATGGGTTTTTTTCCTCTCTCTTTAATTACACTCACAGCCATCTGCTTAACACTGTGGATAAATATGAGATGAGCAGTACTGGATGGCAAGCAATAATACTTCTTTACAAATTATGATGAATAAAGAGGAAGATGAATGTGTACAGATAGCGTATCAGCGTAATGGACTGCTTTCCAACAGACATTTTTTGTGTTCTTTGCTCTACTGCATGTAAAATTAAATCTCCAGTTCTGTGCCACAGACACTTTTGCATGAGAATAAATTCATTCTTTTCACTGAGGAAGAGACTGGTTCAATTTAAGGACAAGCTGTCCCCTTGAGCCTGAGGATTTCTAAACTGTGAATTCTTTGGAGTTTTTATCAAGATGATCCAGTGTGCTTATGGTGTTTTGTATAGTTTTGACAATGATTTAAATATTGATGTTCTGACTGCAAATCTCATCTATCCTCAACAAAACAGAACCACCAACATGACAAGAAGAGAACTCCTGGATCAGTGAGACCTTAAATAGTACATCTTATCATAAAATCCTCTTTTTGGACATACCAGATTCCAAGTTAGAAGTAATTAGAAATTTTTTTATCTCTTGTCTATGACTAATTTTTTCACTCTTACAGGAAACTTCTACTAATCCCTCCCAAGATTTTACTTTTGCAGTCAGGACACCAAGGAAAATACACACCAGTACTTAATATATATTCAATACATGAGTGTATTCAAAGTAATGATAAAAGGTTCCTAAAATAACCATTTTCTTAAAGAAAGGAGAGAAATCTTAGCTTTGATCTAAAGTTCTGGATGGATGGGCCAAATATGAAGTATTGAAATCCAGTCCTGCTCCAATCCTTGGAGACCCAAATTTACCTGACTTCATGTCAGGCTGTTAAGTGAGAGCAGTTTGGAGGAGCTGTCCCAGGTATTTTCAGGGGAAAAACCAGACAATATGGACAAAACAGGGCTGCAGAGGGTGAGTCAGATATTTAGGACAGAGATGCAGCCCTGTAGAAGGGCTCACTTTTCCTATTCACTGCAGAGGAAGCTCAGAGCTACTGTTCTCCTCATATAGGGGTTACATTTCTAAGTATTGGTGGATAAGATATTAATCCCAGGGTTTTCTCAGTATGCTTGCTTTTTTACTTTTCTATATGAGCAGATTACCTGAGGTGTTGCTTCTAAAATATACCAGAAACCTGAACATACCACAATACCAGCCTGGGGTGGGCTCTTTTTACCCAAACTGGGATGTGGGCACTCCTTCTCACCTGTGAGAACAAACTGACAGCATTCCTACATGCCTCCTATCAATTACTCCATATCTAGATCTTATTTTATCATTTTCTAGGTCATGAGCCTATTTCTCTCTTTGTGTAAGTCCCTCTTTTTCCTTTATGTGTAAAGACCAATTTGCACTGAGTGTCACATGTAGACAGATGAGCTGCATTCTGTCACTTAGAGATCTTTGCTGTTGCTGGGCTGAACTTTGTGTGGTGAGAAAGAAGGGAGCACTTAAAACCCAGTCCTTGAGGAACAGCGGTAGGGTCTGGCCCAGCCTGTGTTGTCCATTGTCCCTTGGGATGGGCAGGACTCACTGAGGTTAACTGAAGAGGCAGAAGGAAGCCACAAGCACTCCCCTGGAGCACTGGGAGCAGCTGTTCCAGACAGAAAACTGAGGGTTTGTCACCTCTGAGCAGAGGGGCTGAGACACCTCCTTTCCTGCTGGCGCTCAGTGGGAGCACAGCAAGCACTGACCTGGAAGCCAAGGAGCCTCCACGTGTGTGGGCACCACAACCCGAGGAGCTCTTGCAGGTTGACCCCCAGTCCTCTCCTCTCCGTGACAGCTCCAGAGGCTCTTCCCTCACCTGGGAAGTGCCAGACCCCCCAGGTGTCCTTGCTGGCTCCATGGAGCAGTCAGTGGCACAGGCTCAGGGGTGAAGGAAATGTCACTCCTGTATTTCCCCCATCAGGAAATGCCTCTCCTGAGCTCTCCTGCTGGACATCAGCCTGTGGCGAGCTCTGATTTGCTTCTATCAGTAGTGCTTTCCAACAACATTGAATTTTGATAAATTTCATCTCCTCTTATTTCAAACACTTCTAATTTGATTTAAAAGACCCTCTACCAGTGTCCTAAGCACAGTTTATATTACTAAAGTACATTATTGGTTTACCAGAGCAATTTTGCTGTCATCTCCTGTTGGTTTTTGATTTTTTTTTTTTTACTTTTGTTGAGGTTGGGATTGAAGGTATTTGAGATGATAGCTCACGTTTAGGCTTAGATGTTTATTATTTCTTATTTACATTATAGTCTCACAGCAGTGAGTTTTGTGGTATTTTACTAACAAGGTATAAAATGGTTAACTATTTTTGGTTATAATGTTTTTTAAGGTTAAACTATTTAATTAAGAAATTATACTTAAATTATTTTTACTTTTAACTTAATAACTAATTACTTGAAGTACACAATGTGGACTTTTGTTAATAATTATAAAATACCACCCAAACCCATGAAGAAGAAGGAAGAAGAAGGTATAGAAAAATTACTAACTTTTGCTGTAAAACTTTTATCTTGCTTTATATATATTATTATATTCTAAAGCTCTAAAGTTTCTGCTTTGTGATATTACATACTTTTAATTAACTACGCACCCATAATCTCAGTGTTATTAATTAATTTTGTAAGTTTTCTTCACGGCCTCAGGTCAGATGCAGTGCTCTACTGGGAGTCAGAGTCTCTCAGCACAGAAAGCCTAAAATTCTCAGCATCCAGGACTCCCAACAATTTCCCTTTTCCTGTGAACTCTCTTATCAATGGTCCCAAAATACCATGGCTATGGATATTGATTTCTCTCAGCTCTGTGCAATAAAGCCAAGATCATATCTGTGCATCCAGCAAGCTCCTTCATTTGGGAAGGTCTTCTGCAAAAAATAAGTAACCTTAACTATAATTTCAGAATTAGCTTTGACTTACTGCAGATTTGTTTTCTTTTTTGGTTTGGGTTTAGGTTTTTTGTGTTTGTACTGGAGGAGAAATAGAAAAACAACCCATTGTTGATTTCAAGTCTGGAAGCTTTTGGCTGTGTTTGAATCTGCCTTGTTGGCCGTGTAAATCTGAAGTGGAAGCATCTTCAGAACCAATTTTTAAGCCTGTCTTTTCTGCTTTTTTTTCTTGGACATGATAAGAAAAAGAAAATGAAAAATGAAGATAGGCCTCAAACTACAAAGAGGGATTTTAAATTACTCTGTTCTCTCTCTCATACATTTCATGCACCAGCATCTGAGGAGCCAAGCACAAACAATAATAGCAATGCTGGTGCTTTTTTCAGTGACAAGGCATTTTGCAAATATTAATCTGAAGAGTAAAGGAAACAACACAAACAAGTATTATTAAAGAGAAGGAGAGAAATTACTGTAATACATATGTAAAGGAAAGTTAAGTCATTTTACAAGGACATTGGAACAGAAGTCTTAAGGAACATCCTGTATCAGGAAATACATTCTCTAGTTCCTCATCATAATTTTTCTACATTAATTTATACAGGTCTTTCTTAAAAACAAATAGGCACTGGAACAGGTTGCTCAGANTCTCTAGTTCCTCATCATAATTTTTCTACATTAATTTATACAGGTCTTTCTTCAAAACAAATAGGCACTGGAACATGTTGCTCAGAGAAACTGTGGCTGCCCCATCCCTGGAAATGTTCAAGGCCATGCTTGATGGGACTTGGAGCAGTCTGGGACAGTGGAAGATGTCCCTGCCCATGGCAGGGGGGGACCAAGGTGATTTTAAGCTTCCTTCCAACCCAAACCATTCTATGACTCTACATGGAAATAAAATCATGACATGAGTGAGGGAAAGAGGAACATTTGCTCATAGAAAAATTGGGGTTGCACTGAAATGTAGAAGTACTTAATCCTCTCAATATTTGGAGAATTTCATTGTACTAACATTGGGTATTTGCATAATCTGATTAGTTGTTTCTCTATTACAAAAGGGAGAAAAACAATAAAGTATAAAATTCTGGTTTCTGTTCAGCTATCTAAATTTTAATAAAATCAAGATTAGTGGAGACCTGGGATTCCTTAGTTAACCAAATGCTCAGAGAGTTCTTGCACTTCCTCACAATAGACTGAAATATATACTGAAAATCAAGGTAACTCAAAAAGCATCCAAACATTCTTCACTGTATTTAACCAAAAAGGCTGCTACAAGGAAAAGCTTTGGCTCTGGTGTTCAAGATGCTAAAAAAAAAAAAAAAAACAACTGTCATATATTAAAGTAACTTTGGTTTGAATATATGCTGGGAGGATTGACATAAATGACCAAATCCAGACTTAGTCAGCTAGCCTGCTCTCAAATCTTCACCTTGCTGCTCCTTTACTCCATTAGGTCAGTTTAATCAGTCCTTTAGGTGAGGTTAATAAAGCACTTGAATAAAAAGCTCTACTAGCAAGTACTTCTGCAAATGTTATTTGTTTCTGATGACTCTTGAATCAGAATTCTTCTATACAGAATATATTTAATCTGATAATACTGGAACGGGTCAAAGGAGAGAGAATTGAAGAAGCATTAACTTTTGTGAATGTAATAAAACTCCATCCTCTAAAGCCTTTCTTATTAGTAATGAGTTTTCAGTTTTCCATTCCTGGGAGATTATTCTCACAAGGTCATCTAGAATTTGTGGACACAGTCAGAAGCAAAAACAACAACAAATTTTGGTAACCTATTTGGCTGTCTTGTTTACAGGCATTTACTCCCCAGATTTTGTTATGGCCTAAATTCTGTTCATGATTGTGAAACAAGCAAAAGTCCAGGGGCCTTAAACTGAAGGAGAGCAGGTTTAGATTAGATTTTAGGAATAAATTCTTTACTGTGAGGGTGGTGAGGCAGTGGAATAGTTTGCCCAGAGAGGTTGTGGACTCACTATCCCTGGAAGTGTTCAAAGGCAGGTTGGATGGGGCTTGGAGCAAACTGGGATAGTGGAAGATGTCCCTGCCCGTAGCAGGGGTTAGAACAAGATAATTTTTCAGGTCCCTTCAACCCAAAGCACTGCTCTATTTTCTGTGATTCTGTGCATTGATGCAAAGCTCAGCTTGTCTGAACACCAGCTGAGCAATTTGCCCTGATTCCATTACCCCTGTGATTTGCACCATGATCAGGACTGAAAGCAAAGAAATATGGCAAGAGGTACAAGCAAGGCAAAACCACGTGGAATTTCAGAAAGGTACTTAGATGCTGGCTGGTTCCTGGCTCAGTGATGTTGTAAATGAGCCAATCAAAAGGTCTCCGGAATAATTTAGCCCACAGCTCCAATTTTCAGTAAGGCTTCATGGCTGGGACAATAGCATTTTCACAGATGTGAGTCTGGGAGTCATTAATGTTGGAAAATGGTCACACTCATCCCTCCCCCCAGATGGAGCCCGGGCACCATAACTGTGCTACCAGCTTTATGCATTCTCACACATCATGTGTTTTTATCATAAAAACAAATGTAGCATCCAAAAAATATAGTGTTTTATTTACAGCCTATTGGGAACCAATTTACTGCACTATAGGTCTGAAAATGAAGCTGTAAAGTGGCACTAGAAAGGCACAAGTCTGATGGCCAGCCACTGCAACTGTTAGTGTTCAGGAACACATAATCACAGAATATGATTATATGCAGGTGCTTTTATTGAAGAGCTCTGGGTGTCAGGGGTACAAAACCAAATCTGACTCTGACATGGATTCGAGATGAATATGTTTTTATATCCTATCATTATATAACTACATATTGATTATCAAACTTATATTGTTCTCTTGTATATATATATTGATCTCATCGAAGCATGGATTCTTGTAATCTCCATCATACCCCCCAAACATCAAGCCATGATTCTTGTTACAATTAAACAATAATCACATCAAATTACCAAACAATCATCACATTTAACAGTCATATCATTTATTTATCATATAACAATCATGTCATTTGTCATAATCATAAGATGATTATAGATGTGCAGTTTCGCATGATCCACTAAAGACAAAGCCTAACATTTTCCCAGGGCCTACCAGGCCCAACCTTTCTTTCCAGCTCCTCTGAATATCCCATGATTTTAGAAACATTTTATCCCTGTACTATCACAACCTGTGGCCATAAGGACACGGGGCACTCTGGGACTGGCACTCAGGGAGCACCAGGGGCTGCTCGCCCATGGAGAGGGGTGGCTGACACGGGATGTGAGAGGCTGCTCTGAGGACTTCCACAAACCCTCTGTGTGCAGGGAAAAGGTGTTTCATCAGAATAATGGGGCTGTGAAGCTGAAAAATCACGTGCAAAAAAGAAAAAAATAAAAATGTTTTGGGAGACCAAGATGTGATATAGGTAGGTGTCATGGTGATGGAAAGCATCACTTCCCTAAATGCCTCCCATGCAAAACCATGACAGTAGGAAAGCTGGAGCATCCTAAAAATCCCTAGCTCAAGAGGAAGGAAGTCTGGATTACTCCATTTCTGGCTGCATTAGTATATAGCTTAGGAGCTCTGAAAATCAAGCCTTTTTTGACTGTTTTAATTTGAGTCTGACTCCCAAAATAAAAATTCCTATTCTTAGGAAGTCGTGTGAGTTGAAACAGGAAAGAACTTCAGTAAGAGGCAATTTCTGCATATAACCAATATATTTTTCCAACAGCAAAAAATTTCATTTTTTATCTTCCTACAGCAAAAATCACTGAAAAATCTGGGGAAAAAAAATAAAAGCACCCACTATGCTATTATAACCCCTGAAAAGTGACTGACTAAGGACATCTAATATTGCAGTACAATAGAGAAAGGTTAAACTCTTTTTTTAGTTATTCACACACACACAAATTTTGTGTAACTTTTCTTACATGGATATTTTAATTGTATCAATAACATAGAAATATCTGATTTCCTCTGTAAAGACAGATGGAAATATGCTTGTAATGTGCATGAATGTCTGTAACATACAGAATGGTACACATTGAATACTGTTTAATGCATTTAGTACACTTAAGAGCATAACTCTGTCACATTAGGGATATCACTATGATTTAATTATTGTAAGAATAGGTAATGAATTATTTCTTTATCAAAGTGATAGGTGCATTTCCTTCCTGCATATTCTCATTCCTGAATTCCCCTTCAGTGCACTGCAAAAAAAAGAAGGTGCTTTCAACAAACCATCCACAATGAGAGTTAAAAGTAAGGAAGGCAGAAGAAAAAAAAATCTGGTGGCAAAGAGAAGAAAATAAACCTCTGTGTGGGGAAAGATTTTCAGTTTCAGTCTCTGGTGGAGACTGTATTAGCATTTGATAAAGTATGGCCAGAATAAGCAGCAATTAGCAAAAAGCACAGGAGCTTGCAGTGCATTAATAGAGGAGTTACAGCAGCACAATTAAAAGCTGGGAAGGCATGGACAGTCACAAAGCCATGAAGTCAACCAGGGGATTCACTTGAGCAGAGCAAGGGGTATTTGGCAGGAGGTGACACCAAATGAGCCCTGTGGTCTTGCTGATAGGGACCAGAAGGAGCAGGGAGTTGTGTTGTTTTCCTACCTTCCTGTCTGGCTTCAGACAAATCCTGTTCCCCATCCCTGCCTTGCCTCCCCACCTCTGACCACCTGTTATAGGAATGAACTCCTCAAGCCTGTTCCTCAGTCAGGCCTGACCCTCTCAGCTCATCAGGAGCTCAGCACAGCTGAGGTGCCCAATTAGGAACCAGTTTTCCAAAGGCTGTTGAGAGTCTCTGCAGAGAGAGGTCACAAAAAATTCGTATCTGCCTGAGGGGATCTCAGTGATGTCTCTGTCCCCTCCTTTCCAGGCACTACAGGGCAATGTAACCATGTCCCAGAATGGATCATTTCTGCAGACCAGGGGAGGTGCAGGTGTTCCAGAGTGTTGTGATGATGCTCAATCTGCCAAGACATAGCAAGTTTCTAATGTGAACTTGCAATTTTTCAAAGATTTACAATGCACACAAATCCACTGTGCTTCCCCACCCTTTCCAGAATGGACCTCTCGTCCAAAACTGACAGGCATTGTTCTCCTCTGGATTTAATAACCACTAGCACTAGCACTAAGAAGTTTTCTAATTTCCTCACGTCTTATTAGAGCAGATAAAACAATTATTTCTTGCTATTTGCATTAGTGGAAGAGGCTTAGCCATTTTTCCTATGTCCAAATAAAAAAGCAGCTTGAATCAGACCATTTGGCCACAATGTCTCAAGTCTGGCAAAGCTTAGAAAGGCAAATTTTATGAACTTCAGTAAGGGAAGCATGAATTTTATACTGTCACCTGAACTAAGCAACAGGGCCAGCTGATGTGGAAAATATACTCACTTTGCCTCCCCTTTTGCTCTCACACACCCTTTAATTTTCAGCATTAATTAATTTTTCATTTCCAGCTAACATTCCTGAGCAATACAATCTGCTGGAGCCGAGATTTGTTGGAAATTGCTCTGCTGCCTTTTCTTTCCCATTTGTATAGCCAGATGAATCAGATACTATCAATTGATTAATCAACATGTTCACTTTCTCTCCTCCATAACTGTGAACACGAGAATGAATATTTATGAGAGCGTGTAATTAGGCACTTGATTTTGTAAATCATCTGGTGATGCTGTCAGTGAGTTTCAGTTTGCAGATAGGCTTCAAGGCTTACGTATCTTCATGAAAGAAATTATTAATTTCCACAATAAGGAATTGGAAGAAAATATAGTTCTGTTACCACACATAATTTACAAAATTATAATTATGGTGTTGTTTGCTACATACTTCAGCAAAGATCTTATAGAAATGGGCTAATGAGCTAAAGGAGGAGAAAAATCAGGACATGGCAGCATCAAGATTTAGTCTGAGCTCTCTACATGAAAATGCTTCAGTTTTACATTGTCCCCCTGAATTTAGAAGTTTCTCTTTAATAAAATTAATCTTTTTGTTTGGTTGGTTGCCTTTTTCTGGTTTTTTTTTTGTTCAGTGTGGCTTTGACNATTATATAAATATATAAAACTATTATAAATAATAAAACTCTTTATAAATATATAAAACTATTATAAATAATAAAAATAAAAATAAAAACAATTATTAAAGATGCAGCAAAATTTTAAATATCTTCCAACTTTTTCCAGTATCTTCAGGTTCTGCTCTGTGTTTATAAACTGCAAAAATAATCAGAAGAACAAAGCTAGTATGTTTTATACTGAGAAATTTCCAAAGTTTTACACTTTTTTTTTCTTTTTTAAACAAAATATTAGGCATTCGTATTTAGAGTATTATTCAACTTTTTAAATTAAGTACACTGCATGATTTCTTTTGGATATCACCAGGTTCTTTACACTCTCTGGTTAGTTTCCTGTNAGAAGAAAATAAACCTCTGTGTGGGGAAAGATTTTCAGTTTCAGTCTCTGGTGGAGACTGTATTAGCATTTGATAAAGTATGGCCAGAATAAGCAGCAATTAGCAAAAAGCACAGGAGCTTGCAGTGCATTAATAGAGGAGTTACAGCAGCACAATTAAAAGCTGGGAAGGCATGGACAGTCACAAAGCCATGAAGTCAACCAGGGGATTCACTTGAGCAGAGCAAGGGGTATTTGGCAGGAGGTGACACCAAATGAGCCCTGTGGTCTTGCTGATAGGGACCAGAAGGAGCAGGGAGTTGTGTTGTTTTCCTACCTTCCTGTCTGGCTTCAGACTAATCCTTTTCTCCATCCCTGCCTTGCTTCCCCACCTCTGACCACCTGTTATAGGAATGAACTCCTCAAGCCTGTTCCTCAGTCAGGCCTGACCCTCTCAGCTCATCAGGAGCTCAGCACAGCTGAGGTGCCCAATTAGGAACCAGTTTTCCAAAGGCTGTTGAGAGTCTCTGCAGAGAGAGGTCACAAAAAATTCGTATCTGCCTGAGGGGATCTCAGTGATGTCTCTGTCCCCTCCTTTCCAGGCACTACAGGGCAATGTAACCATGTCCCAGAATGGATCATTTCTGCAGACCAGGGGAGGTGCAGGTGTTCCAGAGTGTTGTGATGATGCTCAATCTGCCAAGACATAGCAAGTTTCTAATGTGAACTTGCAATTTTTCAAAGATTTACAATGCACACAAATCCACTGTGCTTCCCCACCCTTTCCAGAATGGACCTCTCGTCCAAAACTGACAGGCATTGTTCTCCTCTGGATTTAATAACCACTAGCACTAGCACTAAGAAGTTTTCTAATTTCCTCACGTCTTATTAGAGCAGATAAAACAATTATTTCTTGCTATTTGCATTAGTGGAAGAGGCTTAGCCATTTTTCCTATGTCCAAATAAAAAAGCAGCTTGAATCAGACCATTTGGCCACAATGTCTCAAGTCTGGCAAAGCTTAAAAAGGCAAATTTTATGAACTTCAGTAAGGGAAGCATGAATTTTATACTGTCACCTGAACTAAGCAACAGGGCCAGCTGATGTGGAAAATATACTCACTTTGCCTCCCCTTTTGCTCTCACACACCCTTTAATTTTCAGCATTAATTAATTTTTCATTTCCAGCTAACATTCCTGAGCAATACAATCTGCTGGAGCCGAGATTTGTTGGAAATTGCTCTGCTGCCTTTTCTTTCCCATTTGTATAGCCAGATGAATCAGATACTATCAATTGATTAATCAACATGTTCACTTTCTCTCCTCCATAACTGTGAACACGAGAATGAATATTTATGAGAGCGTGTAATTAGGCACTTGATTTTGTAAATCATCTGGTGATGCTGTCAGTGAGTTTCAGTTTGCAGATAGGCTTCAAGGCTTACGTATCTTCATGAAAGAAATTATTAATTTCCACAATAAGGAATTGGAAGAAAATATAGTTCTGTTACCACACATAATTTACAAAATTATAATTATGGTGTTGTTTGCTACATACTTCAGCAAAGATCTTATAGAAATGGGCTAATGAGCTAAAGGAGGAGAAAAATCAGGACATGGCAGCATCAAGATTTAGTCTGAGCTCTCTACATGAAAATGCTTCAGTTTTACATTGTCCCCCTGAATTTAGAAGTTTCTCTTTAATAAAATTAATCTTTTTGTTTGGTTGGTTGCCTTTTTCTGGTTTTTTTTTTGTTCAGTGTGGCTTTGACCTAAATCTTAAAATGCTTGATGAGCCTTGAGCTGTAGAAATCACTTTGATAGTACTCAGATTTTTAGTTAAAACTTCATATGCATTTTTACTTTGCTATGTTTTTGACAGTGATGAGAAAAATGACACAGCTGTGATCAGAGTGGTGCAGATCTTATAGGGATNGATATCACCAGGTTCTTTACACTCTCTGGTTAGTTTCCTGTGTGGATAAATTGGTCTAACATGTACATATCTCTCTCAGGAGAGGATGTAGCACTGAAGTGGATGAGACTCACATTATGAGTCATAAAAGCAGTGCAGAGAGCTGAAGCCAGGACACAAGAATCCCAGCAAAGCCATTTGCTGGGATTCTCCCAGGTGATGCAGCTGGCTTGGTGTCAGACCTGCAGAGAAGCAGAAAGGAAAGGAAATTCTGCATTAGCATCACTTTCCTGAGCACAGATGAATCCTGTGCTTGACATTTCTGTGTCACTTTTAATTTGTGCAGGGCAGAAGAAAGAGCTCCATATTGGCACTGCTGGGTTCAGAAGTCTGAGGCCTAAATTTTTGCTTTTCTGAAAACCCTCTGCCATGGAACAAGACCCCACAGAGCAGGAACAGCTCTTTGTGGATTCAGAGCTCCAAATTTCTGTAGAAAGCTGTGAGATTTGGTCCATAACCGTGGGCCATGGCTTTAAACTGAAAGGAGGTAGTTTTAAATTGGATATTAGAAAGAAATTCTTCCCTGTGAGGGTGGTGAGGCCCTGGCACAGGGTGCCCAGAGAAGCTGTGGCTGCCCCTGGATCCCTGGAAGTGTCCAAGGATGAGCTGGATGCGGCTTGGAGCAACCTGGGCTAGTGGAAGGTGTCCCTGCCCATGGCAGGGGGTGGAACCAGGTTTCTTCCTGCATGAATAAAGTGTTGAGTTTGATCATTTAGATCATTTAGATAGTCTCTGTTTGACCTACAGTTTCATTTTTTTGGGGGAAAAAATCTTTTAAAATATAACAAGTTAAATTATTTCAGTTTTAGGAAAAAAAAAGAGGGAAAATTTCACACAAGCAAAAAATCCTTTCTCAGCCAAATCTGTGGAAGGCTGACTCTAATCCCTGTCCTTTGTGCAACAGCGGGGGGAAAGCCTTGTATGATGTTAAAAAATGAAGATTAGTCTGTTCATTCTCTGAAGTCAGGGGTGCTCCATTTCTTTCCTTCAGAAACTGTTTAATAAAAATAACTGAAATAATCCCAAATGAAGATATTAATGTTCAAAAACTGACAAAGGAAGAGAGAAAGAATTTGGGCAACATTGGATTTCAGATTTTCAAGGAAAACATGAGTACTTCTGTGAGAAAAGAAAAAAAAAATCAATCCAAACTCAACATTATGATAAAGGGGGGTCTAATATTAAATAAAAAAATAAAAATACTATCAGTCACTAATTTAATTGGGAGGATTTCTTGAAGTTCTTATTCCCATTTAAGTGCTTTTTGAGCTTTCCTGGACTATTTTCCTTAATTTATCCAGAAGCAGTGAACTTCACTGATGATGTCTTGTTTCCAAAAGCATTCTATTATGCTTGTCAGCTTTTTCTGAAAGGAAATGAGTTGCATATCCATCCCATCCTTGCTCTTTGTTCTCATCTATAAGACTCTAATTAATCTTTTCACTACCTATCTTTTTGCTTTCACTCATCTGCTCCCTCTCCATTCCCTTTTGCTCTCTTAATCCTCTTCCATTTCCACTCCTTTCTGCTTTTTTTCTTATCTGTGTTTTATACCATCAATTATGTTGCTTCCAAAGTCCAAGAGTGACCCAGTAAATAACACTCCTCTCTTTCTTTAAACCATTTCTTCAAATATTCCCTCATCTTCCATTCTCTTCCTCACTGATGCCAGCAGCATCTTTTTCCCTGAACTGATTTCTGTGGTATAAATGACACTTACAGGGCTCATAGATTTTTTTATTAGGGCTGAAATAAGCCACAAGGAACCTCAAAAAAGAGTGAAATATGTAATTAATCAAACAAANTTTTTTTTTTTTTTTAGTGAATAATAATTCTCAGGGGAAGTACCCATCCTATGTGATCTTTCTCTATGTTCTTGAAACTGAATATACTCACTGTCTAATTTATTGTCTAATTTAATTTTTATTTGATGACATTTCATGAGTAATGTAATTACTTACTCATTAAATGAGTAAGCAGTAATGGTCAATCTGAATCATGAACAATTACCCTTGAGATGCAAAAAATTCAGAAAAATCCTGAAAATTTTTCAGCTGGAAAATAAATCAGACACGAATACATGAATTTTAGTGTTCACCTCTCCTGACAAAGTAGAATATAGAATCTAAATCCCCTGAAGGGTGTGAGCTCCCTAAAGAGGAGCAGGACCAGAATTTCACTTCTAAAAGGACCCCTTCAAACTGGGCACATTTGAATGGAGTCTCAAAGCCATAAAGTTGATTACTCCTTGCCAAGTGCTCCAAACCTCAGCAGAGAGCTGCACTTTCACACGGCCTTGCAGAGGCTGATGAGATCTGACAAGTGCCATATTTATGGAAATGCAAAATCTTTACTGCACTGACACCCCTGTCACCCAAGACAGATCAAACATAGAAGAGAATCGGCCTCCAGCACTTAAATTGAATATTTAATAACTATTAGAAGGAACTAAGCAGGCAGGACTTGCACTGCTGACAGCTGGAGGAGTCCCACCCATTTATTAGGAACTTAACTAGTCTGGACAAGAAGCCAAAAGGCTCCTAATTTTTTTTGCTTCCACAACTGAATTGGATAATGCCCCATTTCATTTCCAGAGGCGTATGAACAGTTTTGACAAATCCACTGATGAGTGTGACCCGCAATAATCATGGAAAAGAGGCCACAAAAAGTGATTGTGATGAGTTCAGTCATAATTCTGATGCTTTAAGTTTTAGCTTTCATATTTTCCAGATTCTGTACTGCATTAGTACATAACTCTGAACTTCATATAAAGTGTTAGCAAGTTCTCCTCACAGTGTAGTCAGACAAAACAATCCTTTCCCAGATGGGAACCAAGGACACCGTAGCAGCTTCAGTCCCAAAAGGTGCAAACAACAGCAAATTGAGGAGAGCAGATGGGGAGGATGGGACTTCATAACATGAAGCTGTAATTGGGCAATTAACCCCAATATGTAAATGGACCAAAACTTATAAAAGTGTGAAAATGTCTGACCCGGAGTCCATCTTGGCCAGAGCCCCAGCCAGGCTCCTGCACTGCCCAAGGTGTATCCTTTAAAGGCTTTTTAATAAATCCCTCCTTTATTCCTTTAACTCTGTCCAGCCTCTGTTCTAGGTAGACTCTCAAGGCATCAATTCCATTGTATTATATTTAGCAAAATGTAGGGATTTTTTCATCAGACACATTTTCCTCTCACTGTGAGAGCAGCATAGAGGGTAAGCCATTAATGCTGATGAGACCCACAGCTCACATTACAGCCCCCAGCAGTTGGGTTCTCTGGGTATTAGCTACCAGTGTCTCAGTCTTTTAACAGCTTATTGCCCACTAAACCAATTCCCTTGGTGTGCACAACAGCACACACACAGGGCAATAAACCATGTCTCATTCTGCAGCTCCCTGTGCATTCTTGTAAACACAAAAGCATTCTGCAGAGCATCCAGCAGCAGGAATTATGTGGCTGACATTCTGCTACAGGAGGCTGTAAATCGTGTGTTTGCACAGTGATGTCAGTGAGACAAGTTGATTTAGTGCTTTGCAGCTGCTGGATGTTCAGGTCTCATATCATAGGTCCTGGTCCTGGAAGCTCCTCTAACATTGTTCATCATAGAATCATGGAGCCCAAATCATGGTTTGGGGTGGAAGGGACCCTAAAGATCATCTTGTTCTGAGCCCCAGCCATAGGCAGGGACACCTTCCACTAAACAGATTGCTCCAGCCCCCATGCAGCCTTGCCTTGAACTCTGCCAGGGATGGGGCATCCACAATTCCTTCCTAAAGAATATCCTTTTAAAAAGTGTTGGACAGTGGGTTTGAACCATTTAAATCCAGCAATAATAAGTAACCACAGGAGCTGATTTTTCCATCTTCTCATTTCTCCCTGGGCAACCATTAATCTCCTGTCTCAAAGGAGGCACTGGCTCCTCAAGGATGAACCAGGAACAAATTAACACACAGAGTCCAACCACGCTCTCAGAATGAGCCCAGCTGGACGTGCTCCAGCACAGGAGCAAAACACCTGCTTGATTCAGAAGGTATTGGCTGAGGTGCTGTGCTGACACATCTCCACTGCTGTGCTCATTCATCTGCCTTGCCTTCCTGAGCTGAGTTACAGCCCTGCCATGGCCCAGCTCTGCCTGAGGGGCTCGGTGTCCCTGCAAGGCTGACTGAGGATCTGCCAGCCAGGTCAGTGTGGGCATCATCACAGCCTGATGGGCTCCACCCTCCTCTCACCCACCCTCCTGCTTCTCCTGGCTGTTTCTGAGATGAATTCAAGTGTGAGGGAGGCTGTGTCTGATATCATGCAAAGGTGGTGGTATTTGTGGAAAGGACAGAGCCAGGCTTTTCAAAAGCTGTTGTTTTATTTGTCTGCTCATCTGCTTGTTTTTAAAATTTTAATGGTTTTTATATGTTGCTCGTTGAAGTGAGGAGAGAGAAGGGAGCACTGGAGAAGGGCATGAAGGTGATACTGAATTCAGATAAATAGGGAGGTTCAGGCTGGATATTAGGAAAAAGTGTTCACTGAAAGTGAAGTTATTGGAACAGGCTGCCTGGCAAAGTGGTGGAGTCATCAGCACTGGAATTGTTCAAAAAACAAACAGACGTGGCACTTTGTGATATGGTTTAGTGGGTAGGGTCAGATTCAGCTGAAGGCTGGACTTGATGATCTTGAAGGCCTTTTTCAACTTTAATAACTCTATGCTTCTAAAGATATTTGTCATTTGGAACTATAGGGAGGTTGTGTCTCAGTGAGACAGTCTGAATGCAAGAAAGGAACAGAAAAGCCACCTCACTAATGAGTGGGTTAAAGCAGGGGCTGGGTTTGTGCAATTCACCCTCTGGAGTGTCTCCCCTTGCCGTGGTACCCCCGAGATGTGCAGCTCAGCACAGCCACTGCAGGCAAGGACTGGAAATAAAAATCCTGAAAATGCACAGCAGCTGCCTTGCTCCCAAGCTCCCTGCAGAGAGGACTTCAGGAAGCTCCAGGGAGGTCAGATACCAGCTGTGCCAGCCCCCAGACCATGCCTTGTGCCCAGCATGGGGCAGGGGGGTCTCCTGCAGCCTGCAAAGGTCATTTAGCCTCTTTTCCTGCTGTATTTTCCTCCTCACAGGAGGGCAAACAAGGTTAATGCTCGGGGGAAAGGCACACAGAGATGTTTCCAAGGGAACAGGGCAGATCCAAGGTGGGGCAAAGGAATGGACAACAACCCTGTGCCTTGCAGATGGGGGGCTCTGGAGAGGTGGCAGAGGTGGGAGAGATGGGGAGAGACAGTGGAATGTCACAGCTGCTGGCACACACGCTGCTGAGATGCCAATGGGAAGTACCCAAAAGAGAAGGTGATAGTCCCTGTGTCTCCTTTACCAGCTGAAAAGGAGGAACATTCCAGCACTTGAAATTGATTCAGGCTTTGAACCTCATTCTTTCACTTAGCTCAGCTGCCCTGGGGACTTTGAGGGTGTTTGGGAGGGACTGGTCTCCATTTCAGCCTTCTAGCAGGTACACACACAACTGAAGCAAATTTTGCTGTGTGCTGTGTCTTTCCACTGGAGAAAACTTCAGTGACTCACTTGAACAAGAGCCTAAGTGAATCTTATTGTGTTTTCTAAAAGAGTTTTTGTGTGTACAGGCACTTTAGCCGTGGTTTCTTCCAGTTTTGTTCAGTAAAAACTCTGCCTAGGAATTTTTTGAGGAAGCCTTTGGATACTGCACCTACTCAAATACTGATTGGATTATTTGGAGGTTTTTTTCTTCTAACTCTGGGAAAATCATCCTGTACATATTAACTTAATTTCCATATGTGCCTTTTTAAAGGTTTCTAAACACAGGGCACCAAAATTCCCCACCACATTATACCTGGTCATCAGACCAGGAGTCTCCCATAGGTGCTGTGCTGTATCTGCCAGCTCTGGCCCTTGTCTCAGCCATCCATCACAGGGCATATCAAAGCCTCTCAAACTTAATCTATATATTTGATTCATGACCAGTTTTGTCATTAGCTGAACGTATGAATTGTTGTCAGGTTTTATTCTCATTTTGTATTCTGACAAATAAGCTTTACAGAACATTTCTCTAAAGCTTTGGTAACGCTAGCTAAATATTCAGAAAGAGTAAGGGGATACAGTGCAGGGGAGAATTACCATCTTAATGAGGTTTGTCTCATTAAAGAGTTTCACTCAATTAGTTTCACAGATTTTGCTTCAAGAATAGGAGCACAGAGCTTTACATATCTGTAGCTAATTTTGGCTTATTTAAAACTAAGAGACCAACCTGCCAAAAATTACTTAAGTGGAAGGACGGTAATGAATATGGTCTTGGATCTTTCAAAAGTGTATGGTTTTGAATCAGGAAATTAGATGAAAATACATTGTCGATTTTACTTACATAAGAAATGTGTTGGCAATTTCCCCAAGCAAAATGTGATCACTTCAGCATAAAACTCTATTTGTCATACAAAGACCTTTGGTGTTCAGACAGCTCAGATTTGCATTATTTCCCAAAAACTCTGCATGCACATTCTGCTCTCTGACCTATGATTAGAGATTGTCAAAGGTCTTAGGCTGCAGTGCTGTCATCTGCTGATAATGTGAAAGTGTCACCTGCACACAGAGTGACATTTTATCTGTCTGAACAGGGCTGCTTTTCCTAGCCTGTCACTTCTTGTCGTGTGGGTTTTGTCAGATTTCCCCCTGAATTGTGCTCTACTCTGCACCCCTTGGATAGCACAAAACCCACAGAGCTCAGCAAAGCTGCATTAAGGATCAGCTGAGAAGAAAAAACATCTTCTACAACATCCAGCAGTGCGTGGTTAGGGAAAGGATGCCAAAACAAGGGAAGAATACAGAGCTGCTCTTCTCCACACACTCTGGCAGTGTGAGATTTAGGGATTTCAAAAGCTGAGGAAACACTATGTTGGAAGACCCAGGAGACTTTCTCCAGATGCAGTTAATTTTTTAACCCATGTGCAATGTTTGCAACTAAATGAACTTCACTGAGGGGCTTCCTCAAATGCAAAAGAGATGAGGCTGATGTGCTGTGCACAACACAGCGAGGGAATACGATCCCCTGCAGCGGCAAAAACTGAGATATATTGGAGCAGTTCACCCAGAAAAGGTGAAACTGAGGTGCTCAGTGTCCTGGGTAGTCAAGGCAGCTTTTCTGCATCTGATATATGAACAAACCAGTCACCAGCTTGTGCCCCAGGCCACCCTGCAGTGTGCAATGCTCTAAAAATTCAGAAGGTCTGATGCACCTCACCATCTGCTCTGAAACTGCCTCTAAAGGAGCTGGGCACCTGCCTGGAGAATAAGAGGCACTTTTAGGAAATGGCACAACTGACCTCCTTTGGCATGGGATGAATCACCTCCAAAATCCTTGCTCCTCACAGGGAGCCTTTGGCAGGCTGGTGTGCAGAGGCTGAGCCCCGTGTTTGGTCAGGTGAAATCTCACTCTGTTCCCAGGGCATACATAACTCAACCTGCCTGCTGAAGCACAAGAGGAAGGACAGGAAATCAGCTTTGTGCCTGATCCAGAACCCAGCAGCATCAGCAGAGGCTCTGCCACTGACTGCATGCCTGATCTGAGGCTGTTGTCTCTGTGGCTCTCTAAAGAACTTTGCCCACAAGAGTTTTCAGTACTTTATACTCTATGGAAAAATTCCCTTCTCCCTCCCCAAGACATCCTGAGATACTGGTAGACTCCAGATTTTATATTAAAGAGTATGGATTTCTGACATTTTTATGGTTGGTTTAGGTATTTTTCCAGTATCAACAGCTTTCAGCAAAATGCTTTGCCTTTAAATCTCTTGGAGTTGCTGGGGTTTTTTTCTTGAAAGCAATTTTTGAAGGAGAGAAACAAATAGTATTAATTTTTTTTTTTGCTTCCATTCACTTAGTTTTAAACTAAATCTTTTTGCAATAGTTTTAGAATGAGAGAACCACAGAGTGGTTGAGGTTGGAAAGGACCCCACACACAACCTTGTTCTAGCCCCTGCCATGGGCAGGGACATCTTCCACTCTCCCAGGGTGCTCCAAGCCCCATCCAATTCATCCTTGGACACTTCCAGGGATCCAGGGGCAGCCACAGCTTCTCTGGGCACCCTGTGCCAGGGCCTCCCACTCTCACAGGAAAGAATTTCTTTCTAATATCTATCTTAAGCCTGCCCTCTGTCTGCTTGAAGCCATTCTCCCTTATCCTACACCTACACGCCTTTTATAGATAAAGAAATCAGATTTTTTCTAAAATACAAAGAAAAAAAAGCACTAAACACAAAACAAACAAAAAAAAGTTTGTTTAGGTAAAATTTTTATATTTTCAGTATCCCAAAACAAAACATAAAGTAACAAAATAATAGCTTTTTTCAAAAAGATAACATGTTTTATATTTTTTATTGGAAAAACAGCTTGCTCGTCGCATTGCAATTTTAACTTCACCATGATTTTCAATAAAAAGCAGTGTCGATACAGAAAGTTCAACTATTTTTAGTGGAACAGTTCACAGTCTCTCCCGTGCATCACAAAAAATGTTGTGTGGTTTAGCTTTAGTCATATTTTAAAATATGCATATTTGAAATTCTGGGGTGAAGACAAGGTGCTGTTTTTCATATTCAATATATTCAAGCTAAACTATGAAAAACACACACAGCTTCTCAGTCAAACACAAAGATAATCCCCAAAGAGATTTTCTTTTTTTGTATTTTTATTGCACGAAAAGGAGGAAGACACAGTGGGGGAAAGCAAAGGAGAAATAACCATTGCAATGAAAGCAGAAGGTATCAATAAATGAGGTAGGAAAAAATAGCCCATAATCCCCATTATTATATACAGATTGTAAAGACCAACAGATGACATCCATGTTTTAAAAAACCCTCTACAAGCAGCAGGGGACTTGTGAATGAGCCAAATCATCAAAGTGCACTTGCAGGTCTGTGGGGCTGCCTGTGAGCAGGAGGCAGTTCATTAACCCAAACGACCCACGGTGCTGCAAAATCAGATTATTGTTGGCTCTGCCATTCATCAGCTCCTCTCTCCCCTGAACTCCTGCTCCTACACGGGAAATAATTGCAGGAGATTTACTGAGAATAAAGAGATCTGGGGGGCCTCTTGCTCTTCTTGATAACATCAGCATGTCCCAGCTCCACTCAGCACAGGGGGAGCTCACCAAGAGCTCCCATCTGGTTCTCCTCTGGCCAATTTAATTACTCAGAGCCCACCCGTGTTCTGCCAAGGACCTGATTCCTCATAAAACATTTCTGGGAAGGTCTTCCTTCTGGAAAAATAACTCACAAATGGATCTCACAGACTCCATCCCAGTGACTGAACAGACAAGCAGAAAGGCCCCACGCTGGCAGTAGATGGTTTTGGGATGGAAATAAACAGCAGGTTCCTAAGAATGAGGGCTTGGGACAGCATCCCAGAATCGTGCATGTGGATTAAAGAGACAAGAAACAGGCCAATTTTAAGGTGAATTTTGCTAGGTTTTGACTGTTACTGCTGGTGATACCTCAGGGTTTGACACTGTGATCATGAGAATCCCTTTGAATCTGATGCTTTATGTTTCTATTTTTTTCTGCTTTAAAGCCTTTCCTCCTACCTCACTGGGAAGGCAGAGTGAGGCAGAACAAGTAAAATTATATCATGTATTACCTGGTCTCTTCACCACCTCACAAAAATTGTCATCATTTTCCAGTGTGATTTTAAAACTTTAAAACAGCAAATTAAATAAAGCTCATTTTTATCAGTTCTTCTTTCTTTTTCTCTTTCTTTTTCTTTCTCTCTTTCTTTTTCTTTCTCTCTCTCTTTCTTTTTCTTTCTTTCTTTCTCTTTCTTTTTCTTTCTCTCTCTTTCTTTTTCTTTCTTTCTTTCTTTCTTTCTTTCTTTCTTAATTGATTTCTTTGCTGTTTACTTACTAGTTTTGATCAACTACAAAAAAACCACATGGACTGGCAGACTGTAAAACAAACACTGATCTGGTGGCTGATTAACAGGACTTACACTGCCATCTTACTGGGCAGGACAATGATGCAATCTTTCTCTTTTATTAACAGTAAAATAGATATATTGCTCCTGAGAGCCTGGAACAATGTGCAGAAGCATGGAGTGAGCCCAGCAAAGCCAGGAACTCTGTCACTCCAGGGTAACACATGATCTGAAGTCTAATTTAATATCAGAAACTCAGAAAACAAGAAGGATGGCAATAATATCGGGCGGAGCTCTGTAGGTGTTCCTTAACATTTGGCATTCCTTTTCCAAAATCCTCTGTTCACCCTCTGTGAATCCCAGGTTAAAAGCTGAGTTTTGGGGGTTCCTGGCATGAACACAGAGAGGGAACTTTATTCAGCATGGCTTGGCAGTGCCTCCCCCAAATTCATCTTGCTCTCCTGGATGGGGCAAAATTTCAACACACACAAGCTAGGTCCTTAAGCAGGTTTGTCTTTGGAATTAAAAACTTCTAAAAATTCTGAATGAAAGGGGTTGAAATTTAGGGAGTTTTTTGAGGCAGCTATGCTGACTTTGTGAATCCTGGGGAGCACCCACAAAGTTCCTGTCACCAGTGTTAGGCACAACCTCAGCTGAGAATTGTGGAAGAATCACCACAGGAATCAACCTCTTAAAACATGACAGACATTTCTGTGATTGTTTGAATACAGCCTTCATTATGTTTTCTCAGTATACCTGAAAACAGAATGTTGTAGACAGAACACCAGGGCACAATGTGTGGTTTTAACATTTGACAGGCTTGATAATTTGCTTTGCAAATTGTTGTGGTGTGTGTGTGTCTTGGTTTGAAAAGATAGGTGTCTGCTAAGGAAGAGAGGAGCCTCCCTTGAAAGGGAAAATGTAAACCCCCTCCCTCTGAATTATTATAATTTTGAAATTAAGGGGCTTTCAGGCAAAGATGTGGGAGTAGGAATAACAGCTCTTTATTAGGGAAAAAATAAAAATAAAATAAAAATAAAATAAAAATGCAGTAATACAAAACAACACTGACAAAGTCAGAACTTGACCCCCTGTGGGTCAGGGTGGTGGCAGCAGTGCCATTCAGGGGTGGCTGCAGCCCTCCTGCAGTGCCAGCTGTGGCTCTGCTGGAGCANAAAAAAAAAAAATCAAATCAGAAACTGGGCGAGTTTGTCATGTTTCATCATAAAAGGGGCGCCAGGAACGCTGGTACATCATGCCCTATCACAGGGTATGTCCTGCTGAAAAACTAGTTTGTGTTTCTAGGCCAGAGCTGTTGCACCAGCCCACCTGAATCTCTGGTCTGGCAACCTCTGTCTCTCAAGGAGTCATTTTTTTTATGAGCTTCATGGGTGTTCAGGTAACCATTGTCAGCTTCAAAATCTCCACCATGCTTCTGCTCTTACTGGTCATATCTCTTGAACTTGATAAGGTTTTTGTAGCTGTGTCTCTGTAAATTTTTTTCCCCAGCAAGTCAGTGCTCAGTCATGCATTAGTGTCTTATACATTACAGTGTTTATTCAATAGTTTGAATTCCATCCCCTCTATGTCCTCAGAAATGCATTTTTTCTGGAAAATCACTGTGTTGTGAGGAGAAATCAAAATGTGAGTATTGCATGAATTTTATTATAATTATTTAAAACACAAAACATGATCTTAGAAACCTTAACTCTGTTTTCCTTGTGACGGCAAAACAAGTAGCTCAAAAAGGCAATCCAGAAAAATTATCTGTGCATCCATTTGAAGCTGAGAAGCCAATTTAGTGCCCAGATTTAGAGTCCTGCTCCTGCAGAGAGGATGGGGTTGGCATGTAAAGCAGCAGGCCTGCTCCTGGCTCTGGCTGCATCAATGTCTGCGTGGAGGCACAAAGCCCCCAGTGTCCTTGTGCTGGGAGAACCTGCCCTGCAGGGAGAGGGAATGTCAGCTCAGAGCAGGCTCTCACCAGGATCTCTGCTTCAGAGGGAGCACATGGCAGAGATGGAGGCTGGGAACACATGAGCTGCCTTTGGTGCTGCTACAGGACATTTACAGCAGAGGCAGCACATGGGATAATCTCTCTGCACATTAATTTTCATTTCTTCTCTTGGCCTTAGCCAGGAATCCAGATTGTTTCCTGGCTGTTTATTTTAGCTGAACTCATCTGCACAGGCCCATTTCCATTGTATTTCCATTAGACACAGATGCTATCACTATATGCCAGTGCATATTACCAAGCAATTAATCTCTAGAGTTATTATTGCCTGTTTTATTGAAAGCAAATATTCTTGAGTTCAGAAAACTATGTAAGGGATTGGAGCAGCTTAGCTAAATTCCATGCTAAAGGCACAATCCTCTTTGGAAAGGAATTCTCTCTAAAACTACAAGCCTATGCTGCTGTCTTGTGTAATTTCACCCCAAAATAAAGCATCACCTCCCACAGTCAGTGTCTTTGCAAGCTACCCTGACATTATCACTCAGAGCTCTCACTCCTTTGCTACCCACTGTTAAACTGAAAAGTTCTTTTTTTGTGACATACACACAGGCCAGAGGTGACACAATTAAATGAATATGTTTGTCATAAAAAAATTAAGAGCAGTAAGAATTAAATGGCACATAAATTAAGATTGGCAGCTTTTTCCCTAGGGAGCAAAATATAAGCTTCCTAAATTCAGTAAAAAGAGTGTTCACCCCTCAGCCTTTGATCTGCAATCTTCAATCAATATTTCCATCTTTAAAGACAGCCAGTCCAGAGTTACAATATTTGTAAATATTGTTCTCACTTGGTGGGGTGGCCAGAGGAAATCTGAGGGTGTGAAGTGAGGCAAAGCTGTAATCAGCTCTTAGAAACATTACCAAAAATTGGATTTTCCAAGAACAAAATCCTCATCCAGTGCTGTTATTTCCCAGGGGAATTTAAAGGAGGCAACCTGAGCTCCAACCAGGTGGCAGCTGCAGGAGCAGTCTCCTCCAAGGTTTCCCACCCCAGGACAGGACCCAAAGCAGGCCAGGACCACTCAGACAGGGTTTATTTCCTCTTACTGGAGAAGGGCTCCAGCTTGTCCAGCAGATTTCTAATACATCTTCCAAAGCTGGAATTGTTTTTCCTGGGCTTCTGCAGCCAGGGAACAGAGGCTGACCTTTTAATTCTGCCCCTAATGGCTTCATCCTCCAGCCAGAAGGAGAGCAGAAGCATTTAATCTACTGCCATGTACTTCAGTCATCTTCTCCCACATCTCTGTCCATCCCTGTGGCACCCAAAGGTGGTAACTCAGGAAATAATTCATTTCCTGGACCTGCTGTCCTGTCCCATGGAAAGTTGTCCCCACCTCAGCTCCTCTAGCTGTCCCTCCTGGATTGCAACAACACAGTCATAGTAAAATATCCCCAGATTTTTTCCAGACTCTACTCAGCTTCTCAGTCTACCTCCTGCTCCTCTGTCCACTCTCCCCAAAGTCCATCAGATGTTCTCATCTCCCTTCCCATGTCATACACTGAATCCAAAAAGCAAATATCAGGAAATCTCTCTCTTAAGGAAAAAAAAAGAAAAAAAAAAGAAGTCTTGAGGTCTCTCAGGATTCCCCTCACAGACAACAGGATTGAAACAGCTTGACTTTGAACCCTGAGCAACCTGGGCCTTTTATTATTTTTAGTACTACTCATGTACTTCCTTGTCATTGCCATTAATTATGCACACTGAAAGCACACTGAGTGTCTCATTGCACTGCTGGCACACGGGGTGAGCCAGAACATGTCCCTTTGTGCTTGTAGTGTGGCTTCTGAGGAGGGTTAGCTTTCATTTGTCAGTTCAAACACGTTAATATTCAGACACTGCCATGGACATTATTTGCCTCTCTAGTTGATACCTGCTCCTGAACCAGCAGCAGAGAAGACAAGCATAAAAAACATATAAAAAAATATCACCCTTTCTATTATGCCAGACCCTATGTCACCATTCTGTTATACCAGAAATGTTTGGCTAAAGGAACATTCATTTTTTTCATCTTAAATTAAAACAGTATGGCCACAGGACATACTGTAACTGCACTATCACCAACCAGCAGACTGTGTTTGGAAAAGGTTTCTGAGGAAAACACAGTATTATCAAGGAGCTAAATAGAATAGAATAGGTCAAATAAAGCAAATGGGCAACTAGACTAAAATAAGCCAATGAAATGCACTGCTGTGAGGACTGTGTTGGTCAATTGTTGCTGTGCTTGACAATCCAGCCCAGGTCAGACCCCTCTGCTCCAGGCTGTGGGTTGTCTCTGTCCCTGCACACCACCAATGTCCTGGCCTCAGTGGCAGGGCTCTTCCAAATAAAGTGAAAAGCACATTCCATAAATCATGGCTTTGGCAAGAGCTGACAGAAAGGGCATTGAAGTGCTCTATCTGTCCACTGGTGCCATGTCCAAGGAAGAAAACTTTATTTCTAGTACTGAAAAGGCTGGGGAGCACAAGCAGTGACACAAGCCTTGATGGAGAAGTGAAAGAAACCTGGGCATGGAGCAAAGGAAGGGTTCAGTGTGTGCCTGGTGCCATTTTAGAAACCTTGGGGTGGCTCATGTGGCTTTGGATGCCTCTTCAGACATTCCTGGGTCCTGCCAGCATGAGGATATCTCAGGTAGCTTGGAGCACCTGGACAGGCACTAACCCCACATGTTAAAGCAAATCAAGCCCACTCTGAGTCTCTGAGTCTCCAGCTTCCCACCCATCCTCTTTTAAAATGCTCTAAAGGACATTGCTTTTTAGCTCACAGAGTATATTCAGTTATAAATCACTTACACAAAAGGACTGGAGTGTCCACACAGCCCAAAGGCCCTGGGTGCACCCCAGCAGCAGCTACTCAAACTCAGCCTGAGCCAAGGCTCACTTATCACCCTTGCATTAAAAAAGAAAAGGGGTACAGCTGCCTTCAGTGCAAATAAGCCCTCAGAGCACACCACAGAACCACCAGCTCAGGGCTGCAGAGCAGAGACCCCAAGGGAAAGACCTGACAAAGTGCCACCAGACAAAATCCACGCTGGCAGCAGGAAATGGAGGCTTCCCAGCCAAACATCCTAATCCAGTGCTCAGGGCTTGACACAAATGAGAAAGTAACAGAGAAGCAAGGACACATGGGAACCACTGCAAGTGCATTATAGATGAAGGATATCTGCACTAATGACAGCTGGAGACTTTGTAAAAAAGCAGTCCTACACCAGAACATTAATGATACAAGAGTCTATCTGAAGAAATCTTTCCAAACAAGAAGCCAGGGGATTAGATTTGAAAAGGGAACTCATTAAGAGAAACTTCCCTTATAAAATAAAGTAAAAATAGTTATAGGCTTTCTTTAGAACTTGGCACTCCTCTGTGTTATAGGCACTGAGGAGGTGATTTTTCAGACCGACTGTAGACTTTTGCAATGTAGATTTGTACACTTGGGTGAGTCTCCATAGGTTCCCACAAACCCACCAGAGACAAACAGGCACTTCATCTCACTTTAAAGCACATTGCAAAATACAGCAAATTAATTGTGCCCTAAAAATGTCTCTTTTTCTTCCCATCCACTGTGAAGAGATCCTTGGCTATTAGCTGAGATGTGAGATGATCAGCACACATCCTCACTGTGAATATTTAATGTTTATGCAATGTAAATGGTACATGAAGTGCTTGGTTCTATCAGCTCTCTGTGACACTGTTTCACGCTATAGAGCCAATGATTTATGTTCCAGGAGTGCTCTTGGCTTTTGAGGTTCTCTGCAGAAGTGGGCAGCCACGACTTTCTTCAGCCCATGCATTGTTTGAGATGTGAAAACTTTTTTCCTTTGTGTACTGAGACAAAATGAAGGGGTTTTCAAGTTTTTCATAAGCCTCAAGGAAAATTAATGTGAAGTAGCCTGTGGCATGCTCTTTCAGGAACTTAATAAAAATTTTGGCAATCTGTATTTAAATTTCATTTTCACCCCATTTGCCCTAAAAAGGATACAGCCTGCTTAGCTGGGGGTGGGCATCTTAGGCTTCAGGGAGTTTGTAGCTCATTGGGATAGGGATTTTTACATGGATTTCTCTTATCTCAGAGGAGTTGTCTTGTCCTCCTGTTACTGTGTGTCCCACTGATACAGGTAAGACATTCCAGTGTAGTTAAGTTGTCATTTACATGGGAATAATCTCATTTAACTGGACATGTAATAGTGCTGAGGTCCTTGTCTATTGATGCTGAAGGAGCAAAACAACTCCCTTAATAAATAAATAATAAATAATAAATAATAAAACCTGATGTTTAAATTGTTAAACCGAAGCACCTCACCCTTGTGAATGAAATGACATAAAAAAACCCCAACCAGTTTCTAGCTAAAAACCAAACAAACCCCAAAACAAAAGAGGGAAAAAACCCAAAAACAAACAAACAAACAAAAAAAAAATCCCAAAAAAAACCCCACCAAAAATAAAACAAAAAAAAAACCACACCAGAGACAAAAGTGCACAAACTGAGGAATGTAGAAAATCTGATTGGTATGTCAGCTCCTCCAGCCTCCTCTTCTCTTTTCTTGTGACATTATATGCAGATCATTCTTCTCAATGAGATGCTGTCACTAAATCAAACCCTCAAATTATTATGTTTCAGTCATTTATTGCAGAAGAAGGAGAAGAAAGCAATATTCAGCCTCCAGCAAATCTTCTGGAACATATTTAATAACTGCTGATTAAATAGCAATGGAGACTATCAAAGAAAGAATTTTAGAAGCTACAAATCTTTCAAAAAGACATTAAATTGCTGCTCCCTTTCAACCTACAGAAGCAGTTTTGATTGCTCTATAACCCAAAGAATCATCTGGCTCTGAGCTGCCAGCTCTGTGTCCTGTCACAATTGGCCCTTAAGTGACAAATTTCACTTAATCTCATGCTGGTGTTTTGTACAGCCCTGACTTTAAAGGGCTGCTTTACCCAATCAACCCCTTAAATCCTCAGCCAGAGGAACGATGAGATCAGCAAACAGTTGGCCATGTCCTAATATCTCCAAACACCATTATCCTTGTCCAGGCAGACTTGAAGAGAAATTTGAGTTTTGCCCAGTTCCTCATTCCCATGTTCTCATTGCCCATCACCAACACACCTTAACAGCATCTGATGGGATCAAGCCAAAATGAAGTTGACTTCTTTTAGGATCTAATCATAAAGGTCTAAAATTTAAGGACTATTCATCCCACTAGCAAAACAGATTATTCAATATTGCTTGATTACTGCTAAAAGAGTAATTTTCCCTCTCAGGTTCTTCCCCCATAACTTATTCTAGATGATGAATTCAAAACTAGGAATATTTAAGGTGTGTAGCCCAAGCCACTGCAATTTTTTTATTATCCTTTCTTTTAAAAGAGAACAAACAAATCTCATGTTTTAAAGAAAAAAATGAGGCAAGAACCTGCTTTTTCAGCTTTACACGGGAATTATTCAGGGAAGACAAGAAAATTAGAAGGGAGTAGAGTCACCACAGGTCTCAGGGCAAGGGGAGGAAGGAAAATTGCCAGTGATAAAAAGTCATTGTCTTTGAACTTTGTCAGTTCAAAGAATGAATGGCATTTATTTAGGTTTTTCCTGGGAGGGATCCAAGAGGTTCCATGAAAAACTGCATCTTCTATCCCTCCAGTCTGTTAGACAGTAGTCTGTTGCCCTTCCAGCAATTTCTTAAAGATTTTGAGCTCCATCTCTCTCAGTAGGGTTTAAGAAGATGTCCTGTGGGTATCATGCAATTGGTGGCAAGAGGAAATTCTGGAATCAGGACAGAGGAAAATCAAGTTGACGGGGAGGCTGAGATGATGCCTACAACAGGACCAGACATGCTGTGAGGTCCACTAATTTCTCTCACTTTTTTGAATAGAAGTTTCACACATCATGAAAAGATTTGGTTACAAATACCATCTGTTCTCTCCCACCTTTATCCTCTCCCAGTCACACGTATCCTGCATCACATCTAACCTCAGTCAATGGAAAAAAAAAATTAAAATCAGCAATTAAACCATCTGTCTCATCTGAGATGCCTCCTGAAGAATGGATTAAATCATGCCCCTGGGTACCTCTGTTCCTCTCCATTTCTGGAGCACCACCAGCAGGACACAGAGCCAAAGCCATGGAGAAGCAGCACACTGAATACCAAGTGCAGACTGCTCCTGACAGATTGTTGTAGTAACTCTTGAGTAGCCCTTGCAAGGCTTTCTTCATTCTTCTTTCTCAGCTGAGGTTAAAAATACCCACAACAAACCCAAAAATTATGAAAATTAAAGGTTGTAAGCAAGAAGCATTAGAAGCAAAGACATTTACACTCCCACAGTTAAAAAATAATCAGATGACATGAAAATGTTGGCTACAAAACCTCAGAAGACAAAGATCTGGTGAGAAATTCTGCACAGCTGTTTGCTTTATTTATAAAGAAACAATGAGTCTCCTTTCAGCTGGAGCCATGTGAATGCTCTGGTTCCAGTCTGCAGATGCAGAGAGATCTTCACATCATCACAGTTTAATCTCTAAAGCTCAGACAAGATGCATCCCAGACAGACTGGCCTAGTAGCTTTTATTCTGGCTTCTATCTTCTTAAAACTTTTAATTTGTTAAAACTTTAAATTCTTTCTTCTGCATTTTATAAATCAAACTGCATATATATAAATATATATAAAGTATTTTGCTGTATTTCTCCATAATTGAGTTAAGCTCTTCAAAAAAGAGTTTTTCCTCCTTATATTTCTTGCCTTCTGCTGATGGCTCCCAGAATCATCCCAGTTTCCAGGTCCTGGCTGAAGGCCAGCACCATGAATAATGATTCAGGGACTGGTTCATGCACCTTGGCATTACAGATGGCTGGGTTTACTCAGAGATTTTCCAAACATATTCTGCAAGGATAGTTCCAGATCAAAGAAGGTTCAAGGTATTAATCACAGCTAAATATAATTAGAAATGTAATATACTTGAATGTGTTTTCCTGTGTTTTTCACGTCTGAGTCGATTTGTTTGGGAATAGCAATCTGAACATGGCAGGGCAATACCAAGGATGAAGAGAGTTTCAAATTATTTTCTTTTTTATAATTACTGCCTTGAATAACTTTTACCTGTTGGCACAGGGAAGACATTATCCTTAAAAATATTTTTAGTGTTGTTCCTTGTCTTTCTTCTAAGACTTCAGAGCCTTTTTGTAGTTCGTGCCAAGAAAAAATTGGTAAAGAAAGAGTCTATTTCATTAAGCAGCTGTAGAATTACAATTTGGAAACAAAGAGGAGAGAATGAAAATGAGAAGGCAACTAATACCAAGAATCAGAGTGTATTTTGAAAGGATGGAACAGCCTTAACATAGAGCATAGCCGATACATGTCAAAGTTCACAATAATTTTCCAGACTTTATGTCACTAGACTAGCAAAAGTTCCAAAAATTTATTTAGTGCAAAGTCTACTAATTAAGCAAGGAAAAGCTGCTGCTCTGAGCACCTGGGCAAGAGCAAAATGTAAATCAAGATTGATTTCTGTTCTAATGCTGGTGCAGTTGCATAACAATGAACAAGACTATGGAGATTGGAGTATCCTCCCAAGAATTTCAAGTGCTGGGATGGAAAAGGTCTGAATTGATTCTGGGCCTAAAAGGGCTATTCATCATGGCAAAAGAACATTCCTTTGAAGTATGGAAATACAGAGGACATTTATCAATAAGGAGAAGCAAAGACTAAAAGACCAAACTCTTTGCCTCCTGTTCCTCTTCCAAGGCAAAAGGAAAAAGTCAGGAGATGCTAAACCCCGAGGCACTTCCAGTGGAATGTGACTCTTGGAAGTGAGGTTACACCTGAACAAAGGATCTGTCATCTATATTCATGTGTGCTCATCACACAAATATCAGCTTTTTATCCAGATAGGAATTTCATCCAGGGTAGCTTTGAAGCTATGAACATGCCTGAATAACAGTTCAGGGCTGATATGGAAATAATAATCTGATTATCAGATCTGACTGGTCTCCAGCTGCAGCTTCTGGGGACTCAGTGAAGATCAGGATACTTCTGCACAAACACATCCTAACAGATGACAAACAAATAAGACAAGGGGATGATTCAAGCCACAGATTAAACACCTGAATGTGATGTAAAATGAAACCTGGTTCAAGACTTTGAAATAAACCCTATGATCATCTCAATTAAGTGATTTGGAGGAACCACTCAGCCAATTCAGTAAACAAGGCAAAATATTTGTGGAAAGCTATCAGTTGGGTTTGACTTTTGCCATGATTGTTTCTTCCATTTCTGAAGTGAAGGAGAGAGAGAGAACATCCTTTGAGCTACAGAAATTTTGGAAAGAGACTGTGGGTGGAGAGATCACTGTCCTTTGAGAACTGCACAGTTTTAATTTCAGTTCTGAGAGAAGCACAGAGGTTCCACCTTTCCCTCTCTTTCTCCTCTCCCCTCCTGCTTGTTTCTCAAGTGCCAATGAGGAAAACTTCTCTGAGTCAAGGGGTGCAGTGACTCATGCATCAGCTGAGTGCACAGCAGCAATGTCAGAGCTACTGTGCACTGAACGTGGCTCCAGGGCAGGATGACACAAATTCATTTCCCTGTGGAAAGGTAAAGTAAATTCTAATTCACCAGATAAGAGCAAGCACAGCTCAAATGCCCATGTGCTTCGCCTCTGTGCACACAGGGGGGATTATTTCATGATGGAATTGCAGAAGGGTGTGAGCTGGAAGGGAATTTAAAGATCATCCAGTTCCAGCCCCCTGCCATGGGTAGGGACATCTTCCGCTATCCCAGGTTGCTCCAAGCCCCTTCCAACCTGCCCTTGGACACTTCCAGGGATCCAGGGGCAGCCAGAGCTTCTCTGGGCACCCTGTGCCAGGGCCTCCCCACCCTCACAGGAAAGAATTTTTTCCTAATATCTGACCTAAATCTCTCCTCTTTTAGTTCAAAACTGCTCCCCCTTGTCCTCTCAGACATTGCTTCTGCCACTGGCTGCTGTGTGGGAGATGAGGGCTGGTGAGCTGCTGGGAAAGGGCTGCAAGCTGGGGAGGGCAGGGAAGGGGGGTCTGAGTGTCAGAGGTGGAAGTGGCAGCTTCTGCAGGTGTGTTCTTTTATCTCGTGACCTTTGCTGCTGACAGCTGAGAAAAGAAAACAGTGAAACAAAAAAAACTCTGCCCAGACACACACACACACACAACTTCAGCATGTGCCTGCAGCTTGCATTGCTTCTACCCACACAGTGAGATTTTTCTTAGGGCTGAAACCTGTTCCCATGTCGACCCAAAATGTGGCATTGCAGGCAATTTAATCTGCAGAAAGTGCTGATTCCTGCATGCCCACAGTGCTGGAATCTTCCCATTTCCATGCTTCAGGAATTTAACAGGTCAGGAACTAGACAAACATAACAAAGTTATTCCCAGTGAGCAAACACCTAAAAAAATCCAGAAAAAATAACAAAAAGGAGATCAGCTTATAAATGCTCCAGCTCAGACACTTGTAGAGAGCTGATACAGTGTTTTTAAAATACAGTGGTTTTATTTGTAAAATACAGTGGTTTTCTAGATATTTTTTCTCTTTTTCCCAGCTACAGGGTGACTCAGCTCACAGGGGTACAGACTGCAGGGCACAAAGCTGTGACCAGGTCCCACTGCTGCCCTGAAGGACCACAGTCTGAGAAAGGCTGGAAGCATCATCTCTGTCTCAGGAAGGTGTTCCTGGATGCAGGACAGAGGAGATAATCTCAGTAGAAAATGGGAAACCACCATCCTGTGACAGGAAGGATTTCTCAGACTGTGTTATTCTGGATTATTTCTGTTCCTCAGTACAATCATGTTATTTTCAAGTCTCTTGAGAGTAGGTAAAGGGGTGAAAATTGCTTTCAAAGATATGATAAGCAGTCTCCTTTCCCTAACAGCCTTTCTCTGGAAAGATATTGCCACTGTAGCATAAAAATTCAACCCTTCTTTGCAAGACATTCATGCATCTTTTTAATTAACCAAATTGAGGAGGGATGGGAGGGCTTGGTGGGTGTGTTCCTTCAAGTTATCTCCAACTCCTTATGATCAGAAGAAAATGCATATGCAGCTGGAATGAGAAGGAGGTTGCTGTGCACACGTGGAGCAGAGCAATCAGCCACGTGCTCTGCTGTCCCTCTCAGCCCTCCCTCTGCTATTGACACTCACAAATGCCAAGCTGTTATTTTTCCACGGCTCAGGAGGAATGTCTCTGGTTCAATATGCTCAGGCTCCTTTTCCTGCTCTTGCAGCCCTAACCTCAGGCTGCCAATCCCCCCCAAATTAACAAGGATTGCTGCCTGCCTCAGCACCAGAGCCTGCTGCCACCCACACCTGTGCTGCTGGGATGTTTTAGGAACTCCTGGAGAGCTGAATGCCTTCTGTCAGTTGGAAAGTGAGGGTATTGTCTTTTTAGGTATTTTTTTAAGCCTTGAGGTGATACCAGCAGCTGGGAGACAGAGCTGCAGGGCCCCAAGTGTGTGAGCATCCTGTACCTAACAGAAACTCAGCCAGCCTTGGCAGACTCAGATCCTGAGCTTCCTGAGCCAGCTGCCTCTGAGGATGGAGGTGGGGATGCATCACCAGGCACTGTGCTGGGAGATGCAGCTGCTGAAGCTCTTCCATCTGGGAATGGGCTTCTGCCTGCATCACCTGTCACAACAACACATCAGCACATGCTAAATAGGTCTCTCTTTCTTCCCCCTAAAGTACTTGAAGATTAGTAGCCAGATATTCATGTAAAGCTATCCAAAATTGTTTGATATATTGGATTAGTTTTGATATACTTTATTTCTTGGTTGTAAAATATTTGGGAAATGCCTCAGCTCCTGCAGATGGGATTTGCAAGCAGGAAGAAATTGCTCCTGATGCGTGACACCAGTTGGGTATTTTTTATTCTGGCAATGAGACAGAGAGAGCAGAGTTAACTTAGGGGCTGCTCTGCTGCCTGAGACAGGTGCAAATTGCAAAAGTGACTGGTGATCCCTGAACCATGCCATGACAGGAATTGCATTTAGTATGTCTCAGTATGATATTTTGTGCCATATTTCATAATGTAAACTGATATGGTTGAACTGATTGTACCAGAACTGGCCCAGTCTGGACTGATGGAGGATCTGACCCAAATATACATGTTTTAATTCATCCTGAGCTGGAACTCCTCAGGACTTTGGAAAGATTCACTGGGGTGTTTTCACTTGCATTGTGTGAAGTATGTGTCAATGCAGACAGGCCAGAGCTATTCATCAAAAAAACCTAAATAAAACATTACTTCCCCACTGGAAAACAGAATTTCATCTCAACTGCATGCACAGAAAAAATGTCAATTTCTGACAGGATTTTCCACCAGAAAAAGAAGTGCAGAGATGTTTGTCTGCTTTCATCAGCTCAGTTATTCTCAGGAGCTATGGTTCCAGGTTTCTTGTGATCTCCTGAGTATGCAGCCAAGCTACATCTTTCATGATGTCTCATTGCAATGCCCCAGGAATAGGCACGCCTCAGATCTAGATCTTTCAAGCTTTTATTTCTATTATGGTGACGTGTGAAAGTGCCAGTGCTGCCCCCCTGAGATAGTGAAAATGTCAGAAAAGACAAGAGGCAGAAAGTGAATATATGACAAACAGCAAGATGAAAGGGAGAAGCAGAGCCACAGCCAGAGCAAAGAGTTTGCAAACTTACTTCAGTCACATGTAGGCACAAGCTCACTGTTGTGAATCACAGAAACATGTTTAATAGAAATAGCAAAACACTTCTGCTGTCCCTTCTCTCCCACCTCTGTCCTCTGCCTCGTGGGGATTTTTCTGTAGGGATTTTAGCAGAGCTTTCTCTCTGGAGTTTCAAAGGAAGATGAAGAGCAGTCAGTAAATAAGAATCTTTGTGAAAGAAGCCTCTTCACTACTGGATGGCTCAGGGTTAGCAACTACAGTATGTAGGCAGCCAGAAAAGGATAAAAAAGCTCTCAAAAATCGTTTGGAAAAAAATTGAAAATTATATGGAGGAGGCAGAGAGTTTGTATGGTAATGTGTATGAAAGGAGCAAGCAAAGCAAAATCCCACCTTCCACTGGCCTGGATTTGGGGTCCTGTGCAGGAGCTGCTTCACTCCTGGGAATGCAGGCTCCTGGCAAGCTGCCTCACTCCTGCTGGACATGGGGCTGTGGAATGATGGATGTGGATGTGGCATGGCCACAGGTGAATATGGAGCAGTGCTGTGCTGGGCTGTGAGGTGCTCCTGCATTCCAGGGCTCTGCCAGCTGCATTGCCTTGGCACTCCACCCCTGGCTCACAGGTGTGGGAACCCCTGAAATCAGAGGGTTTTGGGAAAGCTGCAAAAGGCAGGACTCAGAGAGAGCAGAACTGCAATTAGAGCTGAGCAGCAGCCTTAAGATTTGTCAGCAGAAAAGTTCTATGAGATGTAGAAAGTAAGGACCAATAGAACAATGGTCTGTGTATTAATGGTTGTCTAGAATAACTCCCCAAGCTACAGAAANGGAGCAAGGGAAGGGGGACAAGTGCACTGTGAGATAAGACTGGTCTGATCACAGATTAAAGGCACCTAATCACAGTCTTGTACATTCACTGCGTGTCTGAATTTCCGTCACAGCCACCAGAGATGGAGGACACAATTTAGCAGCTGAAACAAGATTCTGATGTGATTTAAGAGGCCCCAGTGCATGATATGTGGTCTCCACCACCTGCTTTAGAAGGGCACAGCTCTCCCATCAATCCTATATCATATTTATTAGTCTGCACAGATGTCCCACATGTGCTGGGGATCTCAGGTTACACCAGGCAACACCTCTGAACCTGAACCAATCTTGCAGGGCTTTCTCTGTATTAACTACCCAAAGGTGAACTCACCTCTGGTGATTTGTGAACATCAGATGCTCAGATACTTTCTAAACATCCACCAATAAATACTACAATTCTACAATCTGGTGGTTTAGGTGTACAAAAAGCAAGTTCCAGCTCTGCAGAGATACAAAAGTTGGGAAAGAATTAGAGTGGAAAAGGGCAATTCATTTCTAACAGGCAGGGCTAGCTGAGAGAGAGTTCCTTGCCTTGGGTACCCAGGCAATGCTTTGGGACATTTCTAGCAAGAACGAATAGAAATATCTCACACATAGACAGCCCTTGTGATTAAGCACAACAATAACTCTGGAGGTGTCAGGGTCACTTGCCCCATGAAGAGGGACATGTAAATGTATCTAACCATGACAAGTGTGAACATGTGATGGTGTTTTGGGTAGGGTTTTTTGGTTGGTGGTGGGTTTGTGGTTTGGTTTGGTTTGGGGTTTGTTTGTTTCTTTTGTTTGTTTTTTTCTTTTTTTTTTTTTTTTACAAGGTTTTGGGTTTTTTTTATTCATTTTGGTTTTGGTTTTAATACCTTATAAATAAGTTTTTCCACTTACATATTTCCAAGGGCTTTATAAAAAGGAATGATTTATTTCCATAAGCTCAGTAACAGTGAATGTGTAAGGCCTAATTCCAAAACCCATTTTAATCAATGACTCTGTCCATTACCTTTGGAGCATCAGGGGCAGACACAGTGAGCAAAATTCCTGAGTGCAGTGTCAGAAGGACAAACATCTCCAATTCCTCATGGTTTGCATTAGAGTTCCCAAATTTATCACTTTTTAAAATTCCTCCAATTACCTCTTCAGACATTGTTTGTTAAGAAAAAGCCCAACCCTGGTTTTCAGTGACATCTTTGGTGTCATAGGGAGATCTGTGTTAGAAAATGAAGTGCTGATAATTCTACAAAGCCATTTCCTTTAACACATCCTCCCACCTCCTCCTACCCCCTCCATGTGTCTGCTTCATCCATCTGCTTCATCTCATGAAATTCATGGATCATGAGCTCCCTGGAGCACATCCAATTTTCTCTGCCTCTGTAGTTCAACATTCACATTTCCCCATCCTGTAGACAGGCATAAATATTGTGTAGTGAGCAGTTTGCCTTGTTTCCAATTTCAGCATGTCATATCCTGAAAACTGTCCGTTGTTCAGACTGGCTCGTGGGTTTATTTATCAATTAATACATGGCATGATGATCTCTGGATCCCCCATTGCTGCTGCTGGGCTGTTTCTGTGTAAATACTGAGCTGTTCAATAATCCATTGGTGAAATTGCATCTGTGTGACACTGAGGGCCCAGCTACAGCACCTGCACCAGAGGGGTGAAGGGTTTTGCACTGCTGGGGCCTCTCAGCCTGAATCTTCAAATGCATCTTGGTGCTCAGCAGCTGCTGCAGGGACATTCCCTCGTGCTGAGGTGGCAGCACTGCTAATTTCCCTTTGAAGCTTGTCCTTCAGCTTAAAATCCATCACTTTGAGGTATTTACTCTGATACATGAGAGTATTCATAGAAAGCAAACAAAATATGGCAAACAGACATATCCTTTTCCATTAAAAATGGAAGCAAGTGTAAGTGGGAGGCATTGGCCCAGCCCGGCCATGATGTTACAACCTGCAATAATTAAAAGCATTCCTTTGACCTTTGTGGAAGAAAAGTACCTTAGTACTTTAGTCATTCCTATTGATTTTACAAGCATGGAAGTCTTGGTCTAAAGTGCAGTTTTAATTTGAAGGGCTCCCCCTATTGCAAACAGCCTTGGTAGTGGTGGGAGGATACGTGCAAGAACTTCAGTAATAAATTTCTCAGGGTTTTACCCTGGAATTTTATTTCTCTTGTTTGTGTTGGAGTCACTGCCAGGGTGTACACCCACTGACAGCCCCGAGAGAGCAGGGCAGAGTCAGCTGAAAAATATGAATATGGAGATTTTGATCTGTGACACTACTTTAAAAGAAAATCAGAGAGTGTATTTAGCTTGAATCTGGCCTTATGGGTGTAGTGAACTGAAGCTATCATGGTTTCTTCCGAATTTATTTTGATTGTTTTATTTCCAGCAGTATTTCTGTTTTCCTTCCTTTGTGTTAAGAAAGCAATCCCATGAGCTCACATTTTGCCAATCCAATAGATTCTGTAAGACAATCACTGTGCTCTGCAGCTGGAGGAAGGGCACAGACAAGCACCATCCTCTCTCCAGACAATTCACAACTCACCACAGCTCACACTGAGTTCCAACGTGAAGGAGCTGCAAAGCTCATCCCATGCTCTCACTTTTTCACTCCCATGAAAACAAAGGAAAAATCAGGAAGGATTTTGCAAGCACATGGGTTATTCCAGCTGTGATGAGCTGATCCAGGTAAAAAATACTGAAAGTTACCAAGCAAAGCTCAAAAGAGCCTCCAGAGGCCTTGCTGTTCAATATCCAGCTTCCCACTGGAAGAACAGGACCCATGCAGGGAATGTGCTGTCACTCCACCCTGCTCTTTTCTTTCTGCATTAATCTGTAACTATCTCTTTTACTGATCTTCACATATTTCCATGCATCTAAATCACATTCACTGCAATAAATAAAGGAAAACATCCTGGGGCATCTAGTCTTTCACTATTATCTTTGATGAAAATCTGTGACTCAAGAACATTTACTTCACCAAGAGTTCAATTAAAACTGAGCAGGGAGCACTCTGATGTGAGCAAATGCTTACATCAATGAGAAATTCACCATGAACTACACAAATGTGAGGCATGTCAAACAGCAATCAATAAACACCTAAGCACAAGGAAATCAACCCAGTGAAATGTAAATATATAGAAAAGAAAATAAATAGGTCTTTTTTTAGACCTCCAGCCTGAAAACCATATTCTCATAACAAATTGCTGTTAAAATCAGAATAAGGTCATGATCTACTTGATTCTCTGTCAGTTACCACATATGAGTAAACAAAATTAATCTGAGCTGTTTATTTTACCCCTCTGCAAGTTTTCAAGCATCTCTTTCCAGGACATGTTGCATTCTAGCCTAAGAAAAGGCTGTAAGGTGAACCCAAAAAGAGAAAAAAGGAATTTTTTAATGTGGACTCCTTTATACTATTAACACAGGGACTGGGGAAAGCAGAAACCTGAGGAAAACATCCTGGCAACTCATTTATAGTCATCTGGTTCAACCATGGAGTGATATCTACTAGATTAAACACCTACACACTTCTTCCTTCCCTTGGTCCTGGAAAACAGAGTCAGAGCAGGCACTCAGGAAAAGAACATGGCTCTGGAAGGTGACTGCAGAAGAGAAGGAGTTTGAATATACCAAGACAGTCATGGGAAGTGCAAATCACAGATTTAACTACTGCTAAAGAAGACTTCTTGGAAGTGCATGGTCCAGAGATAGGATTGTGAATAGCTGCAGTTGGACCATCCAAGAAAATCTGGCAGTGGAAATAATTAATATCAGAATTCCAGAAGAGTCCCTGGCCATCACTGAAACCTCTTCCTCACAAGAGCAATCACCTCATGGTGCTCCAAGCACAGGACATTTAGTCTTCAAAGCTGCAAAAGCACCACAGGAGATGAATAGAAATAATAAAATAATTTTAAAAATTGTTTGGGTTGTAAACAAAAAACCTTTAGAGATCAGCTAACCCAACTCTGCTGCCGTGGGCAGGGACACCTAACATCTAACCTAAATCTCTCCTCTTTTAGTTCAAAATCGTTCCCCCTTGTCCTATCACTATCTGTCTGTGTAAAAAAGTCACTCTCCCTTTTTTTTTATATCCCTTTTTAGGTGCTGGAAGGCTGCAATAAGATGTCTCTGGAGCCTTCCCTTCTCCAGGCTGAAAAACCCTGACTCCCTCAATCTGTCCTCATAGGATCCTAACAGTGACCTCTCCCCAGAGAGGGAGAGGGATTTATATCCAGGCACATAAAATTTCCCCCTCACCCTACAATTTACAGCCCTTTTCTCTGCTCTGGACACTGACCTTTTATTTACACCCATCAGCCCAATTTACTGCCTGAATCACAAATGTGTGTGTCAGCAGCACCAGGAATCAGCATTTCTATGTGGGGCTCTGTTCCATTTATCTCTTGGCCAAGCTGCTGAGGAGAAGGGGACCCAAAGCATCTCCCCTGCAGCTCTTCAGCAGCTCCATGAAGTGTGTAACACACTCGTGCACCTCAGGATATACAGTCCTGTGGGAGCAGGGGAGTGCAGGATGCCTTCAGCTAATGACAAAAAAATACACAATTTTGGATTATGAAAATGTTCCCATGCTAATGCTAAATGCAGGTTTTCTGCTCCTCTCCAGGCTGGAGCTCTGGCAGGAACTCATCTGCAGAGTCCAAGTGAGGTTGGAAAGTTGACAGGGGTGTGGAAATTGAGTTCATAATGAGATGAGGACCATGAAAGGTCCCAGATCATGGAACAGAGAAATAGGATTAAAAAGTTTGGAGAAAGTCTGTGGGAAGATTATATAGGCTGGGCTTATTGAGGCAGTGTAAAGGAGCACAGAGTGTGGCAACGTGAAACAACTATGGTAATAGTGTTGTGACAAGTCATTTTGTATGGCCTCTCATGTCATCCAACCCAAATCATGTCCAACAGCAAAAACATAAATTTGGTGAGAGGAAAAACCCTCTGCAGATCCCTGCTAGCAGACTGCAGTCACTGATTCCTTCCTCAGCAGATTATTAAGAGAAGATCAGACAAGTCAGCTGCTCCTTCCACATCATCCTTTGGGAGGGAATATGGACCATTCCCGGAGCTGGGGATTCATCTGCCCTCAGAGTAATCACTCCAGGCTTTCTTTAGTCCTCAGTGGAGAGAGATTGACACGTAAGGCAAAGAGCCTTATCCATGTGAAAGGCTGGCAGCAGGCTTCCCTGGGGCCACTTATTCATTCCCTTCAGCTGCAAGAGCCATGAAGAGATTCACCTGGAGACCCACCTTTTGGGTACTTAAATTGGAGCAGATGCCTCCCACCCAGCATGCCTGCTACCTTTCCCTTACCTTCCTGCTCTTCCTGAACAACAGATTGATCTTTTATCCTCTTGTTCCCTGCTTTATGACCCTGCCAACTGCAATGGAGAGCCCTGCCCCACTTCTGGTGCCACTTTAGCCTCCACAGCACGCATCCTTTCCAGCCCTCCCCAAATCCCGTCACACCAGCGAGAATTAAACTCATTAGTGAATCATTTTCTTCATAAAACATTTGGTTAAAAAGCAAGATGAATCTGGGGAATCCTGGAGGAATTATACACATCTCAATGAAGGTTAACATTTCAACGAGAATGTTATGCCTTTTTTTCAAGTTTCATCTACATTCATTTAATTTTTTCCCCTTTCTCTGATTCTTTTGTACAAATCAAAGTGTGCACATAGAACACAGATAAGAACTCACCTCATTTCATTTATATATGAATTTCTCACCTTAGGTTCTCCTTTTAGTTTATGAAAAGAGGCCAGAAAAATTGTGCCCTCTTTATCTCTGACATTTGTATTATCTCTATATCATGTCTCTGTGTAGGGATCTATTTCCCAAATCACAGATTCACAGAATGGTTTGGGTTGGAAGAGACCTTAAAGATCCTCTAATTCCACCCCCTTGCCATGGCAGAGGCACCTTCCACCAGACCAGGTTGCTCAGAGGTTCCTACACCTTAGAGGCATTTCTGTGCCTTTTGAACAAATCAGCAGGAAAACAGAAAATTGGTATGTTTGGATAAAGCCTTGTTATTAAGTGAACTCTACCCCCTCCAAAACCAGGACAGGATTCTTTGAGATTTCCTTCCTGCCCATATTCTAAAACTGGAGGACCACAGCTGAACAATCTATCTGTTGATTTTTCAGCTGAAGTTCAATCCTTGAATTTTTGCATCTGTATAATTGATTGTAAAACTTTGTAATTCATGCTAAGTTGGTTATTTAAAGATGTCATCCAATCAGAGAATAAAAAAAAAGTGCATTGCATTTAACTAGCTAAGATAGAGCAAATTACAATCAAATATACAATTAATATATGAGTAAACCTCATGCAAGCTGAAAATAAGATGTACATATTTAAGGCATGATAATTAACCACTGGAACAAATTACTGAGGCTCATGGCAAATTCTTTTTCATTTGGGAGTTTCTAAATCAAGACTAAATGTCTTTGCAAAAAGATATGTTCAGTTTGCAGTCATTAGGTGAGAAGCAGAATTATTGATCAAATTTCATATTCACTGTATTTCAGGAAGCCCAATTAAATGTTCATTGCAATCTTCCCTTCTTAATAAGGATTAGTTTATTTCGATGTCCCTTTTCAGTAACAATTAAAATAATTGTGATTATCATTAAAGTGTTAATATTTTAATATATTGTGCACTGATCTGGTCAAAGTAGCATTCTACTGTTCACATGCACCTGCAGTAGCACAGCCTAAAATTACTGGAAGGAAATATGCCATTAAGGTTCTTTTTATATACTCAAAAAGAAATTGAAATTTCTTCTTTCAAAGTATTTTGAGATCATTTTCAAACCAATTTCAACATAAAATACCAACATTTCAGTTGAGGTGGATATTCCATGTTCATTTTCTATGACTAAGCTTCAAATTCATTGAAGCACACAATGATAATAATAAAATAGATAATACAAACACTGAATTCTGAGCATTTGGGAACCTGACCTTGGCTATAATTAAGACATTTATACTTATTTGAGCTAGATATTCCTATCAGGTATTGATGCCATATTGATTTCTACTTTACATACCAGCTTTAAAAGAATAGAAAGCAGATTTTGGTCTTATTTTCCCTTATCCCTTTCTTAGCTGTTGAACTACTAAAGAACAAGACAAGATCATAAGTAAGAGGACTAAAAGACTGCAAATACAATGAAACAGTGAAGGAACAAGATGGCAGAGAGTAAAGATGTTTGAAAAAAAGGGGTAGAGGAAGAGTAAAAGCATAAATATTAACAAAAGCAGGAATAATGTGGCCAAGCTCTGTGAAGGCAAGGAGGAAATAAAATTTCACTAGAGAGGTTATAATTTTCCCACCCTGGGACAGCCAGGGCTATGGGCAGAGAGGAATAGTGAGAGGCAAACTCCTACAGTAACCAAAAATTTGGCTTCATACAATAAATAACTCATAACTCATCTCTCTCAGGATAATTCCTTCATGCCACAGTTCTCTCCAACCAAGCCAAGTTTATCCCTGATTTCCAGCTGTGCTTAGATGAGCCAGGCTGGATGGCAGGTGCCCACCAAAGCCACTCCAGCACTCCTCTCCTTACCTGGGAAAGGGAGGAAAAATATGTCTAAAGGCTTGGAAAGGGCAGGGAGAGATCACTCACTGTTACTGTCACAGGAAAAACAGCCACTACTGGGGGACATCAATTTATTATCAATCAAATCAGAGCAGCACAAGGAGAAATTAAAACCAATTTTTAAAACACCTCCTTCCTGTCCTTCCCTTCTTCATGGGCTCAGATCCACTCCCAAATTCCCTCCTTCCTTGCCTCTGGTGGCACAGGGGGATGGGGAATGGGGGTTGTGGGCAATCCCTCACAGACTGTCTCTGCCACTTCTTCCTCCTCAGGAGAGGATTTCCTCACACTCTTCACTTGCTCTAGCAGGGAGTCTCTCACATGGGAGACAAATCCTTCACCAGCTTCTCCAGTGTGGGTCCCTCCCGTGGGGTGCAATCCTTCAGAAACAGGCTGCCCCATGGGGTCACAGGTCCTGGCAGCAAACTGCTCCAGAGTGGGGCTCCTGCAGGGTCACAGGTCCTGGCAGCAAACTGCTCCAGAGTGGGGTTCCCATGGGGTCAGAGCCTCCTTTGGCCCTCCCTGGGCTGCAGGGGCACAGCTGCCTCACCGTGGGCTGCCCCAGGGGCTGCAGGGGGATCTCAGCTCCTGCCTCTCCTTCTGCACTGAGCTGGGGTCTGCAGAGCTGCTCCTCCCACACATTCTCATCCCTCTCTCCAGCTGATGGAGGCTTTCCCCCTTCTCACACACATCACCCAGAGCTGGCACCACCACCCTGGCTCAGCCTCGGCCAGGCTGTCTCAGAGCCAGCTGGCACTGGCTCCATGGCTTCCATGGGAAGTATCCAGCGGATTCTGACAGGAGCCATCCCTGAATCCTCTCCTACCAAAATCTGGCTGTGGAAACCCAACACCTCTCCCCAAACTGCTCGGCAATGTTTGAGTTTCCACCAGGAGAACGCCAATTAGTGAGCTGCCACAGTGGGCTTAAAATTGCATTGCTTGCTTGTGATACAATTTTACTTGATAGGGGGGAGAAAAAAATTTAATTCCAGTGTTTAGTTCTGCTCAGAACAAACAGATGTAGGAGCACTCCCAGAGCATATGGGTTAAATTAGTGCCTGCTGTGTCCCAGCACCAGCATTTGTCTGATTTAGTGACACTTGTTTTAAACAGTTGGAAGAGGATCCAGGCAGCTCTGGAGGTGGTTTTCAGCTGGATTCATCCTTAAACAGCAGCCTAATAAAATTCCAGTTTTATATTCAGTCCGTGCTGAGCTGCCACCAACTTTGGGTCACCAGAGGAGGCATTCCCTGAGATGAATTGTGCAAGTCAGATAATAGCTGCACAATGTCCTTTTGATGATAAAATCCTAAGCAGAGCTGACATTTAAATTAGCATCCCTGCATGTTTTCCAGCTAGATAATGATATGGGTAAGACAGCCAACACCTGTGGCACCGGGAGGGCTCCAGCTCCCAGGGAGCCATGGCCAAAGGTTTGTCATCATCCCAAACCATTTATGTTGCATCTGATTGAAAATAGGCTCAGACAGTCAGAACCTGGCTGTCCTGGGAGGTGTTTTGGGTTAATAAGCCTGGGTTTAATTCTTTGAGCCTCATCCCTCCTGGGACTCAGCTGGCTTCACAGAGCTGAGGTCTTTGGTTGGCTCTAAAGCCTGGGGAGAAGAGGGATGAAAAGAGGAGTGAGCAAATGAGTAGATAAGCAAAACCACAAAATCTCTTTGCTTCTAGAGAATGGGAGAATGACTAAAGGACTAAAATAACTACGAGGTCATTACAAGGACATAGAGGAATAATTTCTCAGCATTGACCTCTAGCAGTGCCTCCCTGAACAAAACAGCTCCCCTTCCCCTCTGCACCAACACCAGCTCCAGGGTCTACTCAACAGCTGAAAGGCAGGGTGGTTTTATGCCAGAAGTGGTAAAATCAATGCTGTTACCCTGCATTTTCTGATGGATTTCAGCTCAGAAGTGAGGAAGTGGCTGTGCGTAATTAGAGAGACAGGTCCTGCACAACCCCAGTGCCTGCCCATGCCCTTCCAAGCACAGTGGGTGGATTTCCTCCCACAAGGTGAGGCACCAGGCAGGGTTGTGGAGCTTCACACTGCATCAATTTAACTGTTGTGAGGTGCAGGAGCTGTCTCCCCTTCTTTCAGCACAGTGGGGCTCATAAATATTATTGGGTATCAAGTGGGACTAAATAAATTGGCACAAATCAGCCAAATTCCCCCTGCTCCAGCATCTACCCTGAAACAGGAGCCTGACCCTTCACCACTGCCTGATTGATTTGGAGCATATTGAGGATATTTATGGCCCAGTGGCTTTAACCCTCATCAGACACTAAACCAAGAATACCCACACAGAGAGTTTCACTTCTCAGCCCCCACTGGCTATAAATCAGCTTGCTCAGTGAGTCAAGAAATCTCCCAGAGATTGTTTCTGGCTGCAGGAATCACCTTGCACAACCCTTCCCCATAAACAAGGGGTGCCATTTGGAGTGGATCCTTTCAGGGCCATCTGCAGGCAAACCTAAAGGATTTTTTTTTGAATTTGAACCTACCCTTTGTATCTTTCTGGCTGCCTTTTCACTGATCCTGCCCTCCAGTGAGCCCCTGGAGATGAAAACCTGCTTAGCCTTTTTCTGCAACAGGCAGGGAGATGGCAACAGCTATCCAGTTTAAGGGAAAAAGCAGATTTCAGTCAACTCAAAACAAGGATGAAAAGTGGAAAATTCTGTCGCCGGTGAGCGCGACCTGGCACTGGGGAAAGCACACAGACATCAAAGTCAAATGGGTCAAAGCACTCAGCTCTGAGTCAATTATCATATTTTCTTAGATATAAATCACACTTCAGACAGCCTAATTCCCTCCTAAAGAAATGGCACTCGAAAGTGTGTCCTGGGATAACCCGTGCCCAGGAGGAGGCAGGCAGAGGGGTTTGGCTCTGGGGAGCTGTGTCACCCACTGCTGGCTGTGCACTCAGCCCCTGCTGCTGCTGCTGCTGAATCAGGCATTTCATTTGGGCAGAGCAGACATGCAAAAATATGTGAATTTCTCTACGGCAGCACAGTGTTTGAAAATCATTATGCTGATTTAGCATCCTGACCCTAAGCTGCTCCACAGCAGATTTAGTAAATATAGCCAAACTAAAAGAAGACTGTAATAAACCATTAAGTGCAAATCAAATAGCTTGGTTAATCACTGTGTAACTGCAGTTTTATACAGCTGTCTGCTTCCCTGAATTGCACTGGGATAAATCTGCAGTGGCAGATTTGACCCTTTACTTCTGTGCTTCAGCTCCCGGCCCATAAAGAAGCAGGATAATATATTTCCCCAAGGCACAGGGCTCTTGCAAAGTTACCTAAACTTAAAATGGTGATTCTCACTTATTAATTCGATAATACACTACTCAAAACTAGAAGAATGCAAAGAGCTAACAAAGAAAAGGCAAACTAAAACAAAACAAAACCAAGAAAGAAACTAACCCCACAAGTCAGGCTTCAAGAAATGCTGCTGTTGAGTTTGGGCTGAATGTGCGTGGGAGTGAGGGCCAAAGCATGACATCTTATTTTAATTAAATGAAAGCAATCAGTTCTCTCTGCTCAGGAGAGATAATGGAGAGCTGTACAGCTTGCTGTGGGATGTTAATCCTAAATAAGAAGCTGCTGTAGGATACAACCCTGTGCCTAGAATTGCATTAACACAGCAAAGAGGAGTCTGGATCAGCCCTGGTCTTACCCAGGGTCCTTCTTGGCTTTGTTTCACAAGATTTGATGCTGCAAATGTAAGAAGTGAAGCACACATCCCTGTTCTTTTTGTATTTCAGGTTTGATCTCATGGTAGAAGTTTGCAGAGAAGGCAGACAGAGCTGGAAGGTACTGGTAGGGAAGGAGCAAGAGAAACAGGGAGTATGTAAAGGGAACAGGGATTATTCTTCCAAAACTTCTCAGGAGAGTGATCTCAATAAAGTATTTCTGTGAGTAATGTCTTGCATTGAAAGTTGGAGTTAAGTCATGGACTGTGCTGGAGAGCAGCATGAATGCAAAGAGCACTGGGAAATCACACAGGAATAAACACATGCCTTTGAAGCTTGTCAAAACAATAAAAAAAGGATTATGCTCTGTAGCACAAAATGATCTCATGCATTTTGGGATGAAAAATGGGGGTTTCTGTTTGTAGGGTGTTTAAAAAGGTGTGAGTCACTCCTGGGCTGAGACACCAGCCAGATGCAGCCATGGAAGAGGCAAAGGTGACCTGCAGCTACATCACCATCAGGGACCACTGAGCACTCACCTGGTGTTCCTGGGACAAGCCAGGTCATCTGTGCTGAAGAAAGAGGAAATCCAACAGTCAAAGGTGCAGAAAATTTATTGCTGGAATTGATAGGATATTCTAGTTTATGCAAGGAAAAAAAAATCATGAAAATAAAATAGGTGACTGGTGCTTCTGTTTACTCTAGAAAAATGAAGTCTGAAAGGGATGAAATTGCAAAGCTGTCCTTGGGGATAAACACCAGGGAAGAGAAAAGAACTGCTTAAATCAAAGGACAGACCCAGCAAAAGAGAAAGTAGGTATAAACTGCCCAGAAATAAATAAATCCAGCCTGAAAATCAAAGGGAAAGGCTTCTTCCAGCCAGAGCATTGAGGTGCAGAGGAAGCATTCAGCCAAACAGGGAGGAAAACTCAGCTACTTTTAACTTAGAATTTAATGGATAACAAAGTGGAGCAGAGTGGGTACACAAACATTTTTACAGGGTGAGTAAAGGGAAGGATGTTGGGGTAACTTCAGCACTCAGAAGACAGTAAAAATATAAATACTCTCCTCCTTAAATAAATAGCTGAGCAGTTTGTAAACAATACACAAATAACCTTACTGGCAAATAATGAAGAAATGGGTGTCAGTTAATACAGATTTGTTAAGAAGAAATCATGTAAAGGAAATATAATATCTCTCTCTCTGACAGGATAAAGGCCAGTGGAGAGAGGAGTAGCAAGAAATGCCTCTTTTACTTAAGACTTTTAGTAATATCCCATATGATAGGGGATATTACTAAACAAGTGGCAGAAGCAACTCAGCAAGAAAAAAACCATAGAATTGGTGCAAAACTGGTGGGATAATCAGACACAGAGAGTTGTCACAGGTTTGCTGTTAAAGTGATGTATTGGGTGGTTTGTCACAGCATTTGCAGTGGGTCTTGCACTCTTCAGTGTTCAGGGTGAGTAATTCCTGTTCTATTTTGTTGCTACTACAAGACAGAAAAAGCTGCTCTGTGAGATGAACAAGTGTGAGAAAAATTGGTGTGGACAAGTGCAAAATAATAACCTCAGTAAAAGTCAAGTGAGGGAGAGAGAGAATGGGATCCAACTGCTTAAAGCATTTCTCCTCACCACAGTACCTAGGAGACCTTGCAGATCCCAGCAGGATCAAGTTAAATATGCTAGTGCTGCTAAAAACTCCAACCAGACCATGTAGGTCCATATGAGACACAAATTCCTTGGCTCTTAAACACTGGAATGGCCTTGATTCTCCAGATTTGAGTGGCACATGTGAAGATGTAGATTATATGGAGAGGAGAGGAGAGGAG